>JAVIWB010002851.1:0-374940 GCA_031893035.1 Dermolepida albohirtum | reverse complement strand
GTGCTTCAAAGAACATTTATAAAGTCGTCACAGGTGATGAATCTTGGATCTTATGTATGAGCCCGATAGTAAACAGTGGTCGACTGTGTTGGTATTCCAAGATGAGCCAAATCCATCAAAAGTTGTTCGCGCTCGAAGCACATCAAAACAAATGATCGCCTGTTTTTTCGGAAACCGGTCACGTTACAAGCTCGCCTTTAGGTTGTTGTAGAACGATCAATTCCCAATGGTACACAACTATTTGTTTGTCAAAAGTTTTTGAAGAAATAAGGAAAACAAATCGAAAACGACAGATTATTCTCCACCATGACAATGCGAGCTCTCACAGGTCGGTTCCAACAATCAAATATTGACCGGGCGAAACATTGAATTGATGAGCCATCCGCCGTGTAGCACTGATCTAGCACCCTGTTCTTTCTTTTTTGTCCCGACACGTGAAAATAAACTTCGAGGTCAACGGTTTTCTACGCCGGAAGAGGCAGTTGAGGCATTCAAAACTTATATTTTGGAGATACCGCTTTCATAGTAGCAGCAATGCTTTTCGGATTGGTTTAGACGAATGACGAATGCAAAAGTGTATTGATTTTTAAGGAGAATATTTTGAAAAGCAATAAAACTATTTTCGATAATAAAAAAATTTTTTTTGTTTGCTATTTCCGAAATATAAACGGCTACCCTCGTATTAACCATATGAATTTGCTTGCTTGTTTAGGACATTTATTATACCAATTTTTTTTAATTCTTGATATTTTCATTCAAATCAATTTCATTTGCAGCACCACTATATTAAATAAGAATAGTCCTTGCTTGTTTATCTGCAATACATACTCAGCTATTAAGCATGGAATTAAGTGCTGTGAATAATACATATTTATATTTACTTCCATTGATAGTTTAATCACTAAGGTTGATATGTAACCCCTTTCCACATTAACTTTTGTAATTCTGTATACGCATTTCGACAAGTAAGTTGTCATCATCAGCAGATAATTGCAAAGTCTCGCACCTGGTGAAAAATACCTGTACGAAAACAAACTCCGTACGCGAGAATTACAAAAGTTAATGAGGAAAGGGGTTATATATTCAACTTTAGTGATTATGTTAATCAACCGCAGGCTCCATCAAATTCAATTTCCATTGATGGGTTTATAAGATAAAACAGTTTATTATAATACTTAACTTGCGTTTACAATCAACTAAATTGAAGTTTTTTAATCGGTTTGTATACATATTGTATTTTTTTAATTTAACTGGAAGGGAATATAAACAAAAATAACAGTTTTATTTATAGTTTTTATTTCGTATAATTGACATATCGTTAATTTGAAATAAATACACTTTTAATTAAAAGCTTACATACAGCATTTAACAAAAACGTATAAATTCCAAATACTATTATATTAGAAAATAAATAAAGGAAATTGCAAGACGAGAGAAAATATGTTGTGTAATAATTTGATATATTTTCGCACTGTATTTTTACAGTTTTAACAAATAAAATTACATGTAAACTTCAAGGAGTCTGAAAATAATCAAATCAAAAAAAAATAGAATATATTTAGTAGTGAGTCCAAATTCCACTATTTTCAATTACTTCTTGAAGTCTAGGGCATAGTCTCAATAAGTTTTTCTGCAGATATATCCCATAACTCTTCAACGTTCGTGAAAAAAATTCCTTTGACATATTTTTTTCATGATTACTCAAACGTCTTCTATCGCAAGAATTAGGTATGTATATCGTATGGCTGTTTATGGAGCATTTTGCATAAAGATTTGCATTTACACGCTTATAAAATTCAATTAACCCAGAAATTGAAAGAAAGACCATTACAACGTCGTAATTTCGATAGGTGGATTATTGAACAATTAAATTATTATACAGATTATTTGTTTTAAAGCAAAATTTTATTCAGTGATGGAGTTCATTTTACAATAGATGAATTCGTCAATAAGCAAAATTGTCGAATTTGGGGTGATGAAAATCCTCGTGTTAGGCACGAAAAATATCTACACCCACAAAAAGTTGTTGTTTTGTGTGCAATTTGGGCAAATTGTGTCATTGGACTATTTTTTCTTCGCAGATGATGCTGGAAATGTTGTTACCGTGAACGCTGAATGATGCCAATCAATGTTGACTGACTTTTTATGACCACAATTGAATTATATTGATGTGTCTGATTTCTATTTCCAGCAAGACGGTGCAGCATGTCACTCACCTTTAAATAACATGTTTTTGCGATCGAAATTTCCTTGACGTGTAATTATTTTAAATATTGGTCTTCAAGGTGATGTAATCTAACACCATGAAATTTTTTGTGATATTTTTTTTTGAAAAGGCGAATGTACACTGATAAGACACAAACAAATATCTAAAGAAACATATTCAAGTTGCAATTCGTGAAATAACTCCAGCAACATGAAAAGTCATTGAAAATTTCGACATTCGAATTGGTACCTGCAGATACAGTCGTGGTAGACATTTGGAAGAAATTCTGCTCCACGTACAATTGTAATCAAAACCATTGTATTTCGCGATAGAAAAGAACCACAGTGTTAACATGGATTGTTTACATTTGATAAAGAACGTGTATAATTATCGTGAATTAGACACGTATGAAAACATGCACATCTTAAAGAATAAAAGTCATGTGGTGAATAGTGACAATGGGCCAATGCAGACGACCCTCTACGGTCTGCTTAATGTCCGAAGAAGAGAAACACAGTAATAAATCACATGCAGGTACTTCGGTCGTGTCCGTGTCCCCTTTTTTCCAATGTCATTCATCTTAATTTAAGTAAAACAATTTTCAAAAATCTTGTGAAACGAATTTTAGTGTCTAGTTTCTCAACGGTGTGTACCGCGTACGGAGTGTGTTTTCGTACAGGTATTTTTTGCCGTGGTTTACCAGGTGCGACACTTTGCGGTTAATCTGCTGATGATGACAACTTGGTTGTCGAAATGCGTATACAGAATTACAAAAGTTAATGAGGAAAGGGGTTATATATCAATCTTAGTGATTAAGAAGTTTGTATCGATTAAAATTTTATTCGGGAAATTATTGAATTATTTTTTTTTGAATAGTTAAATTTAGAAATAACAAACAGACCCAAGTTTTCCTAATGTATTTATTACATATATTTTATCAGAAATAGTACAAAATTTCAGCATAAATACTTTAATAATTAAATATTTCTTGAAATACATGATTTAGTAATAAAATTACTTAAATTCTATTAATTGATTATGTAATTGACATTTTACAATGATAAAGAAATAGCCAAATATTTTGATTAAATCATAATGTTTTACTCGCATTCAAAAAATGTAAAATTACTTTAAAATAGCACAACCCGTTATAAGTTATTTTTTCAATCAATAAAATGCAATATAGTATTTCATAAATAATTTAAAAAATATACAAATTTTAAAATCACATCTAACACAACGGATTTTCTTCAGTCATTTTTAAAAACATCGTCATCTCGGTCTATGTAACAAATTGTCAGTTCTTCTTCGGTTTGTCCGCCGTCAACAAAAAGGAACGCCTCCGCCGTGCAACTTCGTCTATTTGATACGTTCGCGATAAAATATTCCGGACTAGAAGGTTCGGTATCCTTTTTTTCCTTCAAAACGGTTGCTTTAACTTCTGGTTTACTCGGACATGGGGAATCATCAGACCATTGTTTGCGTTCGTTATCCAAGAAGTCATCAGTACGTTCAATAGTCTGTCTCCGAGCACCTTGTATTAAATCATAGAAGAACATCTCCCTCGGTGTTAACGGAGATTGGTCTTTTGGATGTTCTTGCACACTGTACCTCTTGTCATGGTCTTTCGCGGGATATTTTGGAGAATATATTATTATGGTATCAGGTCGTTTCTTCAATTCTATCCTTCTGCGAGTACTACATCTAGGAAAAATTTTATCGATTTCTTCCATCATAGTTTCTTCCTTAGGTGCAGTCGACTGAACAGTTTCAGGTGCCTTCTTATTATCAGTCGATTTATTTTCTGCTTCTTTCAGAACGATAGGCTTTCTTATAGGCAAAGTAACTGTTTTTTCTTCAATTTTACTTTCATCCGTAATATTAAAGTTACTCTGATCGAGTTTTTCTCTCGAAGGCGATCGTTTCTCATTTTTTATTGACAGACCTGTTAAATTTTGATTTTTCAAATTGTTATACTTCACCTGATTACTCAATAGTTTATCATTTTCCTTCTGCTTTTCTTTATCCAGCACCGCTTTTTGCGGCTTGTTCTTGTTCTTTGGAGGATGACAGCCTCGGCAACATATGGCAATGCCGAGAATTGTGATAAAAACAATCGGAGTGAATGCCCAAAATAAAAATTTCCAATCTCGTAAACAAGTATTGCTAGTCGAATTAGGTGATGGAACGCAATCAGCCAACAATATGTGATACAAAATCGGCACGAAAATTAGCCAGTAAACTACGCAAAATATCAGACAACCTATAGGAAACGTTATGCTCCTAAGAGGTTTCGTCAACTTGTACATTTTATTCCGCTTTTCTTCCACACTTGAGTCTTCATTTGTATTCACTGTACTCATTGTTATTTTTGCTGTTCTGTCAATTATTTTCAAACAAAACTTAATACCGACTAACACATCTTCAGTTTGAATTCAAATAAACTGACCAACAGGAAGCGTGGCAGTTCTTATCTAACATCCTGTTGATACCTGACCACGCACTAAGCCTGAGAATGACGTGAAACGTTATATTTGATTTGATTGGTGTTTATATGATTAATACATACATACATGTATATTGTGAATTCTTTTCCTATTTTTAAATTCTTGAATAGAATTATATACAGTGTCACCAAACATTTTAAAAATTATTTTTTCAATTGTTTAAACAGTGTACTCCAATTTTGTTTTGCCGTTTCTTTAACTGTTTCTTTAGTTTGAATTCTTTACTTCTCATAGTTCTGTCTTTTAGGAATTCTTTCCATCAAATTCTATTTAATATTAGCCCCCGTACCTTTTACATTACTTTTCTGTCTTGTATATAATTTAATTATTTCTTTCTCTATTGTTCCTTTTTCGTTCGTCATATTAACGCCAGCGAATGAAAAAGACTACACTAAGAAAGAAATTCATAAAAAAAAATCTACTATTGCAGCAGTGCATTATGCACCTGATAGTTTTAAATAGTGGGCAACTTGATTATATATTTCAGCAAAGTTAAAAAATGTAGTTTGTTTTACTGCTTTCGTGAATTTCTACTTTTTTGTTATTTAAACATACAGTGTGATTTTTGAAAACGGTTCACCTGCAATATTTAATAATATTTAGAAACTAGTGAAAATAAAAATTTACAAAAACCCATGAATCATATTTATGACATTTATATCTACGCCTCCACGAAAACTTCTTAACAATTTTAAATGGTATTACGTATTGTGTGGTACTTCAAATAAAAGCTTATCCCTCCTCCTTCTCAAAAAGACCGCTATTATATATATTTTTTTTATCACTGAAGGTTGATATATAACCCCTTTCCACATTAATTTTTGTATTCTGTATACGTATTTCGACAACTAAGTTGTCATCATTAGCAGATAATTAAACACTGTCGCACCTGGAAAACTTCGTACAGGTATTTTGCTGTAGTTTTCCAGGTGCGACACTGTTTAATTACCTGCTGATGATGACAACTTAGTTGTCGAAATACGTGTACAGAATACAAAAATTAATGTGGAAAGGGGTTATATATCAACCTTCAGTGATTAAGTTAATCAACCACAGGCTCCATCAAAATTACCGCCATTATATTATTTCGGCATTACGAATCTGACAAGTATTTAAACATCTAGGCAGACCCTGGCAATAACAGTATTTTAAAGTATTTTATTACAATTAAAATAAACAAAACTGAAAAACAATATACACAAGAATTGCTTAAAATAAGAGTTCCTTGTGAAATAGCAAGTTAACTTTTTCTTGCTATTACATTGTTTATTAATTACAGAAAATTTTAATAAAAAATCTTCTGCAACGGACAGTCTTGTACCTGCATCTATACCGAACGGTCGCTCTACAAATTAAGCTACCGGACAGTGCAACTTCGAGTTTCTTAATACACCATAAATTATATTATAGAAACAGATCTTAATTAAATTCTAATCTGCAATCAAGATTTTGATGCTTAAATATTATACGGGTACCTTATATCGAGTTTTTCAATAAGGACATAACAGTTTTGTATTTAAATAAAACACTGGGCAATTGAGATATTGGGCCGAAATTAATTCCAGGTTCAGTACATATGTATGTTACATTTAACTATGGAATTCGATCTCATTCATAAGACCGCCGCGAGCACGTTTGCAGCGATCGATTCTTTGGAGTCAATTATCCATCAATCTTTTACACATATCGGCCAGATCGTTGGCAATTTCACGTTCGATATTGTTCTTGAGCTCCTCTAACTTTATTCGCTCGTTGGCATAAACAAATGACTTATCGTAACCCCATAAAAAAAAATCCAACGGCGCTAAATCGAATGAACGAGGATAATTTCTCTAGATTATACGGTTACCGAACTTCCTCTTCAATAGATCAATTGTTTGGCCAGTTGTGTGACATTTGGCATCACCTTGTTAAAAACACATATTACTGATGTCAAGTCCATCCAATTCTAGTCAGAAATAGTCTTCCAACATGGCACAATAGCGAACTCCATTGGCAATCATTTGCATCGACGAAAAAATTTGATCCAATCACACCTTCAGCATGAAATTCACGCGGTCACTTTTTGTGGTTGTAATGGAGTCACTTGAAGCACATGTGGGTTTGTTGTTGTCCTATAATGCATATTTTGCTTATTGACAAAGCCATTAAGCCGAAAACGAGCTTCGTCGCTGAAAATTTTTTTTCCGACGAAATTCAGGATTTTCTTCAAACTTTAGCAGTGCCCAATCGGAAAAGTTTCGGCGCTTCAAATGATCAAAAGTTAATTTAACCTTGTAAGGAAGTAAACCTTAAATCTACATAAGGAAATTAAGAAAGAATATAATGCTCTTCTCTCAGATTTTTATTGACTTCGGCAACAATATTTGTAAAGTAATGATTGGAATCGTCTATCGAAGTTCACGTTAGAGGTCTCTGTTCTAGAACATCTATTCAATTCTATATTTATTGCTGTTCAAGTTTCTCTATGATTGTAGAATTTTCTAATCTATCAAGATAGTATTCCTGCCTTATTTTCGAGACTTATTAAGGAATATGGCCTTAAATGGTAATAGTTCTTTCTTCTTTGTTCTAGCCAGTAAATGTGAAATAATTGAAGTAATGAAGACTTTAAAGGGCAAAACTTGTAAGGATATGTGTATGGGTTAAATATTGTACTACTGAAGGATATTATTGATTATATGACACCATTGTTGCAGGTATTTATCCTGATTGATTGAAGGTTTCTAAAATTATTCCTATATTTAAAACCGGAGATCAAAATGACACGATTAATTATCGCAATTATTCCAGCGATTACAAAATTTTTGAAAACTTATTTAATAGATTTATTTAGATATTATTTAGATTCGGCTTCCGAACGGGTTTGCCAGCAGTTGATGCCGTGCTCCAGCTGGAGCGAATTGTGGTTGATGCGTTTGAGAATCGTTGTTCTGTTAGAGGTTTTTTTTGCGATCTTTCAAAGGCATTTGATTGTGTCGCATGAATTACCATTACAAAAATTTGAGTAATATAATTTGCGTAGAAATGCATTAAAGCTCTTAGAATCTTACTTGTGTAGTCATAGACAACAGGTATATAAGATTCGTCTGTGAGTGGGATGGGCTACGTTCACCATGGCGTTTCCCAAGCATACATTTTGGGATCTTTGCTGTTCGCAGTTTATATAAAGAATTTATATTATATATATATATATATATATATATATTAATAATTGTTTATGGATTATATAACTTTTCTAATGCAAATAATGTCAATGCTATTTCCGATGTACAACGGCAATCAAATATCTGGTTTGTTGCAGATAAATTGATCCTTAATGTTGCTAAGACACGTTACATGTGGTTTGAGAACAGATCTATCGAAAGCCAAACACACGAATGTGTGTTTGGTCTAGAACAGACTTTGTCATTTGTACGGATTTTGCTGTGATTAAAGGTGCGACACTGCGATTAATTATCTGCTGATAATGACAACTTAGTTGCCGAAATACATATATAAAATATGACAGTTATTGTAGAAAGGGGTTATATTAACCTTTATTGATTAATTTAAACACCCACAGATGTATTAAAATGTAGGTACGTTTTTTGTTTTTTTTTCTTTGAAAACAACTGTATTAAACAATGAATGAAACATCGATACTAGTGTGTAATAAAAATCTTATAATTCATTAGAGAAGTTGGAATAGTTATTGTCAACAACAAAGAAGAAATTCTGCTACTTTTCATCATTATTTGTTATGAAGATAGAGTAGTAGTAAATTATTTGCTCTTCAAAATTGATATTTATTATTGTAAAGGTTAATACATAAATAAACATAAAATTCAGTATAAATTAAACAGCTCAAAGTATATTATTATATTTAGAAATTTATAAAGTAAAATATCTACTGTAAAATACTTTGACGAAGGCAATAATGATGGACTAGATTTGACTCTTAAAAATTTGTATTGCTTTTTGGCTTTGCTGATTTTAAAAATACCAGCACTTTTAGGGTACATAACAAAAATAAATCTTCTACAGAAACATTTACTGAATATATAGACCTCTAATAGAAAAAAGAAAATAGAAAAAACGAGCAAAAATCATCACTTAATTTAGTAAAAGAGTCAAAAAACAATACAACTAAACCTTATATAAAATTGGAAATTTTAAATTGTAAAAAAGGGAGTTTTTAAGGAAAAAATTTAAATGCCATTTATAATATTTTTTAAAATTTTTGACCTCATTTAAAAATTCCTTATTTACATATAGATACTGCTCAAAATATTCTATATCTAAATATTTAACAGTCTCTTTCATAATTTTTTCCTATTTTAATTAAATTAAAAATTCACATTAAAAGATAAATAGTACTATTCATACTTAATAAATTATAAAATAGAATAAAGAAAACACACTTAAACTTTATTCATTTCCGTCCTTGTATAATTGTCACAAACACAAAATAATCCTCAACTTATTTGTTATTTCTTGTTGTCCTTCTTCCTTCCCGCATCTAAATTATTGTATTTCACCGCTTTGTCGAGAAATTTTTCATTCTCTTTCTTTTCCTCCTCTTCCTGTTCTTCTTCATCATCACTGTCCTCTCTGCCATAAGTACAACTGTAATAGCAAATAGCGGCGCTGATAATGATGACCCAAGCCAGTGACGTTAACATCCAGAACAAATGCCTCCAGTAGTCGGGAAAAGGACAATTATTTTTAGGACAGTTAGACTCCATTCCGAAATAAAATGCCGGTATAAACACAAACCAATAAACAACGCAGAAAATAAGACATCCCCACGAGAAACCTATGCACTCGAAAAGTGATATTAACTTTTTCAATAAGGATTTCTTTTCCGTTTCCCTTGCGTCATCCTTGAAACGGTTGGAATTCATTTTTCTAGCGATATGATCGCTACTTCACTGTGTACTTCTAGTGTTCACCCGCTTACTTACTTCTTCAATTACAATTAAAATCGTAAATAGTCTTATCGGATTTCCTCTTGATACCTGACTAGTTTTAACGTTTTAAATTTAATTGGTCTAAACCTATTGACGTCTAGACGATATACAATGCGTCATATTCGTTATACAAGTATTTACATCAAATATAAAATTAGTGTTTGATATAATAATGATAATAATAATAATTTATTAACGAACATTTGCACAGCTAACTACAGGAGCATGTTACATAATATTAATAGTGGAGAAAGAATAAAGAAAAGAGAAAAACTATTAGAGTGCAGAATTGAATATAAATACTAATACTCCATTAATCTAAATAAAAATAAAGCCTTCATTTTATAATTTAATACGAACGTACGTCAGTAAGCACAATATTTTTAGTTTAAGACTCTTGTCTAAAAGCTTTTCTTATGTTTAAAATTTCGAGTTGGACATAAGACATTTTTAATTAACAATTAATAGCAGAACAAAACATTAACATTTATTGAAATCAAAGTAACATTTATATGTTTAAAAACTGTGAGAACGAACTGTACAAAGGGTACTAGGAAAGTCTTGCAATACAGCTTTGTTTATTTAATTTTTTCAAAGTAATATCCTCTACACTCAATACACCTCTCCATCCTCCGAAACCAATCTTTAAACCAGTTCTGCCAAGTTTCACTAGGGAGTAAAGCACACTCGTTGTCTCAAGTCCGCAGAAGGTCCTCATCACTGGAAAACCGCCTTCCTTTTAGCGTTATTTTCACATATCGGAACAATGCAAAGTCACAGGGAGCAAGATCTGGACTGTAGGGAGGGTGCTCGAGAAATTTCAATCTTGTCGTAGTCAAATATTCGGCGCAGGCTTTGGCGCGGTGAGCCGGAGCATTATCGTGATGGAGGAACCAGGTGTCCATTCTTGACTTTGGCCGCAGGTTCTTCATAGATCCAATGACTTTAGGCAGGCACTGTTCAGTATACCACTTAGCTGTGACTGTCTTCTGTGTGTCCAAAACGATGCATTCCACAATTCCACTCGATTTGAAAAATACAGCTATCATTTTCTTCTTTACAGACCGGGATTTTCTGACAACTACGGGTGTGTCCTCATCATCAGAGACCCAAACTTTGTTTTGAGATTTGGTCGGCACATCGTAATAATACAGCCAAGTCTCGTCACCTGTCATGATGTTGTTCACATACCGGGATTGTCCCTCATTAAACTTTTTTAGCATCTCCCGGCACCAAGTTACACGTCGTGTCATTTGCTCTTCAGTCAGTCGATACGGCACCCAGAGAGAACAAAGTTTCTTCATGTGCAAATAATCAAGCAGAATCGAACGAATTGCTGGTGCATTTAGACCTGGAGTACCCTCTATCTGTTGATAGGTCACTCGCCTGTCCTCGCCAAGCATTTTCCTCACAGTAGTAACGTTTTCCTCTGTAACTGATGTTTGTGGCCCTCCCAGCCTCAACATCCTCCACAGTTAAATTTCCCCTTTGGAATTCTCTATACCATTGCGTGATGTGGACAAACATCACCTAGTGCAAGAGTCATTTCTTCGGAGCACTGGTCTATGTTTAAACCACGCATGAAATTATAACGCAAAACTGCCCTTATCTCATTTCGTGACCACGATGCCATCGCAAGCAATTTACACTCTCACTGCTAATGAATAACTGAGCCCATAGACATGGCGCGACGGCTACTATGCACGTATGAAGATATCTCAACATGCAGCAACAAGCAGCTTCCTACGATTCATTGTTGTGTCATATTGCAAAACTTTCCTAGTACCCTTTGTATATAAATGGTTCGGTAAAAATGAACAACTCATTTTAAATAGTCTATAAAAGATAAGTGAATTGAACAACAACAGCACATGTATTCTTAAACTGTATGGATGGAAGTTTTTTAATTTCTAAATATAGTAAAAATTTTCGCAAAACAGTTTGGAGAGCATGCCCAGAAATGGCATTGAATCCATTTGTAATATTCGTTTTCAGCTCGTCTATTTCTGGGTTTTTTTTTGCGAACATTAAGTTTAAATAGGCCCAGAGTAAATAATCTGTTGCTGCGAGATTCAGAGTCTTACTCGCCATAAAATACCATTCCTGCAAATCAACCTATTAAAACATAACTGTCCTAAAATATCCATGGTTATTCTCGCCATATTGTTGAGTCATCCTGATGAAACTAGTAATATACAATTTTGTTTTGAATTTGTAGAGAGAAGAATATCGTCGGGACTGCCATTCGCCTCTTTCAAGTTCCCATTCCTGTATTCTTAAATAAACTAATTTGAATTACTCGAAAATTATAACAAGAAATCAGAAAGTTTAAACAGAATTAAATTTTAAAAAATTAAAATAAATATAAATTTAAATTAATAATAACCGGTCTTCCAATAGGGACTTCCGAACTTTAACAGTTGATAGCGGCCATATTATTGAAGCTACATATGTCGAACTGGCTGTCATTTATTCAGTCTGTTTTGCCAAATAACCATGGACGGATATAGCGTTCAACAACACGTGCAAATGATAAAATTGTTTTATCAAAATAGGTGTTCTGTTCGGGCAACGTTCCGTGCGCTTCGCCCATTTTACGGTCGCCATAATCGTCCTACCGAGAGGACTATTTGCTGTATGGTGGATAAATTTGAGTCCACTGGTTCAGTAAACAATGAACCAACACCCGTGCGACGACGAAACGCAAGATCTGCCGAAAATATCGCCTCTGTCCGTGAGAGTGTGCAGGAGAATCGATTTCGCTCACAAAAACTCGGCCTTTTGCCGACTACACAACTTGGCGAATTTGGCGTCGTGACTTGGGCCTGCACCCGTACAAAATTCAACTGACCCAGGAACTGAAGATAAATGACTATAGACAACGACGTGTGTTCGCTGAATGGGCCTTGGAGCAGTTGCAAACTGACCCTAATTTTCATCAAAAAATCTTCAGCGACAAGGCCCATTTCTGGATGAATGGGTATGCGAACAAACAAAATCGTCGAATTTGGGACGATACCAATCCTCATTAGATCCAAGAGCGTCCAATGCATTCCGAAAAAGTCACTGTTTAGTGTGGATTTTGAGCTGGCGGTGCTTTCGGTCCGTATTTCTTTGATAACGACGTTGGCCTAGCCATCACCGTCAACGGCGAGCGCTATAGGTCGATGATTACCTTCTTCTGGCCTGAATTAGGTGATATGGACGACGACATGTGGTTTCAACAGGACGGCGCTACGTGCCACACAGCTCATGCCACATTGTACATTCTGCGCGAACAATTTGAGGGCATGATCATATCACGTGGAGGTGATGTGAACTGGTCACCGAGATTGTGCGATTTGACCCCGTTAGACTTTTTCTTGTGGGGTTTTCTTAAGTCGCAGGTCTATGCGAATAAGCCATAAACCACAGCGGCACTCAAACCCAACATAACCCATGCCGTCGGTCAAATTCAGCCTGATTTATCCGCCAAAGTCATAGAAAATTAGACATATCGGATGCGCGCCACCTAGCGAAGCCGCGACGCACTGTTTTGGCTTTCGACGGTACAGAAGCGCGTAAGCACTTTGCTGTGATTAATGGTGCAATACTGCGATTAATTATCTGTTGATGATGACAACTTAATTGTCGAAATACGTATACAGAATACGATAATTAATGCGGAAAGGGGTTATATATCAACCTTAAGTGATTAACTTAATCAACCACAGGCTGCATCAAAATTGTCTTAATTTGCCGAAATATTTAAAAAAATTAGGAATTTCATTCAATAGTAATTGTGAAGGTAAATTTTAATGGAGACTGTGATTGACTGAATTAATCAAAAAAAGTAAATGAAACCCATTTTCGCAATAATGTTCGCCAAACACAAACTGTGTGCGTGTTTGGCTTTTGACGGTTAAGGTCCAGTACGGATTTATTTCTGTGCGAGTTTTGCCGCGGATCCAGGTGTGATGTTGCGATAAATTATCTGCTGATGATGACAACGTATTGTCGAAGTGCGTGTACAAAATACGAACGTTATTGTTTAAAGGAGTTTTATTTACCTTTTTTGATTAAGTAATTGTGAAGCTATGCCTCATTGTTTCTTTTACATTTTGTTTGAGTTGGTTTCTAGTTATTTAACAGTTATGTAACAGTAACAACATTAAAAGGGGAAATTAATTCGAATACTAACGAAATTCTATTTGCAATTGAATGTAAAATTGTTAATAAGATTACAAGTTATAAAACCAAACTAATTTCCTAACATAACCAACATAAAAAACTAAGGTAATTTTGGTGGAGCCTGTGGTTGATTCACTTAATCACTGAAGGTTGATATATAATCCCTTGCCACATTAATTTTTTTCCAGTACGGAAAACTAAAAAACTAAAATTACAAAAATCGTAGCTGGCCTGCATATTTTTCTTTTTTAGAATCATTGTGAACACTTATATTTTTCATTTTATTAGGTCTTATATACTTCAAGCCTTAAGTGGTCCGTTTTGTCGTTTTGTTTTATATTTAGAAATTGGAATGTATGGTTCTGTTGTAGAAAGTACTATTGATGTTTAATCGCGACCAATGAGGGACGTTACTTTTTCAATAGGCTACACATGAATATATAAGAAACTATAATAATAATAAAAGTAGCAATAAGAATAAAAGTGTAATTTTTATGCAAACAATTGGTAGCAACCTTAAAGTCAAATAAATAAATTAAAAACACCTTTTTTTCATATTTTGTAAACCATATAATATATCAAGTTGTCATTAATACAAATAATAATATGAATATAAAATAATAAGCAGAATGCAAATAAAAACAAAGAATAATCTCCAATCTTCTTCGTATTTAAATGTTCCAATTTCCCAGTCTCACTTTGCTTGCAGTATAAGTGTCTAAGTTTGATGTGCCTCTTCGTCTATATACGGTATATCTTTGAATTTTGTTTCTTCTTTTCTTTCATCTACATTACTTATTTTCTCCTTCTGCGTAAATGTATGCCAACACCAAAGACACGAAGCTCCGCAGGATACACTAAAGCAAATCAAAAAGGCGATTATCCAAAACACTTGCCTCCAAAGCGGCAAACGAGAACATTCATATTCCCCACAGATGGAATTTAGTAAAATGTAAAGACATGGTATGATAATGCACCAGTAACTTAACCAAAAAACGATACATCCTACCGGAAACCTCATGCGTCTGCAAGTTTTCCGCACCCTATACTTCACGGTAGTCTTTTGATTTTCATTGTTGCTTGACTCCATTATATTTATTACAACTACTTACAAATTTTACTATGCTAATATATTTGGTAACTTATAACTACAAATACAACTTTAAAAATTAAAATTGAAGAAATAATATGAGAAATATTTTATCTTATTTAATGTTGATCTATAACCTTTTCTTTTTATAAAAAGACGTAATATGTACTCACAATGTTTATATTTTGCTATATTTCTAGAGATAAATTCATGATAATAATAACTGTGTCCTTCAATAATTTCTAAAAATATATGTACGGTCACCAGAAAGAATACTTCACATATGTATATAGTACATATATTATTACCTCCTTCTTTAAAATGCTGTATGTTATGTGTGACGTGTTAAGGGGTTAAATATCCCTTAATTAATACAACTAAATAATAATAGAGATATTA
Organism: Dermolepida albohirtum; assembly: GCA_031893035.1. Lineage (NCBI taxonomy): Eukaryota > Metazoa > Arthropoda > Insecta > Coleoptera > Scarabaeidae > Dermolepida > Dermolepida albohirtum. The sequence goes on along the minus strand of JAVIWB010002851.1, from coordinate 359,616 downwards.
TTTAATAGAGAGTATATATTTATTTGCACGTGAGTGATTAGTAAATTTATTAGGAGCGCGTGTCCGGCTAGCTGAAGCGCTGTAATAAATGCAAATAAAAAAAGAAAGATATGTAAGGAGTCAATAATTAGTAATTGTGTACAATGAGCATCAAAAGTCCAGGACGTGTGCCTGAAAGCTGAAAGAAAGATTATTAGTGGAAATAAAACAACAGGATTGCCCTTAAAACTTTATTCACTAGGTTAAATTAATTCTTAAAGCTTGAGTATATTAAATAAAGATAATTAATAAGATCGAGAGCAACAAATAAAATAAGATAAGCGTAATAGCAAAGCTGTAATAAAAGTAAATCTAGAGATATAAAGCTGTTTAAGAAAATATAAGAAAGGGTTAGATTAAAATATGTTTCGGACGATACGTAAAGTACTTGCGGTTTGTGTGTATATCCTGGGTGAGGATGTTATGTATATTTTGCGGTCGCAATTTATACACGTGGACACTAATTGCGCGGGAAAACAACTTCACGAACACGTCGAAGGGATGCGTGTGACCTAGACGATGGTCGGAGAAGAAGTCTCTGTATCTTACACGCGGCGGCTTTTTAAGACACCCCGTAGGCTGAAGGGTAAGGTACTGATCATGTTTGAATTAACTAACAGGAGAAAGAGAATAGGCACGCTAGAAATTCGCGCGCTAAAGATATTGGTGTAAATTAAAATTGTGATATTAATTTCAACAGCAGATAGACACCTAGACAGAATAAAAGGCATGTATTCTGTGAAAAATAGGATTAATATTTGAATTTCTATTGCATTTAGATATCAATATGCGAAATAAATATTAAATGTGATTTAATGGAAAATTACCAGTGAGTAAAAGGTTTGTTGTAAAAGTTCTAGATATTAGGCTTCCTAGAAAATGACAACGGTTTGTTTTATTACAGCCTGACCGTACGTGAATACAAAATATCTGGCATCCGAATGTCTGTATAAAGGACAAATAATGTCAATAGTAATAAATAATAATTTAATAATTCAAAATCGAATTATTTTTAAATTAAAATAAGTTAATCGCTGTTAGGTCGCTTGTTCCTGCCATGTTTTTAAAAATATTTATTAGCTATTTTACTGTATTTTTTATTAAATTGCTTAACTCTACAGTATACATATGATTATTATACCGGATGTTGATATCCAGTTAGCCTAGTAAGTTTCTTTTCTATACCTTGTCTCAGAATAAGAAGGAGTGATTCAAATATCAATAAATCAAATAAAATTGAATACGGTTGCTATGGTTACAATTATAATGTTATATAAATAACATGTCAAAGTTTGACATCAATTTAACGGTGATAGAATAGAGTGTCGAGAAAGAGCTACATTTCAAACAAATCAAGTTTCGGTTAGTTATTTTAAGTATTTATTTTGTAAAGAGTTATGGGAATGTTGTAACAGAAATCCTGGGTGATCAATGCCCTTCGTACTCCACTATTAACCGGGTCGTGGAATTTGAAACAGGAAGATCAGATGATAAAAGATAAGCATCGCTTTGGAAGGTAAATTTCTGTAACTACTCTGAAAACCAATGATTCTGTCTGTGACATGATTTTAGAAAATCAATGAATTAGGCTCAAGCGTATTGCAAAAGCATTTGCACATTTCCTAAGAACGTATGCTTCACATCGTCCACAAGGAAAACGCCGCACGAAACTTGGTAAAGATGTGCTCGTTTTGCAAGACAATGCTTTCCCGCTCAAAAGTCGCTAATTGCACCGTAAAAATTAATGAAATTGATTATTAACTGGTTCACCCTACTCCCCCTCCCTGTTCTTCGGTTTTAGCGTCGTCAAACTTTTATTTATTTTCAAAACTCAAACACATTTGAAGGGTAAAAGAATTTCGGCAAATGTCTAAGCCCTATGTGCGTTGAGGAGAGCTTTGCAAATTCAAATAAAGATTTTTTTAATACTATCCTCTATAAATTAGAAACACTATGCCTAAATATAAAATTCATTTATTGCACTTCTTTTAAATTGAAGTTTTTAGCCGCTGTACGTTAATTCGGATTCAGACCTTTTTTGCCTATCATTGATCTTCAAAATTTACAAATGAATGACCAAAATGAAGATTTTTTGAAATCGCTTAGAATTACTTCATGGACGTCCGTATTATCAGGGGCGGCTTCTAAATTAGGTTAATTTGATCAATCATCTCCCAATTATAGAAAATCAAACCCTGAATTTTTTTCATATCTTCATACCCTTTTATCCGCGTAAAGGGAAGTGCATGCGTGACAGTACTCTATAATAACGTCAGTGCCAATGATGGAGTACGAAATTTCAGGTGAATTTAATATTAGCAACAGTTTTCGGTTAAGGGCTGATAGCGACAAAATAAAGGCGTTTATCGAGTTAAACTCACGGGTTCACCGCTACATGAAAAAGCTAAGATATGTCAACAACCTCGATATCTAGATTCCTATCGAATTCAAAAAAATGTACTTGAGCCCGTATAAACATTTGCAATATACTCCTCAAGCGTGAGGAAAACGATCCTTTTTCGAAACGACTGAGAGCTGGTATCGAGAAATGGCTTATTAATAACAATATGGTGCGAAAACACGAAAACAGTCTTTGTCTTTTCCTGAATATTCGTCTCATCAAAGGCAGACGCTCATCAGAGGACAATATTACTTACGTTTTGTTTTCGGTGTCAGAGGACGACAAAGGATCTCTTACAAGTTAACCGTATATTAGGCTTGCATTTAATGTTCTTTGTCTGTAAAACAATTTTGTATCGTACACCTTCATATCTAATAAGTGCAGTTATGTAGGTTTCGTAGTGACATATATCTATGTATATGTAGACAATATTAATTTTCGTAGGAAACATCTCATAGATGTTTCCCGTCATATCAAAATAATAAACAACTTACAATTGCGCGTTTGTTAGAAATGAACCACCAGCTAAATTGAAAGGACTATGAAACATAATATATCAAGCTTTTAAATTTAAATTAAAAAAGAAACGAATGATCTTGCAATTAGCATTGCTTTGTAACATGCTTTCATTCTCTTTTCTTTTGTTATTTTAACTTTGTACGTTCACCATGACTGCTTTCACTGTTTCGGCACTTACACTCAATATTTCATACTTTTCCCCCCGCACGTCTGGAATATCAGGACGTCGAAAAACTTTACTAGAGTTGTACACGTTGATATTTTAGTTGTTTTAAATTATTTTATTTTGCTGTATATACGAGGAGGTACATAAAAATAACCGGAATTTCTTTATAAAAAATTGTTGAAAACATTGTTCGAATTCGTTTTTTCTGTATGGCTGCGAGCTGCTATGTCGTTTTTTCTTCACCATTTCCACGTCGTTAAAACGATGTCATTTCATGACCCTCTTTATTCGTGGAAAGAAAAAAAAGTCGCACGGAGCAAGATCAGATATGTAAGGGACGTGGGACAAAGGGCTGATATAGCTCAGTGAGCAGGTGCATTGACATGGTGGAAAAACCATTCCCCGTCTGACACAAATCGGACCTGCAAATAGAATGCCTGATTAACTGTATGACCGGCTGGTATGCTGTTCACTTACGTCCGACATTATAAAAAATGACGAGCAAACGAAAATATTATACAAAAATGAACTGTAAAAAATGCAACCTTATTCGATGAAACAACCGACTGCACCGAACGCAGAACAAGTTGCGTCACGTGCACTTAGCGGCAGGAATGCGTGCTAGGCAGTCCCACCCACAGCGCTGCCATTACGGTTATTTTGGTGTACCGCCCCGTACTCCTCAGGTAGGGCGATTCTATGACAATCCTAATACAGAAATGTTGTATTGTCATTAGTCATAAAAATTGCTTAAAAGAAACGTAGATTTAGCAACACGGTGTAAAATCATCAATAAATCAGTAGGAATGATGACAAAATAGGAGTTTTATTTCAGTCTAGTGAAAATAACAATAATTATGAAGATAATTAACGCAAATGCTGAAACTGGTAGCCATTAGTTTGAAGTAGCCTGTTGCCTTTATGGAATTGAATTTAAGACGCATTGCAATATATCTGAGGTAGTTAATCGTATTGTGGCGTTAATTCTATTTATTACTTCCTCTGCATTGGCTGCAGACGTCGTATACACTTTTTCCTTCAAAATCCCTAAACAAAGATTCATATCTGCTGATCTTGCAGGCCATAACATTGATCCATTTCGCATGATCCAGCTACATATCTGGAAAACGTTATTCATAAGAAATATTGATCCTTCAATTTGAAGATTTAAGATGCCTAACCAAACATTCACAAAAACTTTCTTTGGTGTCCTAATTCTCAAATAGCTCTGGGATATTCATCCGCTCAAAAATGGGAATTGTGAATGTTGAAGACACCATCTCTTGTGAACATATATTCGCTACTCCATAAAATAAGTGACAAAATGTTTGGGATCTTCTTGAATTTTGTTTAAAATTGTGTTGCAAAACGTTATTCTTTTCAAATTGTCATTTTCGTATAATGATTGTACTTTTGTAACATGAAACGGACTTAAAAGGCTATCCACAAGCACTGAAAAAACTATTGCCTTATTTGGAATGTTAATTTCTTAGGCTATTTGTGTAGTATTGCAAGTAGGATCCTGATTAACAATATCCAAAACTCCTTCTTCAACTTGGATCGTACGACAATGTCTTGGAATATTTGCATCGCGTTGACTGGGAACAAATGTCCCCGATTCACTAAGTTTCCGAACCAATCTTCGAGATGTATTGGTAGATAGGTGCTGTTTGTGTGGATACCACATATTGCATATTCGTCTTTTGTCAAGAGCGCGTTTCCATTGCAAAACCCAAATACCATATAAAATCAGCGTATTCATTGAAAGTGCACACTTCAAATTGCTTCGGATATCACAAAAATGAGGTAATGAAAACGAAAATAGTGAATATATACAGACTTTGTTCTGAGCCAAGGTTGCCATATGTACTCTAACGTAAAAAAGTAGTTAAAGAAATGATTAATAAGGCAAGGTATTGGCACAAAACGATTGATTACACCAACGTAGTGATGCATAATTTTATTTAATAGTAAAAAAACATAGTTTTCCACGGAAAATTTCAAAAAAACGCGAAATATTTTTTGTCGCACATTTTCAACATTGATGACTTCATGTACTTTAATGACTCACAAAACAACATTTCTGTGTTTGGATTATCGACGTAGGGTTAATTATAGACTCGTCCTACTTGACAATTATCCCTAAATATCTAACCACCGTATATAACCACTTCGCCATGATAAAAACAACTAATTGTGCGTCACTTAGTAACGTTCAATAGTAACAACATTTTTTTACTTATGTGCCAAATTTGACTTCAATTCGTTCTTTATTTGGTACTTTATACAGTGTTTCACAACAGAAAATGAGTTTTGAAAATTAGGTTTGGTTTCTGTGTTATGTGTACCCAATAATAATGTGAGAAGGAAAAATATTATTAGTCTATTTAATCTATCTACAATTTTTTTTTTGGGAGAATAATTTGTATTATTATGTGTTGATGTAGAAATGAATTCAATATTGGAATACGAACAAAACTTTTGTTTTTCAAATACAATGCACCATTGTATTTTAAAAACAAAAGTTTTGGTGCTTTAAAGCTGCACCTATCCGAAACTATCTTATAGAAATCCTGCATAAGATTTGCAGAAAATAACAGCATCAGAGCAAAGCTTTGAGGAGTCTTCCACATACTTATGCTGCAAATTACGGTGCTAAAATAACTACAGCAAATAAAAATAACAATGGTGATGAAAAATTAAATACAGAGCGTTTTCAAAAGAATATGCGTATTTCGAATGCATATATTTATTAAACTTTAAGACATACGAATATGAAACTTTACACACATATTTACGAACCCCTCAAGTTCAGATTACAGATCTTCAATATGTTCTCCATCAGCGACACGAAGTTGTCTTCGTGCAGCCTCGGAAACAACCAGTTTTGTAACATAGCGAGATACTGTTGACCGTTAACCGTGTTTCCATCAAAGAAGAATGGTCCGTAGACAAATGATCGGGATATCGCACAAAACACATTAAAATCAATGTGTTTGGTGCGACAAGTCTCGTACATGTTCAATGGCTGCATGTGGGTTCTGTAGACCCCAAATTCGAACATTGTGTTTGTTTACCAGTCTACTAACATGGAAAGTCGCTTCATCACTGAACACGATGCGTTGTGCGAAAGTGGTATCATTGTCAATAGCATCATGAATCTCGTTACAAAATGCCGCACGTTTCCGGTTGTCATCACGACGCAGAGCTTGTAACTTGTACGGCTTCCTAACCAACCGACATCTCAAAACACGCCAAATTGTTGTTATAGCCAGTTGTATCTCCCGACTGGCACGAGGAGTTAATTTTGAAGGATTACTTTGGAAAGAAGTTTGAATTCGTGCAACATTTTCTTCAGAAACACGAGGGCGGCAAGGACTCTTTCCTTTACACACACATCCTGTATCTACAAACTATCGATGCCATCTGCGAATATTCCACCCATTCGGAGGATCAATTTGGTAGCTCAACCTGAAACGTCTTTGCATTGTAATCACGGAATTACACTTCGCAAACTCGAGAACACAGAATGATTTCTGCTGCAGAGTAGCCATTTGAAACATATGACGGTTACCAAGAAAAACAGAAGACAACTGACATCTAGCGACTATTGAATAAACTAGACTATATATTCGTTTCTCCAATAGCCGACCCGAGGCGTAGCGATCAATAATTTGGACAAAATAATACTTTGTAATACGTATATTATTTTTGAAACACGCTGTATTTTCAAGAAAATTCATATATCTCTAAAATTGTTGAATTTAGTTCTACAGAAAACTTAAGAAAGTCTTCCTAGGACATCTTCTAATCATGGATAAATTTTATAATACGGGACTAAAAAAAATTAATAGATGGGCAAGTACTGACGCCATTGCTTTCTTATCTTTGTTATAAAATAATGTGAAAATTAATATTTGGGTTAGAAAAATTTACGTGTATTACCCAGATCGGACTCCAATAACTTTAATTTTATATCCTTTGACGTAATTTCTTTGAAAGTTCTTAACTAGTTCACGGAAATCGCGTCATATTAATTATTTTGATTTACAGGTGCTATCCGACCCTGATACAAGGACAAAATAGTTTTGATAAAGTAATGAATTGTTAATTAGTTCCTATCGCATTTGAAAATGTTTTGCACTAAGTAATAGCTCAATAAGACAAGTATATTTCATTAATTAAGCTGTTTCGTTAGTAATATCCTGTTGATGTACCAAGGCGAACCCTTTTTTAAAAAATGTTTTAAACATATATAAAGTTTTGAAGATTTTGTATATTAGTTTTTGAATTCGCCGGTTGCTAGGGGTCTCGGATGGCCTGCTATCCTGGAAGGTTATTCGTGATTTCCCTTTCCCCTTTTAAGCGAATGCTGACTTAAATCGCACCACGAGCCAAATCTAAAAAAGTGATGCAGAATTCAAATATAGACAATGACGATCAAATTTAGCTGGCAACAGATTTAACAATACACATGAATTATGGAAAAAGTGCTTTAGAAAGGTGCCACAATAAACGGACAATATTATGCAGAACTTCTACAAGAATTAAATGTTGAGATTTGTGCTAAACGGCCAGGAATGGCAAAGAAAAAGATTCTGTTTCACCAAGACAGCGCTCCCTCGCATACCAGCACAGTTGCGATGTCCAAAATCCACGAGTTGCATTTCCAAATAGTACCGCATGCGCTTTATTCGCAGGATCTAGCCCCTTCCGACTTCCACCTTTTTCCAAAATTGAAAACGGCACTAGGTGTAAAGAAATTTTCGTCTAACGACGAGCTTATCATCTTCGTAAATGAGTATTTTGCAAGCCTTCCGGAATCGCATTTTAGAGATGGCATAAGGGCATTGGAGCACCGTTGGAATAAATGTATTACTCTTTTAGGAGAATATATTGAAAAATAAAAATTGTTTTGTATTTAAAAAATTCGTTTTTCTTTTACATTCTCACTACTTGTCAAACTACCCTCGTACGAGGGTGGTCCCAGAAGTACCCGACCCAACAAAGAAAACACAAAAATTTTGGAAAGAAATATATTTATTTTTCAACAGTCTTTCAGAAAACATTTGTACAAAATTGATTTCAAATATATACTGTTACTGTGAGCCGTTTTTTGTCTCATAGTATGTGTTGTAGAATTCACAAAAGATTACCGATGCGTGATAAAGCCTTAACTAAATTAACGATTCAATACGATATACGACTTTAAAAATTATATCCGACAGAGATAAATGAAGTAATTCCAAAATTTTAATTTAATGTTTATTTAATGAAGCAAACCTCTTTTTATACAATAATAATTATTTATAATTTTTTTTTTCAGATGAATGCTGTCTTCTTCCAAGTCAAGTCCAAATACAGTCGCTCCAACAACAAAACAGTAGAGTTGTTCTAGCATCTCCCCAATTAGCACAGCAAATACTTCCTCTACAGGTGATTATGTAAATCTTTTTTTCTTGAAGTGATCGATTTTAATGCTGTTTTTATTTTGATATTTTAATTCTGAAAGGAACTATATCATCATGTTTCAGACGGTAAATACAAAGAGAAGTACGAAAGTTAGGATTTTCACATTTTCAAATATAGTTTGTACTATACTTATGCAGCAGCCAATTTTTTTAAAATTAATCATCAAATCGACTAATGCACGTTTTTTCTGAACTCTCTGAATAACCTAATATCCTCATCATTGGAAAAATTCCTCCCTTTTTCCATATGAGGGAAATAGCGCATAGTCGCTTGGAATGAGATCTAGGTTCCACAACTCTACGGTTAAAAAATTACCACCATATCTTAGCGTGTCAAACTTTCCGTACAAACACGAACGTATTTTCATCGAGAGAGCCAGATTTTATACTGTACTATATCACTATAGTATAATACAGAGCAAATATTGCTGGCTTTATTGATATAGCACGCATGCTATAGTAATAAAGCCACTGTTAAGATGCTGATAACGTAACGAGATATTCATTTTAAGCTTCTCTCTCGCGGAATATGAAACACACCTTGTCATCTACTCTTCGCGTAAGACACGGATATTTCTCATTTGAAGATGTTCGTGCAATGTGCTATGAATAGTAAGTGCATCAATGTCCAAATATTCTTCTATCTCGCCGTAACTTACATACTTATCGGACTCGAGCATCTTGACACAAATATCTTCCAAGCCGAAATTTCCCCTATATGGAACTCCTTATACCACCTGAATTCGGTCGTATGATGATCTTCTAGCACACAAGCAATTTCCTCCAAACACTGATGAATATTTATTCCACGCACAAAGTTGCATGATGCTAGATAACATAGGGAGATATTTATTCCGCCTCAATTCGGGAACAACTAACACAGAGAAACCTAACCATCGGCTACAGCGTAAGCTTGAACATGTCTCCTATAGTTAACTTGTCACAATCATCGGTTACGTTATATTGCGAAACTTGAGTACCCTCTATATTAACCAATTCAGAAATATTTATTTAACGGTATCAACTTACTTTTCTAAGAACTTTGTTAAAAGTCATACCACTTATACAACTGATAACTATTCTTTCATTAATAAATCATTCATTAATTTAAGACATATTGTGTTAATTCTCGTTAATTTATGTTAAGTCATCTATATCGAGTGATGAAAAAATATCGCCTCCCCCTATCCTACAACAAACAAATGTATTGAACGAGAACGCGTCTATCTCGCATGTCGGCAACGAAGTTGACAGAGCGCGTGTAGACAGACACAAAATAAATGCATGTTAAAAGGAATCCTTCGAATATTAAGGTATTCCTTGAAACATATGTAGTAAAAAGGGTGTTATTGTTGTCTGCAACGCTCTGGCAATTTTGTTGTCGACATGCGAGATAGACACGTTCTCGTTCTGCCGCTTAATACATTCGTGTGTTGTACCATAGAGGGAGGCAATGTTTTTTCATTATTTTTCTGTATCGGAAAAGTTCGGTAAGCTTTACAAAGGAATCATTTGTTAATAATACAAGTTTACTTAATGATACGTGTATTCCTTAAAGCATATGTAGTAAACAGGGTGTTACTAATACTTGAATGATTCCTTTTAACATTCATATATCGAGTGACACAAAACAAAACCAAACGAATACTACTCTGATACTGTGATACACAGCTGTTTGTAAATATTCCGGAATAGAGAAGCTTATACCTCTCATCTTTCCCTCAGTGAATATTTTGACATTATCTGCTACCAAAAATTTACAATTTAACTTCTCAGTCAACTTTCGAAATTCTATTGTGCACCAAAAGCGTTTCTCTTCGTTTAATTACTGTAGCCAAATAATGGAATGGTTATTCTTCAACCTCAATAGTGGGTTTTAAAGTGTGAAGTTTTTTTTAATGTATATACATTTTAGTTGGAGTTCCAAAATGAGCCTGAAAGCTTGTCGGGTAATGTCGACTCCAGTAATGGACAAACAGTGGACTCCATTAGGCATTTGTATTTAGGAAGGACTCCTAGAGTTGTAAAGCAATGTGTAAGGTGTGGAGCCTCAGCTGGTACAGTACCAGTAATTAGAAGTGCCGCTATACGCGCTTGGGACCAAAGATGGCTTAAATCATGCCAGTAAGATATGTAACACACTATTATGATATCGCATTGATTAATTTTACGTTCCAGATGTGGAGGCTTGTGGAGAATGCAAGTTTATTCCTGAAAGATATATGAATAATATTAATTGATAAATAGCATTATATTCTTTTTATTATTGTTTTGTAAATAATTATAAAATAAATTTAAATATTTAATAATTAATTTCGTTTACTCCATTGTGGCAAAAAATGTTTTAAATACTTGATACGCTAATGAATCCTACATTAACACTTAAGTAAAATAGAATTAATATAAAATTGTATGAGACAAAAATCTCAAAATCATAACAACAAATGCTTAATAAAGCTGAAAATTTCTTCAATACCTTCATAGGTATGACCAATTTCTAATTGATGGCTTACAACTGTAACTTTGATTGTTTTCCAAACGGTTTCAATATATTGCTTCAATATTAAAATCTAGCAGAACATGCATGCATAAGACACTTTAGTACATTCTAAATATTTTTATAATGTTTAGGTAAGAAAAGTTACGTGGCTTTAACAATATGTTAATACTTTTTGATTTAATTCTTAAACATATTTTGAACAGAACTGACCTATGGTATTGTGCACAATGTTGTTTGAAGCTTTTTTAGACTATTCAAATATAACACCAAATAGTTTTCATATTAGATTTCACGAAATTTGCAATCCGTCCCCTTGGTGCATATTAGGAAATCATTACTGCCAATGAAGCTTTAACAGTTCTAATGAGAGTACTTTCTATACATTACTAAGAAAATCTTTTCGAAAGGTGTAATGAAGATCTACTGATTATGCTTTAAAAGGTTTCTAGATTTACAAGGATTTCCCCAGGCATCAATATTAATTAGTTCGTTAGGTTGGGTTCCTACTGAGGTAATTTCAAAATTGCATTTCTTTGAAAAATAAACAAGTCTAAAAACATAAGTAGACAAAACTGTAATATGTAATACGTGGGTTGTCTTTAGGTTTTGCATATAAAATTACAAAAAACAGTAGATAGCTTTTAAAGACTTCATTGATTTTCAAAGTATTCTCCACGAAGATTAATGTACTTTTGCATGCTTTCGAACCAACTCTGGAAACAATTGTTCCACTCGTTTGTTGGTACAGTCAAAATTGCATTTTTGAAGGCATAGCTTACTCATTCTGGCAACTGGAATCTTTGACCACGCAGTCTGTTCTTTATTTTCAGAAAGGTAATCAAATTGCTGGCACTTAGGTCCGTGCTGTACGAAAGATGGTCCAACAATTCGACGTTTTGTTGCATTAAAAATGTAATTGCCTCGCGTGCTGTGTGCGAACTTTCAATATCTTAGTGGAGGGTGATTCGTTGTTTGGGGTTAGTTTTTCGAAGCTCTGCGATGACTTGCGTCAAACGAATTGTTGTATACCAATCGGCAGTAACAGTTCTTTGATTTTGTAGATGAATTATTGCTACATGACTTGCTTTCGAGACAGATGTCACGACCATCTTTTTGGAGATACTTTGAGGACGGATGACTTTTGTCGGCTTTTCTTCAACTTGGAACGCCCAAACAGATGACTGACGTTTATTTTCCGGCTCGTATGAGTAAATCCGAGATTAATCACTTCTGACAATGTTGTACGCGTTTTTAGAGTTTTTTCACACCAATTCAATTTCTGTTCTTCGGTCAACAGATGTGGTATCCAAGGGGATACTCATTTTTTTACACACAATTCTTTATGCAAAATTTTTTGAATTAAGGGCTTTGAAATCCCCAATAATGCTTCAATCTGACGATATGTCACATGTCGATCTTCGTTGATGATCTTGTGCACAGCATCAACGTTTTCCTGAGTGACTGCCGTTTCTGATGAATCTGTTCTTGGATCGTCGCTAAGACTAATCCGTCCACGTTTGAATTCTCCATACCAACGAGAAATTATTGACTGATGTGGTGCTTCATTGCAGAAAACAGAAACCAACTCGGAGAGGCATTCCTGTTGAGATAATTGTCTTCGAAAATTATAAAAAATTATTTTGCAAAAATGTTCTCGTTTTAATTCCATTTTTCAACTAACTTGTCAACTTTGACAGTTCGTTGTAGCTACAACACTACACGTATAGCACTGAAACTTTGGATTTGGGTTAACTAAAGATGGAGATTAATTTTTAGTACTGACATTTGATTAGTGGCGCCCTCTATGTCCCACTATGCAAAACTTAAAAGGCGTCTCACGTATTTAACATTGATATCTAGTTAACCTGGAAAGTTTCTAGTTGACAAAATTTATTATGGTTGCTATGATTACAACTATAATATTTTACAAATAAGTGGCCAAAGTTTTACTTCTACAAGTTGAACAATGATAAAAGAGCGAATGTTTAAAAACGTATGTCCAAGAAAAAGGTAGATTTCGAAAGTTTCAGTCATTTAGTATTTTTTTGGTTAGCGGACAAAGATGAAAGAAAAGATAATATGACAGAAATTCACTATTAAAAACTAGGTTGCGAAATTTAAAAGAAAGATCTGATGTCAAAGATAAGCACCGCTAATTTTTGTGACCGCTCTGGAACAGTGATTCTATCCATGATATTATTTAGAAGATCGATGAACCGAGGTCAAGCGTTTTGCAGAAGTGTTGCGCATTTATGAAAAACCATTACATTCACCTAAATTGACAGTTTGGTGTGATTTTTGGTATGGTGGAATCATCGGTCCGTACTTCTTTCAAAATGAAGCTGGTAACACCGTTACTGTCAATGGAGAGCGGTATAGATTCATGATAACCAACTTTTTATGGCCGACTTTGGAAGAAATTGATCTTGACAACATTTGGTTCCAACAAGACGTGGCTACGTGCCACACAGCAAATGCAACAATAGAATTATTGCGAGAAAAGTTTGGAGATTCGATTATTTCAAGAAATTGTGATATTGAATGACCTCCAAGAAGTTGTGATTTAACACCATTAGACTATTTCTTGTGGGGTTATTTGAAGTCATTGGTCTATCGAAATAAATCAGATTCTCTTCAAGCTTTACAAATCAATATTGAACGTTCATAACATACGACTAGATTTAGTGGAAAAAGTGCTCGAAAATTGGGTTCATCGAATTCATTCCTGCAGAAGAAGTCGTGGAGGCCATTTGAATGACGTTTGATTTAGAACTTAATTGTATCGATTGTACTTCACATTAAATAAAAAACTTTTGAATTTTCTTAACAATAAGTGTATTTTTTTTTAAAGAAATCATATCACTCATTGGAAAACCTGTTACTTATAAATACCATCTCGTATTTCTGCAATAAATTCGTTATTTAAAAAAAATACTTGATTTAGTAGAAATACTTATTACATAACGTTTTATGTTATCTTATTTTGCAACTTTCGATACTATGCTTTTGAAATAAATGTTTAATTTATTATTTTTTATTAACTTATTAAAAAATATATATACACTTATATAAGGACGATAAATTTAATACAAATATTTATTCAAATGTCTCCAAAAATAAAAAACAAAACCAACTCAACTTACTTTTATATCTGAATCGAATGTGTTTGTTTTAAAATTTAAAAAATGATATAAAGAAATACTGTGTTTGTATTATTCGAATCTTGCAGTTCTTCTTCACCAATACAAATTGTTTTGAGTTTTGCAAAGTCAATATATAATCATTAATCAATTAACACACAGACCTGACGGAAATTTTTTTTGTTGAAATATTCCCATGGCGATAGTATTGTTCTTTAAAATAATTCAATGGTGCCAAAGAATAGAATTTACTTTACTGATTTACTGAATCGCTTAAATTGTAACCTTGGATTAATTGAAAATGTAGAAAACGCTCCGCTCCCAATCTTAATAAAATCTCCCTTATCGAATAAGGTTTATTTCATTTGTCGCTTATATTATTACTACTTGTGAAATTTCTTTGTGACATTGTTTCTCTTTTATTTAATTACCAACCCCCAAAAATAATAATATCCTATATGAATATTGATTGCCAACACGAAAAAGAAGGATGAAAATTGTATGAAATAACAAATTTTGAAACTTATATTTTCAAGTAACCTGCACTACCTGCCTAATAAGAAAATATACAAATGAAGGTGGCATTGTTTTAAAAGTATTAAAGGGTATTATTTCATTTATATATTTATTTTATTAGGTATTAAATTTATAATACCGAAAGATAAGAATCACATCTCATAAATAAATTCATTATATCTGCAACAAATGTGTATAAGTTTTACGAGCAATGGACAACGACAAATTACTTCAAGCCATATATTCTAAACCTGCATTATGGGACAAAAATAATCAAACCTATTATAATCGAGATTTAAAGAGGCTTCTTTGGAAAGAAGTCGCCGATGAAATGGGAACAAATCGTATGTATATTTACGTAATGTAGTACCTAGTTATTGGGAGTATGTAAATGTAACATATTCATTTAATAGAAACCTACATATTTCGTTTCTATTTTAGTTTGTTTTTTGTTGTATTGTATTTTTGTGTCAAAGTGTCTATAATCAAAAAAAAAAAATAAATAAAACCTCTTGCCAAATCAATGTTCGATATTCTATACGAGTTTCACCGCGGATCCGGGTGCGACACTGTGGTTATCTACTGATGACGACAACTTAGTTGTCAAAATAAGTATACACAATACGAACATTGATGTGGCAAGGGGTTTTATTTACCTTTTTTGATTAATTTAAGCAACCACAGTCTCCATTAAAATTTACTTTAACATTTTTATAGTCCATGCGATGAGAAATTAATGAAAATTAGTATTTTCTGTTACGTCATCGTTGATTAAATCATAGAAATTAATTAAAAGTTTCTGCGCTAGAAAGGTCTAGCACTGCAGATAGAGGTTCGGGTCTTTTTCTAGCGCAGAAATTTTTAATTAATATCTGTTATTTTAATCAACGATGACGTAACAGAAAATATTAATTTTCATGTATGAACAAATATTTCTCAGAAATGAATTTAAGAATTAAAATTAATCAAATATATGTTTAGATATTATACAAACTCGTGCATTGCATTAAATTTTTAACGTTTTCATTTAACTTAAATAAGACAAACAAAGGTTTGTACTACATTACAAAGGCGTCTAACGTCAAATCTATATATTTTAAAAGATTGCATATATACAAAGAAGAAACGAAACAAGAAACTTTGACTAACTACTTTGTAAATAATTTTGGTTTATATTATCTCTCCTTGACCCATGTAATCCTAGAAATCGGTGGTGCCTATAATTTAAAGGGAAGATTATTAAATGACAACTTTAAGCCAAGTTTAAAATCAATAATAAATTTATCAAATCGGAGATAATTTACTACTGGATAATTCAAGGTTTGTTTACCATTTGTAAAAATAATATTTTTTGTTATTATCAGAAACAAAAAATACAAAAAAAGTGTATAATTGCAACGACGTAATTTCAAGGAGACTTTTTCATTAAGATATAATATTGTTAATGTCGAATTATTTTATCTTCTGCGGCTGTTCTGTTTTTTATTTAATATAATTTTCTGCTCTTTTGTCAAATATGTAAGTAGGAATAAAAAGTACTTATTCTGCGAAATTTGAAATATTTCGAAACATTGGCGTAAATAAACCTTGCACAAAAGTTTGGTATTTCCTCTCTATTTATAATATCATCAAGTTTTTTTAGTTTTTCGACATTCGACATTTAATTAAATCGATTTTTTTAATATTTAATTTGTTATATACACACCATAATTAAAATTCTATTAAGCTTGTTTGAGTTAGTGCTAGGTATTCATATTTATAAAGTAAGGACATGAATGCAGTCTTGCGATATGCCCTTTCCTTTCTTACAATTGAGGGGGAATGTAACCTCTCAATTAAGAAAAATATTTGTTTTTTTGTCAATTTTAAATAATTGTAAAAAATTAATGTACATATTAAATGGTTATTTTATGAAATAACCGTGAGTTTTGCACGATTTTGCTATAAATTACTCCCCAATTGTGCATAACTTTTCCACAGAATCAACTATTAACACATTTAAAGATATACCTATTTATAACTAAGGTGATTCAGTCTTCGTGTGCTGCGTAAAAAAAAGCAGACGCGTGTAAAGCTGTAGGAATTATATAACAATAGATGATTAGATGATTGGATTAATTTACAAAACCCAGAAATTGACAAATTATTTAAAATAGAGAATATTCATTATTATTAAATTTTTTAGATTTTTTTGGCGTCAAACTTGTACTCCATATACCAAAAATGTACATTCTACATCGCAACTCCTTATTGGAGCCGAATGAAAACTATTTTGAAAACTCTTCATATTTAATAATCCCAATATGAAATTGGTTAGTCGGAATTTATTTTGAAAATATGTTTTTGTTTTTATATAAAATGCGTATATGTTTGAAAACTACTTACTTTGATTAATAAAATAGACTCACTTAACTCGTAGTTATCCTAGATAGCTCGCTGTAGATGGTTCCCTCAGGTACAGTTTGGGTTGTGCAGCTCACTGAAGACGATTCCTTCAAGTACTATCAATGCGGTGTAGCTCGCTGGAGATGATTCTTCAAATACTGCTGTTGTTAGGTTGCGTTGTTAGGCACCGTGATGTCGTTCCGTTTTGCCAAGGAATATTCCTTGGTTTGCCAGTCACGAAATGGCAAAACGGAACGACATCACGGTGCCTAACAACGCATCATAACAACAGCAGTATTAGTCACATCACCTTAAGATTTTGATGCATAGATAAATACCCTCCAAAATTTCAAAAAGGTATCCTACTTCTGACACCAATTTTCGATGTCGTATTCCTACGACAGTCGATGGATTTGCTTCGCTAATTAATTGTTACACCAGGGCAGTTTAGTTTTAGATAAACTCTGTGACCTTTTCTTACTTCGTTAAAAAGCTCTTTGAAATCGATGAATGAATATTACTTCTTGGTTCATCATTTTCATATATTTCGAAGAACTTATTCCTTTATTTTGAATTGAATTCTATTATAATTCCTTTTAATTATGTTTGTTCACTTTATGGCAGAATAATAATATTTATATTAAATAATTAACACTACACTTTAAATATAAAAAGTTGATAGATTAATAATTGGACACAAATTATATACGGGGACCGACAATACTCTGTAATTAATTATCTACTCTTGGCCACTTCTGAGGTGGTACAGTAGTTATACATACCAGTATATGCTGACTAAGATGTTTGTATAATACAATGGGTTTATTGTTTAATGAGGGTTGCAACAAAATATATCATATAGGACTATGAAAATGGTTAAGATTAACAAAATTTAAACATTCAATAGACTTATCTGTGCGTTGATTTTACAACAGCTTTTCCCAAATTTCTGCTAATAGAATGCTATAAAAAGAAGAAGCTTCATATTGTCTACTAAATAATGGAAGTTTAAGGACTTGCTTCTCAAATGCAAATCTAACGACTAATTAGAAAATGTTTTATAATAAATTTTAAAAACCACCTTTTTATAAATTACATCTCCATATTTTTTTTGTACGCACATGTTCCACGGCAATCAAGAATTTTCAAATACATACCAGTATAATTGATACCTCCATATATATTGATACGAGAGTAGCCGTTTATATTTCGGGAATAGCAAACAAAAAAAAATTTTTATTATCGAAAATAGGTTTATTTCTTTTCAAAATATTCTCCTTGAAAATCAATGCACTTTTGCATTTATTTAAACCAATTCGAAAAGCATTGCTGCCACTGTGAAGGCGGAATCTCCAAAATATGAGTTTTGAATACCTCAACTGCCTCTTCCGGCGTAGAAAACCGTTGACCACGAAGTTTATTCTTTACGTGTGGGAACAAAAAGAAATTACAGGATGCTAGATCAGGGCTAAACGGCGGATGGCTCATCAATTCAATGTTTTGCCCGGTGAAATATTCAATTGTTTGAACCGATCTGTGAGAGTTCCCATTGTCATAGTGGAGAATGATCTGTCGTTTTCGGTTTGTTTTCCTTATTTCTTCAAAAACTTTTGGCAAACGAATAGTTGTGCATCATTCGGAATTGACCGTTCTGCAACTCCCTAAAGGCACGGTTGCAATGTGACCGATTTTTCCGAAAAAAAAACAGGTGACTATTTGTTTTGATGTGCTTCGAGCGCGAACAACTTTGGTTGGTTTTGACACATCTTGGAATACCCACATAGTCCACTGCTGTTTGCTATCGGGTTCATACATATAGATCCAAGATTCATAACCTTTGAACCTTTGAAGCACCGCCATTGTATTTTTTGTGCATTTCTTGGCACCAATAGACGAGAGTCCTTTTTTGAGCGGTTGTCGAATTATGTGGTACCCGATGTGAACATAGCTTCTTAACGGTTAAATGTTCATGCAGAATCTTATGCACGCTGGTGTTACTAATACCTCGAGATACCTCGATTTCACAGTATGTCACATGACGGTCTTGCATTATCAATTCAGACACTGTATTAATGTTTCCCGACACAACAACATTTGTGGGACGACCTTCACGAAATTCATCATTCAAAGAACGCCGTCCAAATTTGAATTCACTATACCAACGATATACTGTAGTTTTCGAGGGCGCTTCATAATCATATAAAGAATTCAGCTCGTCGATGCATTCTTGTTGAAATAAACCACGCCGAAAGTTATGAAAAATATATAATTCTATTTGTTCGCTGGCATTGTTTTGACTGTTGTTTAGTTTCGGGTGTAGTGTAGTGTATCCAAGTTTCATCGCAATTAACAAATCGCCTACAAAAATCAACCGGATTCCGCTTATGAAGGTCCAAACACTCATTGGAAATGCGCAAACGAGTGAACTTTTGATCAGTTGTAAGCAATCGCGGCAGCCATCTTGCCGAAAGCTTGGAAAGGCCCAATTCTTTCGTTAAAATGTGGTGTACGCGTTCTGTTGAAATGTTTACCATGTCTGCTATCTCTCTCACTTTGAGTCATCGATCTTGAGTAATAATATTATGGATTTTTATAATCATTTGCTTAGAAGTCACAATTTTGGGTGCTCCAGAGCGCGCTTCATCGACACAGCTTATTTTACAACGTTTAAATTCATTTGCGCATCTACTTATTCTGGCGGATGATGGAGCAGATTCACCTAATGTTTCCCGTAACTCATCTTTTATTTCGGTAGCTTTCATACCCTTAATTACGAAGTATTTAATCACCGCACGATACCCTGCTTTTTCCATTTTAACGAAACGACGTGTTGCTTATTTTTCAATCAGCTGTCAAAAATAAACTAATCAACTGATTTATCTAAATATCGGAATGTAAACATATAAATAGGCAACCTAAATTACAGTGCATTTGTTTTACCAATTAGAGGGCCTCCTATGTGTCATTCTCACTACTTGTCAAACTATCGTCGTACATACAAATACGTATTTTGTCATGAACGAATTATAGCTATTTGTTAGGATATCCACAATCTATTAACAATTTAATAAATGAAAACTTAATAATAATGTTTTGCCATAGCTTTATAATTTCGTTTTGAATATAGTTTAAAATTTAGTGCAAATATATTAAACTATGACAAAAAAAACCTTTTTATACTATTAATGAATTGTTGATACACTTATAAATTACATTAATTTGCAATAATGTATTGAATCAAAATTTATTTCACACATTAGAAGTATGTAGTTGTATATACACATACATGATGTTACATTATAATACCATAATTTCTTGTTTGATACTTTAAGAACGTCAGACTTGCTACCTTCCTTAAATGATTCTTTGGAAGATCGACAAACATTCCTGTTTCAAAATTAACACTGCAGGGTCGTAGATGGATGTAACAATACTCAGAAATATATTTGTCATTCTCACATACTCCACAGTTTTTATTATCAATTAAAAGCTGCATATTATCCACTAATTCAGATATTTAATAATTAATATTTAAAAAATGAATAAGAATAACTGTATTTACTATCTTAATAATTGAATCACATTTCAATTAGTTCATAAATCTATGCTTGATATTTATTTTTAAATCGAAATTTATAACATTGCAATTTACGGCGAAAACTTACAACAGGCATATCACGTGTGGACAAGCAAGAATTAACACATCTGAAACTTAAAACAAAGCCAAGTTATTATTATAATACTCTTATAATACAAATATTAGTAACAATGGGGTAGTAATGCATGTAGAATATACGCATAGTGTTCACGTATATAAAAATTCTAGAATGTGAAATATGTATGCTCGAAAAGAAATGGATATGAGGTGTGGTTGAATTTATAGACCAAACCTCTTACACCTTGTAAAATATACAACATGATGGGAAATAATAAACAGTAAATATGAACACCATACCTTTCCTGCGGAAATCTAAAAAAAACTTAATTCGAAATTAGCTCTATACCTTGTTTCAGAATAAAAAGGAGTGATTTAAATATACCGCTAAAACGCGAAGCACATAGCTTAAAAATGAAACTTACCATAAAAATGAAACATAAACAGTTGTGAATGTAGTAGTTTGTCAATAATAATTATTATTCCTTTTCTTTATTATATAAAAATAAATGTTAGAACCTTGGTGATCACTCATTTCATTTTTGTACTTAAAAGTCCAGATTTTATTAAATAATACTGAAAAATATAGTAACACAATGCAAAAATGTAATTAAACGTTTACGGGTTATGAAAAATGGCGGATATCTGGCATTCATTTATCCATATTAAATTTGCTTGTTCAAGAACCAATAAAATCTCTTAAAAATATGTACTATTTTGGCGCAATATTTTAATCACTCCTTCTTATTCTGAGACAAGGTATAGTTATGTGTATATGTGTGTGTGTGTGTGTGTATTTACTTGAAGACTCTAGAATGCCGTGGAATATGTCCAAATAAGAGAGTACGGAGATGTAGGGTTGTGTTTGCACTTTGATCGCGTTTTAGATTAAAAAAATGTAATTTTTAAAATGTGGTACAAAAAAAACGCCTGTATTTAATGAATAACCAGTACCTCACCAATACAATTCACAGTTCAATACAGTTCAACTTCAGAGTAAAACCTTTCAATTGAAAATTTTCACAAAATGTTCCAGTTTCTTTTTTTGTTAAAACTTACATTTTCAGATCAAACTGTTAGGCAAAATTTGAAGCACCTAAGGACTTGTTTCATTACAAGGCCCGACTTAAGACATGACATTCTCTGCTTCGAATATTTCTTAGCTATGAAAAATACTTTATTTGGATTAACGAATACACTATTTACAACAACGAAAAGAAAAGTGGATACTGAGAAAGAAAGGATACCGGAAAAAATTAAAGTTCAGATACTGGAAGCTACTCTAGAAGATGACAGAGACGATTACTATAATTGCGAATACACAAGGAGACCTATACAGACAATTGCTTATTCATGCATGTAAAGAGTGTACCTTTTAATAATGTAGTAATCCACGACAACTATCCGGGGTTGGTAGTGAAATATTGCTAGACTTGTAAGACAATAGGTACTTACTACTTTTGTTAATTACCAGCCTTTCGTAACTGGTCGAATGTCAAAATAATAAATATCATTCAGAGCTCGTCTCGTTGCGATTTGATTTTCATACTCATAATTTAAAATTAACGTCTATTTATGCATAAACAGCCAAACGTAAGTAATGAACATAGCTAATAAAATGACGTAATCAGATGGTTAGTCAGAATTAATAAATAAAAGTTGGTATTACTCATCTCGGACGACTATCTTGGATTGCTTAGTATGTATAATGTAAGTCTACATTCTTTAATAGCAGAAATAGTGTTTTTGTATTTATTTAAAAACGATTTCTAGATTATAGTGAATTAATGTTATGTATTCATATGTAAATATAATATGAAATTCATAA
The DNA here is from genome assembly GCA_031893035.1 of Dermolepida albohirtum. Lineage (NCBI taxonomy): Eukaryota > Metazoa > Arthropoda > Insecta > Coleoptera > Scarabaeidae > Dermolepida > Dermolepida albohirtum. Next base: position 336,996 of record JAVIWB010002851.1, on the reverse strand, counting down.
AATTTAAGTATTGTTTGTCGCTAATAAATTGTAATAAGTATAATCCAGGGAGTTTTTTTTTGTAATATAATTTAATAACTTAAATAATTTCTCCAATTTGTCAATAACCTGCCTGAATGGTATACCTGTTCACAGGTATACCATCAAATCTTATTTGAACAACAGAAGATGTTATGTGTTTTACAATTGTTTTGGTTGTAAGGAATTCATTGCTACATTATTGATTTAATTTGTTTTCTAACTTGCCCTGTATTGGCTTATGCCAATGATATAAAACTACATTTTGAAGTTTTTAGTACCGACAATGTTGCATACTACAAGGTAACCTGAATGCTTTGGTTGAGAAATGCACTACTTTCAAATTTAATATTAACTTGTCTAAATGTTCTGTTACTTAATTTATGTGGCTATGGTGTTGCAATAAATGAAAAAAATTATTAATTAATTCATGATCAATGTGTTTACATTCTGGGATACATGAAAGCTGAAGGAAATAACGATAAAAAACTACGAAATCTATTTAATTAAAGAAGATTTTAAAAAATTAAAATTTTAAGTAGTTTAACATTATTAAATGAAAAAATATTAAAATTAACATATATTTAAGTAATAAAATATTTAATTCAAAGGCTAATTTAATGTACATGACAATTATGACACCACGCAGTGGCTTAACATCGAAAAACAAAAGTCTGCTGGTACTTGATAAATTAATATGAAATAAACAAAAACACCTGAAGCCATTATTAACCTTTAAATTTTATGTAATTCGCTCTGGACAAATTTCAAATTCTAATTTGTTAACTTAACTATTTTGAAACGCGTATTTCTGAAAATAGTGGTTTAAAGTCGATTAAATGCAATTTAAAAAGAAAAATTAAACAAATGTTTTATATTTTTTATATTATTTTCTCTTTTTCAATTTTATAATAGATTTAATTTTCCTAAATATACACTTTGTGGCCAAATACGAGTTCTCTATACTATTTGTACCTTTCACTTGTTTACACGTGCTTACGGTAGAATTCACTTCTGCACTGCTAAGTCCAACAAGATTGTCTCTCAAATTGTCGAATAACATTTCACCATCTTCGTTTTGGAAACCCAATTTCTTGTTCAGACACGATAAGAACTTCTTCACAAGACTGTTATCAGGTATATCCAACGTTACTCCCATGCGGGTAACTGTTGACTCGCTTATGCCGGTTTTTTGGATGCATTTGGCTATAACCTGGTTCTGATTGTCACTTAAGAAACTCTAAATAAATAAGAAAATAGTTTAAATTTTGAATAATATAAGTAAACATATAATCATTTAAATTAAAAACTGACTTCGAGGTTATTAATTATTCTATTATAAAATAAGGTTATATGAGGGGGTACCCAAAAATAACCGTAACTTCCCTATAAAAACCCGTATTTTATTTTCCTTTTTACAAAACTACACTTTCAATATACCTCCATTTAACTGTATAGACTTGTCTAATCGATGATTCCATTGTTGGAAACGTCGTTAAAACAATGTCCTTTCATGTCCCTCTTCGTTCGTGGAAACAAAAAGAAGTCGCACGGAGCAAGATCAGGTGAGTTGGGGGCGTGGGGCAAGGGACTGGTGAGGCTGTGTGAGCAAGTATATTGGCATTTGCGAAAATCTAATCCCCGTCTGCCACAAATCGGGTCCCTTTCGCCACACACTGTTACTCACTTAGTGTTCTCAGAACCTCGAAATAGAATGAATGATTATCTGTCTGACCGGGTGGCACTGCGTTCACTTAAGTCCAACATTACAAAAACGACGAACAAACGAGAATGCTTTTACAAAAAAGTGCACTATAACAAGACACGACCTTATTCGGCGAAAGTACCAACAATACCGAACGCAGAACAAGTTGCGTGACATGCACCTAGCGGCAGGAATGCGTGGTAGGCCACCGACAGCGCTTCCATTACAGTTATTTTTGGGTACTCCATCGTATTAAATGCCATAGAAATAAGGTATCGAGATATAAAAGATCTATAATTCTATTAAGCGTAAACTTATGGTGTGCTTTTGTCCAAGAAGACCATGAAAAATATATTTAAAACATTTGGAAACCTGAATTCCGGTTTGTCCAGTCTACATTTTGATTATACAATTGATAGGGTGGAAAAGTATTAAGAACGTAATAATAAATTATAAATTATAAATATCAATTAATTAAACGATTGAGTGACTTAACCACCTGTAGTATTACCGCTCCATTATTTCAGACACTTGTACAATAATTTTTTTCGATGCCTATTTTGGGCAACTTCTTCGAATAGTTGTCACTAGATGTCTCTAACTGCATTACGTGAACCAGTTCCTCAATAATAACTAATAACTAAATAACATAAATTGCTACGAAAGTAATAAAATCTATTGCCATATTTGATATTTCAATATAAATTAACAAAATGCAAAGTCAATTCACTAGAACAAATAACGTGGACCATATTTTCGGTATTAATATTGACGATGTACTATCTTGGAAACAACAGTGTCGGGATATTGTAAATAAGTTTCATACAACATGTTATCAAATCAGGAATTCGAAAACAATATATGTAAGTGAACAACTTTTAATTTCATCTGGTACGTAGACTTCCGCGGTCGTGGTCCATACTATCTGCTTCTGGGCTTCCGAGCTGGAACCGCGCCACTCGTATAACTGCCGACGTCAGTTTCAGTGCGACAGACAGAACCAGTAGCTGAACCCTATACTCCCATATGAGTGAATACGAAACGTCGGCAATTATACCAGCGATGCGGTTCCTACCCGGAAGCCCAGAAACAGAACATTTAATTTCATTTTCTTATGCTAAGGTTCATTCGCGTCTCTTGTATGGAACATATTTCTGAGGATAGTCGAGTTGTGTTAATGAGTCTTCGTTACTCAGAAAAGAATTATTCCTCGCATGGCAAATATTAAATCTAACGACTCATGTAGACTTTTTTTAAAATGTAAAATGTGGTTACCGATTATTTTTATTTTATAAGTTGTTAGTATTATAAAAGTAGGTTGGGTAATACAACTAATATTTATAAATGCATACTATTATCAATATGATATTAAAGAGTAAAGTTTATATAGTATGCCTTGCAACTAGACTATGCATTATGTAAAGGAGCACATTATGTCTTAGAATTGCTTTTTTTAATATAATCCAGAAGGTAAGAAATCGGCTCAATCAATTAGAACTGTCAGAGGGAGATTATCTGAGGTTTTGGTGAGTTATGTGTCTTTAGTACGGTGGAGTTAAATGGTAGAATACTTCAATCTTTTGCTCAAACTTATAATGGAGACGGTACATGAACATACTGTTAGAAAACTATCCTAAATACATATAAAATGACATTTAAGCCTCCTTTCAATTGCCAGGAACAGAACTATAACAAATAAGAAAAAGATCAGAGTTTACTACACAGTTGACTGTAACAAGTGCAGGTCAGTATTAACTTTAAAATAAGATTTCTATTTATATACTCGTAGTATACTGTATTGCAAGTTGGACAAAGAAATGTAACTATTAATATAATATTGTAAGACTTAAGTATAAGTAAAGTAAAGACACCAGACAGATGAGTTGTTTTGGCAAATTACTAAATATAAATATTTCGTTTGAAAATATAAAGCTTAATACGTAAACACAGTTGCAGCACATGTTCAAAGTGAGCTGTTTTATTTTCAATACATAGCGCTACATGTTGAATTAATATAAATAATGAAAACTGTATGATTTAAGTGTTATACAATGCACACAATGGTAATTGTATTTTATTCGTCACTTTCAGATTATTTCTAATATATTTTTTAAGAAATAATTTCATAAAAGTATTCATGCGTAGTAGATCTTATAGTAACGGATGTCTGTTATGATATAATGATAGCATGTATCCTATTATTGATCTTATTATTTGACACTTGATAAAACATGTACAGTGGATACCACAAAAAGTTTTACGATCTAAATTACTAGCATCGGTGTATATTTTTTTGTGTATGTTTCAATGGGAAAAAAACGAACAATGGTGTGTGTAGTGTGTAATATGAATTTGTTTTCATCTTGAATCTGATAACAAAAAACTTCAATACTATTATATTCTCTCTCTCGCATTTTATTCAAGACATAAATATCTTGAAATAAAAAACTGTCGTTTACTCAAAATACTTTTTGTATTTTATAAATGTTTGGTAAACTTGATCAATGCATTGCAAATAGATGACTAAAAACGGTAGTTGAATGATTGCATTTGCATGGGCGGAATGCATTAATATAAATTTAAATAATAATATAAATCGTTAATATTCGAAGTATTAAAAAATACGATACAAAATTTAAACATTAAAATTCGTATTGCGGTGGCATTAAACTATATATCAGTACTGAAGAAATGTTATTTAAGATACTTACTAATGAGGAAATAAAAGTTATTCATACTATCGCATGTTAAATGAGATATGTTTAAAAAAACGTTGCTTAGATTTCTTTTCTGTGCGTAACATCTAATTACGTATATATAAGAAGAATTTGCACGTCTGAAACTTGAAATTTGGAAAAATCATTAAATTGTTAGATTTATCTCTAGCACAATTAATCAAGCAATTCAATTTTTCCAAATTTCTACTTTCAAACGTGCAAACCTTTTAATTCTTCGTGCTGGTGAAAACTTTACTTATATCACATCATACGAAAACTATGAAATGAAACAAATTTCCATCGTCTTGTAAGCGTGTTATTATTCGATCATACATTAAAACATAATGGTCTTTCTAATCTTCTTAATTAGCGATTGATTAGTATTCTCTGTATGTCTTAGAAAAGATCGGCTGTGGATTAGCTGATTGTTGCTCTTAATAAGCATAAAATTTTACAATTTTATTGATTGTATAATAGCAGTACTAAATCTTTCATTTCTGTAATGAACTATTTAAATATCTTTGACATTGTCGATCATGGCTTGCTATCAGCTGTACGAGCGCAGAGCCAGAAGTCTGAAATTAAATCAGAAATAATTTTTGGGGAAGAAAATATTTTATATTCTAAGATAATCACCCATTATATCAATACATGTAATCTAATAACAACAATAACAACAACAATCAAATTTAAATCTAAACAATTAGATCAATATATTTACACAAAAACATATATTTATTTATACGCTTTTCATAAAATCGTATTATCAGAATAGTTACGAGGATAGTTTATTACAGTTTTATTGTAGTTATTTTTGACAGCTGGTTGAAAAAGAAGCAACACGTCGTTTTGTTAAAATGGAAAAAGCAGAGTATCATGCGGTGATTAAATACTTCGTAATTAAGGGTATGGAAGCTACCGAAATAAAAAATGAGTTACGGGAAACATTAGGTGAATCTGCTCCATCATCCGCCACAATAAGTAGATGGGTAAATGAATTTAAACGTGGTAGAACAAGCTGTGTTGATGAAGCGCGCTCTGGAGCACCAAAAATCGTGATTTCTAAGGAAATGATTATAAAAATCCATAATATTGTTACGCAAGATCGACGACTCAAAGTGAGAGAGATAGCAGACATGGTAAACATTTCAACAAAACGCGTACACCACATTTTAACGAAGGAATTGGGACTTTTCAAGCTTTCGGCAAGATGGGTGCCGCGATTGCTTACGACTGATCAAAAGTTCACTCGTTTGCGCATTTTCAATGAGAGTTTGGACCTTTATAAGAGGAATCCGGTTGATTTTCGTAGGCGATTTGTTACTTGCGATGAAACTTGGATACACTACAGTACACCCGAAACTAAACAACAGTCGAAACAATGTTTAGAACGTGGTTCTGCACCTCCAAAAAAGCGAAAACCACTTTATCGGCAAACAAGGTGATGGCATCAATTTTTTGGGATTCAAAGGGCATTTTGCTCATTGATTACCTTCAGAAAGGTGCCACAATGGACGGACAATATTATGCAGAACTTCTACAAAAATTAAATGTTGAGATTCGAGCGAAACGGCCAGGAATGACAAGGAAAAAGATTCTGTTTCACCAAGACAACGCTCCCTCGCATACCAGCACAGTTGCGATGTCCAAAATCCACGAGTTGCATTTCCAATTAGTACCGCATGCGCCTTATTCGCCGGATCTAGCCCCTTCCGACTTCCACCTTTTTCAAAATTGAAAACGGCACTAGGTGTAAAGAAATTTTCGTCTAACGACGAGCTTATCATCTTCGTAAATGAGTATTTTGCCAGCCTTCCGGAATCGCATTTTAGAGATGGCATAAGGGCATTGGAGCACCATTGGAATAAATGTATTGCTCTTTTAGGAGAATATATTGAAAAATAAAAATTATTTTGTATTTAAAAAATTCGTTTTTCTTTTCCATTCTCACTACTTGTCAAACTACCCTCGTATTAATAAGCAAAATTTACTAATTTATTCATTTCAAATGGTTGCTTACTCAAAAACTTACATTAAATCCATTTCTAAATTTAAATATGTTTTAATCATTAGAACTGTCAAGGAACTTTGGTTTAAATCTAGTAAAATATTGTATTTGTACATTTCAGTGTGCTATTAAGTAAACAACTGTTTGAATATATTAAATGACTAATGAACACCTGAATCAAGTATATTGATAATATAAATTCTTGTTATTTACCTAAAAGATATTATTAGCCCCATTCATACGCTTTTTTAAAGGTAATGAAACGTTAGACGCCATGCAATTTTAATATTATATAAAAAATTGGGAAACACTTGGTCTTTTGCGAAGTATTATCAATCTAAATGAACTCGGCTAGACATCTACAACATCTGGTATGTTTCCACTGGCGTTTCACTCAACAATGTGCGCCGCGCTGAAGAAATGTTCTTATATCAGATTTTCCAATAGGTACATAACACTTTTCTCTTAACTTAATACAAACGCACACTTGAACATTTTTCATGATCTGTCAAATTCAAAATGTCAGCCAAGGTTAACATTTTTATCATGGTGAAGTTCGCGAACGTTCGGAAGTTATTAAAAATTACTACCCCAGTTCTGAGCCGGTGGTCGCAATTTTAAGAACGCTTACTCCAATTTTTGGTCGTAATAATCGTTCGATCAGACAGACTGTGCGTGCTATAGTGGATAAATTCCAATCAAAATATTCACTATTGGATGTTCCTGTGTCAGTAAGATAACGCACTGGTTGAAGTACCGAAAATATCGCAGTCGTAAGTGCTTCATTTGAGCCAAATTGATCGATTCTACGCATGAATTTCAAAAAAATCATCTTCAGTGATTAAGCTCATTTTTGGCTTAATGGCTTCATCAATAAGCAAAATAGACGTTATTGGATAGCAATAAACTCACATATGCTTTAAGAGACTCTATTACAACCACAAAAAGCGACTGTATGTTGTGACTGAATCATATTTTTTCGTCGATGAAAATAAATTGATCGCCATGTTACGGTCAATGAAGTTCGGTATCGTGCCATGTTGGAAGACTATTTTTGGCCAGAATTGGATGGACTAGACATCAGGGATATGTAGTTCCAACAAGATGGTAGCACATGCCACACAGCTCGTCAAACAATTGATCTATTGACGGGGAAGTTCGGTAACTGTGTAATCTCGAGAAATGATCCCTCGCTTATACGATTTAACGCCATTTGATCGCTTTTTATGGTGATACGTTAGGTCGTTGGTTTATGCCAACAAACCAACAACGCTAAAAGAGCTCAGGGATAATATCGAAAGCGAAATTCCCAACATTTCGGCGGATATGTGTGAAAGAGTGGTAGAAAATTGACTCCAAAGAATTGATCGCTGCAAACGTGCTCGCGGTAGTCATATGAACGAGATTGAATTCCATATCTGTACCTGGAATAAATTTCAGCCCAATATCTCAATTATTCTGTGCTTCATTTAAATACGAAGTTGTTATGTCCTTATTGAAAAATTCGATACAAAGATAGCAATTGTTCCATATCTAGTGATGTAAGATTTGAATAGCAAAAATGGTCTTTGAAATTATTTAAAGAATTTGGAGAAGCACTATCACTATTTACATGTTTGTCTTAATCTGATGAAGTCTGAACTTTTGTTTAAAATACTATTTAACTTTTTTATACTTCAATGATTTCCCTCATCGCTTAAAGCGTTCAACCGTAAGTGTAGATGTCCAGTATTTGCAGCGACTTCACTAACGACAATGAAGGATTTACTAATTTGCCTATTGCATCAAATATTCTTTTGTAATTATGAATAGTTCCTAAATCTGCAAAAAACTTAGAGCATCTTCAAACCTTCTCTGACTTTGTTTAACAGCTGCAACTTTTTCGGATTAAATTGCGAAATTAAGCCCTTTATTTGTTAAAAGTGTTAAAAGAACTGCCTGTAATGATGTGAAATTCTCAAATTCATTCAGGAGATTTAAGAAAAACAGCTTTTGTTTGAGCTATTATATCATTTACCTTTGAATAACAGCTTATAGTTATTTCTACTACAAAATGTAAAGCATGAAGTTTACACGTTACACTTATTTTTAAGAGTAACATGCTTGTGGCACCATCTGTTATTAATATTAATACAGCTGAAGGTTAGTATTTAACACTACATTTAAAATTTCTGCGCTAGTACATTTCTCTAATAATATATTATACAGTAATAATAGCACCGGCGGCTTAAAATATTATTAAACCTCGACAACAGAGAGTCTGTAGTCTCTTCCACAAATAACCGCAGCCTCTTATTATTTAAATCGAATTCAATATTGATTTTATCGGTCATAGAACCTACATAATTTTACAATATTGCTCGAAATAATTTCCATTTGAGATTGTATATAATACAGAATTTGCAAAATTGTTTTTTACCAATTAAAAGAACGGTAAATTATAAACACAAATTAAATTAAAAAGTCATTATAAGCATTTACGCAACTTTAACGTGTTTCTTACAAAAAAAATTTACCGCAAAAAGGTTACAATGTACACGAACATACATATATCTGCCGTATTCATGTAAAACGGTCTTTATAGTACTGATATGTAAACAAAACTGGTAGTTGGATGACGTTTCATTCATAACATATAGTACATAAACACATTATTTTCAGAACGAAGTTGTTAAGATTTGTGTTCGATTAGATATAGCAATGCGCGTAATCTACAAGTAATTCTTTTCTTTAATTTTATTTATTCTATATGTATATATATGGAATAAATAACAATTATATGCATTAATAATTAATTATAATTTCGAATTAATTTATAAGATACGAGGGTAGTTTGACAAGTAGTGAGAATGGAAAAGAAAAACGAATTTTTCAAATACAAAATCATTTTTATTTTTCAATATATTCTCCTAAAAGAGCAATACATTTATTCCAACGGTGCTCCAATGCCCTTATGCCATTTCTAAAATGCGATTCCGGAAGGCTTGCAAAATACTCATTTACGAAGATGATAAGCTCGTCGTTAGACGAAAATTTCTTTACACCTAGTGCCGTTTTCAATTTTGGAAAAAGGTGGAAGTCGGAAGGGGCTAGATCCGGCGAATAAGGCGCATGCGGTACTAATTGGAAATGCAACTCGTGGATTTTGGACATTGCAACTGTGCTGGTATGCGAGGGAGCGTTGTCTTGGTGAAACAGAATCTTTTTCCTTGTCATTCCTGGCCGTTTCGCTCGAATCTCAACATTTAATTTTTGTACAAGTTCTGCATAATATTGTCCGTTCATTGTGGCACCTTTCTGAAGGTAATCAATGAGCAAAATGCCCTTTGAATCCCAAAAAATTGATGCCATCACCTTGTTTGCCGACAAAGTGGTTTTCGCTTTCTTTGGAGGTGCAGAACCACGTTCTAACCATTGTTTAGACTATTGTTTAGTTTCAGGTGTACTGTAGTGTATCCAAGTTTCATCGCAAGTAACAAATCGCCTACGAAACTCAACCGGATTCCTCTTATAAAGGTCCAAACACTCATTGGAAATACGCAAACGAGTGAACTTTTGATCAGTCGTAAGCAATCGCGGCACCCATCTTGCCGAAGGCTTGGAAAGGCCATGTTTACCTGTCTGCTATCTCTCTCACTTTGAGTCGTCGATCTTGCGTAATAATATTATGGATTTTTATAATCATTTCCATAGAAATCACGATTTTTGGTGCTCCAGAGCGCGCTTCATCAACACAGCCTGTTCTACCACGTTTAAATTCATTTACCCATCTACTTATTGTGGCGGATGATGGAGCAGATTCATCTAATGTTTCCCATAACTCATCTTTTATTTTGGTAGCTTTCATACCCTTAATTACGAAGTATTTAATCACCGCACGATACTCTGCTTTTTCCATTTTAACAAAACGACGTGTTGCTTCTTTTTTAATCAGCTGTCAAAAATAAACTAATCAACCGATTTATCTAAATATCGGAATCTAAACGTATAAATAGGCAACCTAAATTACAGTGCATTTGTTTTACCAATTATAGCGCCACCTATGTGTCATTCTCACTACTTGTCAAACTATCCTCGTATATGTACATAAAATGTATTAATCATTTTATTTTTTTATTAGAATGAATCGATTGAATCAAGTATTTACTGCTGTAGCTTTTTGTAATGAAAGAGTAGGAGGCCATATCAAATTAATTACCAGAAATTTGATTTAAGTAAATTGTTATTTTGGTAAATACATATATTGAATTTTACCAAATAAATATATAAAAGAATTCTTGCCATTCTTACTCATTTTTTCTAAAAAAAAAAATCAAAATGAAAATAAAAAACAATTGTACATGTATGTAAAAGTATATTAATAATTTTATTTTTTTATTAGAAAAGAAAAACAAATCAAGTATTTACTGTCGTACCTTTTTGTAATGAAAGAGCATGCTTTGGAATTTTATTTACAGACTGTGACAGTTGTTAAAATGGAGTCCTGTTTAATAGAACACCTTGTGTTTGTGTTGAAAAATTTATCGAATTAAATTTAATTGTTATTGTTCAGAAAGATTATCGGCGTTACTTTAGTGTTAGATGGTATTCACTACGTAACACTATTTCCTCTTGGATTAGCAAATAAAGAGCAAGAGGGTTAGTTGAAGATAAAAAATCATGCAGCAGGTCACGGTTAATGAAGAGTAGGAATCACCATAGCGTGTCTGTAAATTTGTCAGAGCACAGAATGCATAAAATGTTAAAAAAAAATTAAATTTTATTCTTATAAAAAAATTAATTTCCGATACCGGGAATCGAACCCGAGCCTCCTGGGTGAAAGCCAGGTATCCTAGCCACTAGACCATATCGGACACACGCTTTAAATTTCGACTAAAAAAACCGATTTATCTAAATATCGGAATGTAAACGTATAAATACGCAACCTAAATTACAGTGCATTTGTTTTATCAATTAGAGCGCCACCTATGTGTCATTCTCACTACTTGTCAAACTATCCTCGTATGTTTTAAATTTCTTGTATTTGGGTTTTACTTCGTTAAAACTCTAAAATTGTAAGGTGTTACAATTTAATTACCAGGTAATATATAAACAAATATAATTTACAGAATTTAAATACAACAATAGTTCACAAAATATAGCCTACTGAAACTATTTCCACATCTTTGAATCATCCTGTATATTATATATGGAATTTAGTGAAAGCTTTTTTAGTATCCGTTCATTTCTTCTATTTCTTGAGTTCGTTTTAAAAAGAAACTGTCACTATTATATTTACTAATGTAATTAGTTAATGTAACAACACGGAATAACGTAGAGAAGATAAAAAAAGTTTTTTTTAACTTAGTTTATCTTAAAAGAAAATTTGATATGCTAGATTGTAAATCAAATATCCCGCAATGTAATAGATATAATAAAACAAGTTCTTTTTTTATTTGGAGTAAATAGGAACTACCTTAGTGCATACCTGCATACATGAATATTAAACGTTACAGTTTAATAACAGTGCTTTAGTTTTCAAATACAAACATAATATACATACATACATACACACATACATACATACATACATATATACATATATATATATATATATATATATATATATATATATATATATATATATATATATACTGAAAATTTAAATTATAAAAGAACTGAAATTTATATTACTTTTTAACAATATCGTCATTTATAGTTACTTAGTTTCAATACCAATAAATGTATTGCAAAATATGGAATAAATCTTATAAACTTTCATTTAAAACTTATAAATTATAAAAGTATACTTACTACGACATCTCTAATAGCCACAACGCAAATCAGTAATATTATTTTCTCCATTTAACCGCCACTTGATAACTTGTAAGTTGAGAACTTATCAGTCATTTACAGAACAATTTCGAAGTCGAGTCATATCTAAATGAACATAGGTAGTGTATTTAACTTGACCACTATGTTTGAACCACTTTTACCTCTGGAGAGAGGAAAAAAATTGCATCCAGGAAATGACGGCACACTAATTGAGAACTACTTAGTTCTGTATTTAAAAATCTGGGCTCATTCACTTTTTGCGATGCGAATATTACGTCGCCCATCTACGAATATGCGATACGCAGTGTAATTCCTGATCAAATACATATATAGAATCATTGTGTGTATAAATATACTTGTATGTTAAATTACTTGTGAACTAGTTTTCTTTGTGGACATAAGAAGTTAACAACGTGCCCAACTCATGAGGTCAAATGAAAGATTTACTACGATACTACGCGGTCTTTGCGAGCTACCTACTGAATTGTAAACACGATTACATGTATGTATGTAACAAGTATGTGTGTGTGTTACAGTTCGTGACATTTATATTTCAAAATTATCACGGCAGTTTGTGAGAAACTCCCTTTATCGCTTATTAATTCAAAGAAAGATAACACAAAATAGTCAGAGAATTATATTTCTATTTTTTGGGCAGAAACGAAATTATCCGAAAGATCTATAATACTCAAGTCTTAGAAGCGGTACAGGTAATCCGTTCCGTCTTTCTCTCGCATACTCTACTTTCTGTTCGAAAGATGGAAATATACGAAGGTTATTTTTACTTAAGGTCTGCTTTTAATAAGAAAAAATATACTGTAAATACAATATCATTAAGATATATTATTTCCATATTCTACAGACTTTCATCTACTTTTCTACATAATTTCCATTTTTACTCAAACATTTCTCAGACCATTCAACAAGTTTTTGAATTCTGAAATCTACAGACTGTGAAGAAGTCCAATCCAAGACTGCAGTTTTCACTTCTTTGTCGTGGCTGAACGGTTGACAACCAAGGAAATACCGAAATTCCGAAACACTAGGAACAAGGTCTGTACTGTAAGGTGGATAATGCTGTTGTTTCCGTCCAAAAGACCTGATCGGACCTTGTGTTTGTGCAGAAACATGTAACTTTGGTTTATCATAGACAGTAACCCACGCCACTTATTTTGTACAGCATGCCGTTTTCTCAAGGCTACACAATATATATCGGAACTGATTGTTGTGTCTCCCGCCATAAAATCTACTTACAAAATTCCTTTCCTATTTCAAAAGAGACTTGTCATGAACTTTTGTGCTGAAATTGTCTGTTTGGCTTCCACTGTGCTTGCCGACGATATATGTTGCCATTTCATTGACTGCCACTTAAATTCAGTCATATGAGACACTCAGTCTCATCACCTGTAACGATGTGGTCTACAAATTCATCCCCTTGCTAATCGTATCGAATTCAAAACGATGAAGCACAGCCGAATCTTTCTATTTTTTGATAGTCAGAAAGCAGACTTAGAACCCGCTGACAACACAATTTTTGATGCTTCAGTTTCTCCGAAGCAATGGTATACAACTGATTTTGAAACCTGTGGCAAATCAATTGATAATTTTGAAATAGTGAATCGTCGGTCTTCTCGAATTTTGTTGTTCACGACACGAACCTAATTTTCAGGAATCGGAGAAGGTCGGACTGGACGTGGCACATCATGCACATTAATTCGTCCGTCTTTGCACTTTCTCATCCACCTTCGAACTTTACTTATAGTATTATCACCGTACAATCCACAAATCTGACGTTGAAGTTCTGCTGCTGCCAAGTTTCTTACACTCAAGAATCGGATTACAGATCGTATATTATAGTCGGCGGGCGAATCAATTTTGTTAAATATTATAAAATTCTCAGCACAGACAGACGATACGGCTGCAAATGGCCTTTAAACATGTGCAAATCATGGTGGGACCGGACGCGAGTTATTTCACTCTCATTCATAAACGAACCTTATTTAAAAAATAACCTTCGTAGTTCCCTCACTAGTTTGTGTTATTATTTGGAAGAATAATATGTCGATTAGTATGGCTACCGTAGTTTGAATGACCTCTTAAATAAATTATTCAGAAAAGATAAAATACAATAAACAATAATAATAATTCATGCCTTAACATCTTCCAACAGCTTAACTGCAATTACAGGAGGCTTTGGCAGACCATTAATTATTACATACGCACTGTGGGGCGACTTAAGATATGTGTCTGTCAGCATTCTTTTAAACGGGAAAGGGATACTACGAAAAACATTTCAGGACAGAAGGTTATCAGATTCGAACCCGAGACCCATGGCGACAATCTGAAGCATTAACAAATTTTTCATCTTCTTAAGATTCGCATGACAAATGTTTCGCCATGACCTGTGCGTTCTAGTGTGAAATTATTGACTTATCTCGTTGGGGTCTCGGAATCAAATACATTGGTTGCTGTTTTCGTGGTTTTTCTCATTTAAGGCGAATGCTGAAAGCCAAAAAATTTACGTTGGTTCATGAGCACGAGTGTAACAATATGTAAACATTACCTGCCAATATCACATGTATTTGGTAATAAGCTAATGGGAAATGCAAAGCCATAGACTATTATTATCATCTTCTGTAATAAGTCAGTTAATAATTACATTTGATTCGTCTTACGTCAGGTACTTAGAACGGTGATATCATTCGTGGAAACCATCTTCCACCAAACTTTGTTATTCTAAGGTATTCATGTAGAATTTTGAAAATTGTGGTTTTTGTCAGTCCTATAAAGCTGATGTTTCTTACTTTTCGATTTTTTCACAACATAAAGTGGTCACGTCAACAGGGCGAAACAATGATTCTTGATTATGTTCATACAATTTTGTAAATAGAAAGGACAATTAGTCACATATGCAACCAATACTCTTTAAAAATTAATTTTTTTGATTTTTCTTTGATTTGAAATCAATTTCATGAGTTTAATGTTCTGTATTTGATATTGTCCATTTAAATATATGAACATAAATTGACTATTTATGAAATTAATAATATTGCAATTGTTTTATAAATTGACGTGTAAGTCACAAAAGCATACGAGGATAGTTTGACAAGTAGTGAGAATAACACATAGGTGGCGCTCTAATTGGTAAAACAAATGCACTGTAATTTAGGTTGCCTGTTTATAAGTTTACATTCCGATATTTAGACAAATCGGTTGATTAGTTTATTTTTGACAGCTGATTGAAAAAGAAGCAACACGTCGTTTTGTTAAAATGGAAAAAGCAGAGTATCGTGCGGTGATTAAATACTTCGTAATTAAAGGTATGAAAGCTACCGAAATAAAAGATGAGTTGCGGGAAACATTATCCGCCACAATAAGTAGATGGGTAAATGCATTTAAACGTGGTAGAACAAGTTGTGTTGATGAAACGCGCTCTGGAGCACCCAAAATCGTGACTTCTAAGAAAATGATTATAAAAATCCATAATATTATTACACAAGATCGACGACTCAAAGTGAGAGAGATAGCAGATGTGGTAAACATTTCAACAGAATGCGTACACCACATTTTAACGAAAGAATTGGACCTTTCCAAGGTTTCGGCAAAATGGATGCCGCAATTGCTTACGACTGATCAAAAGTTCACTCGTTTGCGCATTTACAATGAGTGTTTGGACCTTTATAAGCGGAATCCGGTTGATATTAGTAGGCGATTTGTTACTTGCGACGAAACTTGGATACACTACAGTACACCCGAAACTAAACAACAGTCGAAACAATGGTTAGAACGTGGTTCTGCACCTTCAAAGAAAGCGAAAACTTTATCGGCAAACATAGTGATGGCATCAATTTTTTGGGATTCAAATGGCATTTTGCTCATTGATTACTTTCAGCCACCTTACGTGGAAAGAAATTTTCGTCTAACGACGAGCTTATCATCTTCGTAAATGAGTATTTTGCAAGCCTTCCGGAATCGCAATTTTAGAGATGGCATCAGGGCATTGGAGCACCGTTGGAATAAATGTATGTATGTAACAAGTATGTGTGTGTGTTACAGTTCGTGACATTTATATTTCAAAATTATCACGGCAGTTTGTGAGAAATTCCCTTTATCGCTTATTAATTCATAGAAAGTAATATTTTTTACGTAATATGTAATTTCGACAACACTTATCATCTTCGTAAATCGAGTATTTTGCAAGCCTTCCGGAATCACAATTTTAGAGATGGCATCAGGGCATTGGAGCACCGTTGGAATAAATGTATTGCTCATTTAGGAGAATATATTGAAAAATAAACATTATTTTGTATTTAAAAGATTCGTTTTTCTTTTCCATTCTCAATACTACCCTCGTATGTGATTAAAAAACAATGAAAAATTGTATCAAAGTTAGCAAAAGACCGGTCTAGTAATAAGTATACTAAATACGACCTCTCGTATGTATGAATATATTAAAATATAGTTATCGCATTATGTGTATTTCATAGTTTCAGTATTTAGAACTGTAGGTTTTATAATAACAGTTAAGTATTCAACCGTTATTACGTAACTGTAACATGCCTGTTTACAATAAACTTAATGTGAAACATGTGTTATTTACTGTAAAACAAACGGTCCAAGTAAAATGAATACATTTTTTTATTACGTCTTTAAGATTAATCATTATCTTGAATTTGAAGTCATTTCAACATAATAATTATCAATCTAAAGTTCGTCTACTCTCACTAGAATTAATAAACTGTTCGAGTGATGATGAAGTCCAAGATCTTAGGGTTTGTTTCTGTTTTCGCGTTTATCATTATGGAGGTATAAATTTTATTTATTTTGGTACTGTGCTTTAACTAAATCATAAACATTTATCAAAACTAACTTAAATAGATGCTTGTAATTTGCTATTAATAATATCTAAATATACTGCTCTAACTTCTGGAGATCTTCACTAAAATTTTTAATAATCTAGTAGTCTAGATAACACACATAAATACTAATTTGTATACAATCTTGATAACAAAAGTGTGTCTTGAGTAATGCCACCAAATTAAAGTGAAACTAATATAAATTATATTAAATTGTAAACAACCACTAATAAATTCCCATTTTATTGTTAAAAAGTAGGAAATTTTTTTGTGTTAACGGCTCAAGTACTAATGGTCAGTTCATCAGAATTTAAATATTATGTTCTTTTTACTAACTCAATATATGTCGCAACAATTTAATTCGCAGGCTGACGTAACGTTCTTTAACATTTTTTAATTCTAATATAATAATCTAGATTTCAAATATATCAAACAATATTTGATTTAATCATTACAGGTTAATAAAACTCATTTTCACAATAATGTTCATATTCTGTATACAATTTCGACAATTAAGTTGTCATCATCAGCATATAATTAATTACAGTGTCGCACCTGTATCCACGGTAAAAACCCGCACAGGAACAAGTTCCTATCTAACTATCATCGTCGAAAGCTAATGTACAAACTGCTACTTATCTTAAAGTACACCCCCTGCTTGCATATACGAAATTTTTTAACGCTCATATATTACTTTCCAATTAACTGAAAAGGACGAGAATATGGGATCGGATCACCATGGCGTTTAACACATGGTTTCTGTATATATATATATATATATATATATATATATATATATATATATATATATATATATATATATATATGCTTTAACAGATATGTAATTCGAGGTAATTATACACATTTTTAACCAAATATAGACAATCCGCGATTACGTTATGATTATTCTCTAACACATGCTTTGCTAAACTAGATTTCTCAGGTCGATTAAATTTGATGTGCGCAATATGTTCTTTACACCGCGTTTTGTCTTATGTTTTTATTGTTTGTTACAATCTAAACATTTAATTTCGTAAATCTCCGATTTCTTATCGACTTCTACTTTGTCTTTTGCATTTCCTATAGAGATTTAATAGAGTTAGTGGATCGCACTATTTAAAAACACTAAATTTTTCGTCAAAGAATGAAATGGTAAACATATAAATTGCTTGTCCTGGTTATTTTGAAATGTTTGAAGTCTAAGCAAACGATTGATAAGAAAGCTGAAAGAAGCCATCTTTTGTTGCATGCATTTGAATTCGCCGTGATACATCTATTAACATTGGTTTCTTTTCGGAAAATATCAATTTCTATTTTCTGATTATTTCTAATTACTAGGGTATCTAGGAAAGGTCAAGTATCATTAGTTTTTTTTTCTACTATAAATTTAATCGTCGGGAATTTTGAATTTAAATTGCTTTACGAAATAGTTAAGTTACGTTACATTTACGTGTCAAAAATCACGAAAATATCATCTGCATACCTAATCCAAACTTTTTGAAAATATTTAACGTTATGTTTAAATTCAACTTCAAAATTACTCATGAGTAAGTCCGCTGTAAATGGAGAAAGACAATTGCCCATTGTTGTTCGTTATTTCTGTCCATAGAACTTATCTTTGAATTGGAAACAATTTTGAGACATACATAGGGTTGTCAATGGAAAAAATTCATTTGATTTTTCCGGTTCGATCTTATTTTTATAAAAAAATTCTTCTAAATATTTTAAAGTTTCTGGGGTCGATACCGAAAGAAAAAATAACGTTACTTTGACACTAAAATTTTCCTGTCTTCTAATTTACAGTCTTAAATTCTTTGAAGAAATTCTACTGAATTAGCAACTGACAAGCTTTCAAGTTTTTCGGGCAAATTTTTGTATTCATTAATATTATTATATTCACCAATATTAATAGATTCTTTTGAGGCCAATATATTTTCTGTTGTAGTTATTATTAGAGCGGTGAATTTTTATCGGCGCGACAGGATAGAATCCGATATAGTAAATGCATAAGTACGTATCTACTAATAGATAGATAACTAAATTGATCAGCATTGGATGAATCACCGTAAATATTCGGTATGTTTTTATTACGAACCTGGTGTGCAGACAAATGTGACCGCTCTAGTTATCATTTATTACGAATATTGATCAAATCTTCGAGTTGCAATAGCGGACAGCTTCACTGGGAAGGCTAATTAGGTGCCATTATACATAAAATAAATAAAGTATATAATTACGTTTTTATTTTTTACATGTTGATGTACCTTTAGGTGACTATGTGGTGTAGTTTTGTATCATCGATATACTTTCCATTTAATGACTGAAGATTGATATATAACCCCCTTCCACATTAATTTTCGTATTCTGTATACGTACTTCCATATCTAACTTGTCATCATCGACAGATAATTAAACAGTGTTGCACCTGGAAAACTACGGCAAAATACCCGTACGAAACAAATTCCGCACACGATCTGTACCGTTGAAAGCCAAAACGTACAACCTTCAGTGATTAAGTTAATCAACCACAGACTACATCAAAATTACCATACTTTCTATTGTCGATGAACCTCAATTTAGTAATAATGAATTATTTCCTCTGTAATAAAAAATCTAAATTAGATAACCATGTAAGAAATCATAAAAAAATAAGCATTTTAGTGATGACAACTATGATTGGCAATTGTTACAAACATAAAATTTCACCTGTATACGCTATTACAATATGTATAATTTTAATTGCTCTTTTGTAGACTTAACGCCCTCTCGTATTTATCCGTCGTATATCATAATCAATACGACCGATTTTGATTTATCGATTACAGATCCCATCGACACTGTAATTTGGTTTAATGGCATTTAATTAATCAAATCAAGTATTTGTCGCCTTTGTGTTGATTGAGCTTATTCCTGGCGGTTTTGTAATTATCTGGCCATGATAGTAGCACGTACTTTTCTATCTCTGTATTAGTAATAAAGGTAGATATCACTTGAGTTGCTTCCTTTTTCCAACGTTAACGTTCTAAGTGATCACAAGTTTACGATCTAACGTCATTTTCAAGAGCCCCAACTTGGAATTTATAATCGGGCTTATTATAGTAGGAATGGTTTCATACATTTCTGTTAACCTTGGTTGGATTATATTATGTCGGATTAAATGTTCTATCGACCTGATAGTGAAATTTTAAACGGAATTCTGTTGGCTATTTTTATCCAAGGAACGATCTTAGTTCTAGTCAATAAATTTGTTTAACTTTTTATATATGTTATACGGTAGAATGCTGATACACTGCTATATCAAGGTTTTCTGAGATTATAAAATATAATTTTTTATCCGTTTTCATATTGAATTCTTTTTCTTTTCTCTGAAGAGAAAACACCTTTAAATATTTCTGCGATACGATATATTTCAAAATCAAAGTCGTTTTCATTCAAAGGGAATTCATCTAAAAGATGTAATAGAAAATTAAATCATGTGTTCGAAACAGAAATTATGAAATACATTGTCAAGAATAATTAGTACTATTAAAAGAAAATTTAGAATACTAGAAATTCGTAAATTACTACATTAAGCAATTAAAAAAAATAATAAAAAAAAATTCCGATACCGGGAATCGAACCCGAGCCTCCTGGGTGAAAGCCAGGTATCCTAGCCACTAGACCATATCGGATTGTACTATAGGCTCGCTTCACCAAAATTCAAAACAGTGCAATAGACGAAATACAAAAATTTATTTACATCAAATTTTTAATAAATTATTTTAAATTAATTTCAGATACAATAGAATACCTGAAGTTTTCGTCCTTTTTTGAGTATTTAATCAAGTCCGTACAATGTTGAATTCAGTTAGCTTTTGTGGTATAAACCTTGCACAAATTTTTCTCAATCCCAAATGCTGTGTCAAAATGCAATGAATTGAATCTTTGGAAATATTTAATTCCATTCCCACGTATCGCAATGAGGATTTCCGCTCATTTCTGACAAATTCACGCCCGAGTTCGATGTTACTTTCCGTAACCACAATTAAATCGTTTATACCACTCATACACACTCGTACGTGATAAACACGCATCACCATGCACTTCCCAAGGAACAATTTTTAAATTACGCGGAAGTTTTGAGTTGGTAGTAGTAAAAATAAAGGTTAGCTGTGATTTCAATTCATTCAAGAAATTAGGAAATAACATGTTTTTAATGCGTACGGTTTTCGTTTTAATTTTGATTTTGAAATATACACCTTAATTATTAATATTCATGCTGTAATAAAATAAAATATAATTTTAGATGTAGTTATTTTTTCCTTGGGCAACTTAAAACACCCGCGAAATTTAAAAATTGTTCCTTGGGTTGTTTCATCAAATTAAACGTTTCAGTAAACGATTTACCGAGTTTAAAACAAAACTTGATATTTGCTCTTTGTTCAAAATTCATTTTTCGACCAATGCCAAATACACATTGTTACTTTATGCGCAATTTCTTTTCTTCTAATGATGCAAATGTCATGATATTTTGATGTAACATTGGTGAAAGATCTACCGCATATTTTTATTAATAGATGACGCCACTAAGAATTACTATTTTAAAAAAGTTCGGATTTCTCTGCAGCAGATTGTGTATAGTTTCTGTAAATTAAATTGTGTTCATATAAGTAGTAAAGTTCTTTCACCAACGGCAAATGTACATATTAAGGTAAAATTTTTCGCTATAGCTTTTTCTAAAGTGTTCAATCGGTGGGAAATCTCATTCGATGCTGCAGCAATAGTTAGCCATCATATGTACATCCCATCTACCCTGATACCGTGCCTCCATGATCTTCGAATCGTGGTGGAACCGCCCATCCTACTCATATTACTATAAACTATAGAGAAAAACTTGACGTGATAGAAGAAAGCTAACTAGTTTTTAGCCTATTTAACTTTTTTATAGCCGAAAAATTGAACTCAACAGAAATTGTTCACCAGTATTATATGACGTCACGCAGCTCAACGTATTATTTTCTTTTTTAATGTGTTGGTCACTTTATTCTAACTATTATGAATTAATAACGTTTCGGTAGAGCGAGCTCTTTCATTCAAGTTATTTATTATCTTTCCTTTTAACGTTAAATGCATTTTATATTTACATATTTTTATTTGATGATCTTTTTTTGAATAACACTTTTCTTTTTTTTAAATTAATGTTTACTATTACTTAAGACCCTGTTTAGGGCGTGTTTCGAGTATAGCAACTCTCATCAGACAAACTGTGATTTGTCCATATACGCATCGTGACAACAGTGTCGTACATTTGGCGGGACGAACACGAACATTAGATTTTCTTTTTTCGGGCAATTGCATTTTTGGACGACAGAGGGAGATATAGTTCTTTAAATTTTTATTTTATTATTTTTTTTCCTGTTAGTATGTTTATACTGTAAGTTTGTGTGTATATTCGCACAAATATTTCTAAATTTAACAGATTTATTCCCAAACCTCGTTAGTAATAAAAACTTAGTGTTTTATTACTTCTCTTAGGTCGAAATACCTAAACACAAAATAACGAAACTTATAGTTTAAATTTTATTTAAATTTATTAAAATACCCTACCCTAAGTAGATCATATTACGTTTTAAATATCTATCTAGCTACATGCATCCACGCTAGTTTACTCGACAAGAATATATTATATTTGACGCTAAAACTCGTACATGTTAAATTTAAGTTTATTATTTCGAAAATAAGTTTGGTTTTAAAACAAAATATTTTAAAATAAAAGCTATTTCAAAAGTGAAAAGAAATTAAATTGAACAAGACAAATTTTATAGAACTGACAACTATAACCGAATGTGATAACATTAAGTCCTTTTCAGAATTATTCTGATGACTAAAGTTGAGCTACCGAAACGTCGGATTACATAAATCCTTTAGAAGTAGTCCAAATAGCAATTTAAATATGTAGTATTCCATCGTCAACAATTTCACGTCACCAGCTAGCATTATCTCAACATTCCTACTATCTAAAACAATTCTCACTTATACACTGATTCCTTTTTCTTTTTATTTCAGTGCAAGTCACATCCAATATTGAAAAATAAATTAGAACAAATTGGTGATCAATGTTCAAACCAGACAGGAATGGACACCAATGTTTTACAGAACATAACATCTTCCGGAAAGATACCTCAACCTAGTCCAACCTATTACAATTTTTTGGAGTGCCTCTACAGACAACAAAATTATTTTAACAGCAAAGGCTATGTCTCTTTTCCCAACATAGAAAATTTCTTGTCCAATTTTTATGAGAAGGCTGTCTTGAGGAAAGCAATAGGACCATGCGAAGATGCGAATACTGGTTCTAGTTTGGGCGAGAGGGCTTATAATGCAGGCACTTGCATTATAAATAATTTACGTGCGATTGAAGCCCAGGCCGATGGAGAGAGTGTAAATTCTTCAGAAGAAGCGGACGATCAGAATTATTTGATTTTGGCAGATAGTGCTATCAATTCGGATTAACTGTTTATTTGTATTGTTAATTTTATTTGACTGATTTTTGTAGCTATTGACTGTATTATTGTAAAGAAATCAAAATTTTACTAATGAACATTTATTTAAGCCACGTGTGCTTATTATAATAAAATACATTACTTTAAGATGAATATAGCACTATACGAAAACATTTTGCTAGTTTTTTGTAATATATACAGAGTTCTCTCTGCTAATTTTATAAGAAATTACTTTTTTTCGATGTGAAATTATTGAGAATTGCACTTGTATTTGCATAAGAGATTTTCTTTATTTATTACTCTTCATTTTGTGTTCTATATAACCATTCTATAGTACAATAACTGCGTCACTGGTATAGCGGCCGACGTTTCGTACCCACTCGTATGGGATATCTTCAGAGCTCAACTACTGCTACTGTCTGTCGCACTGAAACGCACCGAAACGTCGGCAGTTATACCAGTGACGCGGTTCCAGCCCAGAAGCTCAGAAGAAGATAGTATGGACCGCGACCGCGGAAGTCTACGTACCGGGTTATAGTACAATAACTTTGCCTCAATGTTACTGACATTATTCAACGACGAGACAGAAGCCATTCTTTGATAGATTCTTCAAAATCAAAACTAACAATACTTTTTTCCATATTGAAAAATTTCAAATTTCTAGGTATATGACATCTAGTGCGAGGAATAATCAATAATTAACGGGACACACTGCAATAGTAGAAAATGCACTGAATATTATTAAATGAAACTTTCTGAGAATCAAGTTGGCAACTTTTAGGACGAATTCAATCAGCTATTTGAAATAAATAAAAGCAAGCATAATCATTTCAAAATGTCAACTCTTCTTGAAACAAGGAAGTTATCCAAGAAATCTCATCCATGGGGCCAAATAAGGAAGGTGTCATCTACGTATCTGAATCAACGTTTAGGTTTTAGGTTGCAAAGTTCGTTATTCGAATGCCTCTATAAAAATGCAACTGCCACAGAACTGTAGAGGTTAATCAAGTTTTGATCAGATCGGCCAAATCATCAAGTCGGTTGTCAGCGAATAGGATTTGTCGGATTATTTATATGGTGTCAGATATAGGAACTGTGAAAAATAAAGATTCGACGTCAAAACTAACTAGTAGATCCTGAGGATCTACCGTCAGATTATTCGGTCTTTGGTATGTTCGAAGTTTTGGCGCTTTATCCAAAACATTATTGTCGCCGGTGTATGATTTAAAAATATTAAAGAGATATTTAGATAACATATAGGTTTATAGGTGGGTTCGTTTATGCTACTAAATATGGGACGTAGAGGGGTGTTAGGTTTGTGAACTTTAGAGAGGCCGTACAGTTTGGGGGCTTTGAAGTCTCTGGGTAATAAGCCTATTTGAGAATCAGCAGAAATAGAAGACGTTTTCATGAAAGTTATAACGGTACGTCTTATTCGTAAAGAAGCTCAAAAAGTGTATAGGACCGTCCTGGAGAAAGATCTGTATTTTATGTTCGTACTCATCACTATCTGGGGCAATAGTAGCGTCACCTTTAGCAGCTTTGAATACAACATGTAGTTATTGTAGATAATGGAGTAACACCTGCCGAGATTTAGTAAAGACGTTATCTTTAAAGATACTCGTAGATAAATTATTATTTTTAATCTTTTCTAGTCAACATTGTGACTAATATGAAGCTGTGGTCTGACAACTTGCATAATATATTCTTATTAGAATTATATTTTCGAATACGGTAAATTCATATATACCGAAATCTGAACTTCAAAGGTCCAGGTTTCTAGCCCATAAAACTCTGCAGTCCGACCCTACCATCGTTGTACCCCAAGCTGATAAACGCGACGCTGTTGTTATCTTGGATAATGACGAGTGGTCAGAAATTAATGGATAATCGTCAGGTAGGACGATTCTATAATTAATGGAGTCGGCAATTCTAATTCAGAAATGTTGTATTGTCAGTCGTTAAGGCACACGAAACCATCAATATTTGAATGTGCAACATAAAGTATTTTTTTAAATTTTCCGTAAAATAAAATTATGCAACACTATGTTGGTTTAATTAATCGGTCTATGCCAATACTTTGCTTAATTAAACATTTATATGGCTTTCATAGGCAGCATCCGTCTACTAATACATTTCGAAAATTGTATCGGCCACTTCGTCAAACAGGCACATTTGTTCCCAGTCAACGTGATGCAGGTAGAGCAAGACATCGTCGCATGAGCCATGTTGGAGAAGGAATCTTAGATATAGTTCATCAGGAGCCTGCTTGACAAATAGTCCAGGAAATGAACATTCCAAATAAAGCAACAATTCTTTCAGTGTTTATGGAAAGCCTTTTAAGGCCGTTTCATGTTACAAAAGCACAACTTTTATAAGAAAATTACAATTTGCAAAGAGTAATGTTTTGCAATACAATTTTAAACAAAATTCAAGAAGATTCATACATTTTATCACTTATTTTATGAAGTGACGAATGTATGTTCACAAAAGATGTTGTCTTCGACAATCAAAATTTCCATTTTTGGGCGGATGAATATACCAGAGTTATTTGTGAATTTGGCGCCAAAGAAAGTATTCTGTAAATATTTGGCTATGCATCTTAAATCTTTAACTCGTAGGATCAATACTTCTCACAAATAGACTAAATACAAATGGATACGTAAATGTGTTAGGGGAAATATTAAATAATATTTCATTAAATATTATATCAGAGCCAACACTTATTACATGCACGATAGTGCACTAGCTCATAATGCAAGAAAAATAAGAGCATGATTGAACAAACGTTTTGCAAATAGGTAGATCGAGCGAAATGGACCAACGTCATGGCCTGCAAACTTACCACATATGAATTCCTTTGACTTCTTCGAGTGCAGGTTTTTGAAGGAAAAAGTTTATGCGGCGCATGCGGTCAATAAACAGAAAGTAATAAATAAAATTAACGCCACAACACAATTAATTACCGCAACTATATTGCAGCACATTCTACATTCAATTCCATCAAGGCTACAGCTTTGTCCTTAAACCAAAGGCTACCAGTTTCAGCGTTTACGTTAATTATCATTATTATTGTTATTTTCGTTAGATTTAAATAAAACTCGTATTTCGTTCATACTGATTTACTAATGGTTTAACACCATGTTGCCAAATCTACACTTCTTTTAAGAAATTCATACGGCTTCTGACCAGCTTGTATTTTGTAAGGATAAAATTTCTGCTGGGTTTCACTTTGTAGTTATTGTTTTAATTAGTAATCGTTTGTATATACATAATATAACTATTTTAACCTAAAAATTAAATCACAGATGAATGACCAGCAGATAAAATAATCTCTTAGAGCCGCCAAATAAAAACAGTTATCCTTTACTACTTTCACTATCCAAAATGTTAGTCTCAGCATTAGAAGTTTTTTAAATATCATTTTCTGTAGTTTTTGCAATTTATCCTTCATAGATACATATATATATTCAAAGGGTATTGGGAAAGTTTTGCAATACAGCTTTGTTTATTTCATTTTTTCAAAGGAATTTCTTCTACACTCAATACACCTCTCCATCCACCGAAACCAATCTTTAAACCACTTCTGCCAAGTTTCACTAGGGAGTAAAGTACACTCGTTGTCTCAAGCCCGCAGAAGGTCTTCATTACTGGAAAACCACCTCCCTTTAGCTTCATTTTCACATGCGGGAACAGTGCAAAGTCACAGCGAGCAAGATCTTGACTGCAGGGAGGGTGTTCGAGAAATTTCAATCCTGTCGTGGTCAAATATTCGGTGCAGGCTTTGGCGCGGTGAGCTGGAGCATTATCGTGATGGAGAAACCAGGTGTCAATTCTTGACTTTGGCCGCAGGTTCTTCATAAATCCAATGACTTTAGGCAAGCACTGTTCAGTATACCACTTAGCTGTGACTGTCTTCTGTGCTGTCATCATTTTTTCAGCTATCATTTTCTTCTTTACAGATTGGGGTGTGTCCTCAACATCAAAGTCCCAAACTATGTTTTGAGCTTTGGTCGGCATATCGTAATAGTACAGCCATGTCTCGTCACCTGTCACGATTTTGTTCACATACCGAGATTGTCCCTTATTAAACTTTTTTAGCACCTCCCGACACTAAGTTTTCAGTCAGTCGATGCGGTACCCAGAGAGAACAAAGTTTCTTCACGTGCAAATGATCATGAACGACTTGCTGGTGCATTAGGCCTGAAGTATAGAGTAGAGTGTTGGTAGGTCACTCACCTGTCCTCGCCAAGCATTTTCCTCACAGTATTAACGTTTTCCTCCGTAACTGATGTCCGTGGCCTTCCCGGCCTCTCAGCATCCTCCACAGTTAAACCTCCGCTTTGGAATTCTTTATACCGCCTGAATATCGTTGTGCGATGTGGACAAACATCACCTAGTGCAAGAGTCATTTCTTCGAAGCACTGGTCTATGTTTAAACCACACACGAAATTATAACGCAAAACTGCCCTTATCTCATTTCGTGACCACGATGCCATCGCAAGCACTTTACACTCTCACTACTAATAAATAACTGAGCCCATCGACATGACGCAACGGCTACTATGCAATAACCACAGAAAATGATACTAAAAAAAATTTGAAACATTAGAAATTAGTTTATTACTTGTAAATTGCTACGTTTTAAACAGTTAAAAAAGATTAATAACAAACAAATATGCAAAACCAGAAATTATAAAATATTACTTTAAAGAAACTTCCGATGCCGAGAACTTGCATATATCAAATACATTGCCAAGTAATAATTAAATATTATTAAAAAAAAATTTTAAATATTAGAAGTTAGTCTATTATTTGTAAATTGCTATGTTTCAAAGAGTTAAAAAAAATTAATATAAAAAATTCCAATACCGGGAATCGAACCCGAGCCTCCTGGGTGAAAGCCAGGTATCCTAGCCACTAGACCATATCGGATGCGCAGATTTGAATTTCAGATCAAAAATAATTCATTTGACGGGTTACACACACACACACACACACACGCACGCACGCACGCACGCACGCACGCACGCACGCACGCACGCACGCACGCACGCACGCACGCACGCACGCACACACACACACACGCACGCACGCACGCACGCACGCACGCACGCACGCACGCACACACACGCACGCGCACGCGCGCGCGCGCGCGCGCACGCGCGCGCGCGCGCGCGCGCACGCGCGCACACACACACAGACACACAGACTTTTGAAGTGTTTTCGGTTGCCCTGCGTTGGTTGTCTGTGTGTCTCTCTCTCTCTCTCTCTGTGTGTGTGTGTGTGTGTGTGTATGTAACTTGTAAAATGAATTATTTTCGATCTGAAATTCACATATGCACATCCGATATGGTCTAGTGGCTAGGATACCTGGCTTTCACCCAGGAGGCTCGGGTTCGATTCCCGGTATCGGAATTTTTTATATTAATTTTTTTAACTGTTTGAAACATGGCAATTTATCAATACTACACTAATTTCTAATATTTAAATTTTTTTTTAATAATATTTAATTATTACTTGGCAATGTATTTGATATATGCCAATTCTCGGCATCGGAAATTTTTTTTAAAGTAATATTTTACAATTTCTGGTTTTGCATATTTGTTTGTGGAAATTTGGTTTACAAACCTAAAGTAATTTTTTAAGTCAAGTTTCATTTATTGACCTCAATCTAAAGATTAAAATTGATAGCATTCAGCCAAATAGTTCAAGTTTTACCATTTGCATTGTTTTTCATTTTCTATAATTATTTTAATTTATTCATTTATAACAATTCAATATATGTATTAAACCAACAATTTTTAAAATAAATTCCGTACCATGGCAATTGGGTCCAGTTCTTTATATCCAATTTTTTTTTATTATTTCAAATGTTTATACATTTATTATGACGGATTAATATACGCATCAATGTAGTTTAGTGAGTAAAGTTCCCGTTTCCACGCAGAAAGTTAGGTGCTAGAGTTGTTTTTAATATTATTTTCTGTAATTATTTCAATTTATTCGCTTATTATAATTTATTATATGTATCACATTACAAATTCGCAATTAAACGATCAAAGAATAAAAGAGAAACAAATAAAGTAAGTGCATTCAGGGGAAGATTTGCTGCAATAAAAAATTTCTTTAAAAATTAAAAAAACACATAATGAAGAAACTTTCAAATTATGTAAAAAAATATAGTGAAAGGAAAACAAAGTCTAATTTTTTAGGTAAAAATCTATGGACTTAGGATTATGTGTACGTGTAACTTTTAGTAATTAAGAATGTATATAATATAAACTATAGAATATTGTGCAAAACAGATTTTAATTATGTTTTCAATTAAAGATTTGTACAAATACTAACTAAGAATTAATGTTCAAACTATTTTTTTATAAATTAAATTTATGTGTTTCCAATCCGATATGGTCTAGTGGCTAGGATACCTGGCTTTCACCCAGGAGGCTCGGGTTCGATTCCCGGTATCGGAATTTTTTGCTGCTGTAGTTTTTGTTTATAAATACTGATATTTAAAAAAATACAATGTAAAATTTAGGATTTAGCAAAATTATATAGTATTTAAAATTAAGTGAATTGGAAGCAGGAACAAATCCATATACATTCAAGGTTTTATAATATTTACTTACTATTGGAATATCTAAAGACGAAAAGACACGAAAGTATTTTTGACAGGTGTATCACTGGTGTCACTAGTATGTCAACAATCAATATAAACAATTGAATTTGGTTGTCATTGCGATAAATATACAGCTGTGGTTAAAAGTGAGAAGCCTTCAAAATATTTAAAAGTCGAGTTCATAATGTTATCTGTAGATTTTTATTACTTTGCAAATCTTTTACATTCTGAATATGTTAGAAATGTGATCTCTTCTTAAGCTTTATATATTCTTACCGAAGAATTTTGTATTGACGAGTGCTTGTTAGAAGTAATATATATGTAGATTCCTTGGTAAAGGAGACACTTTAGAGTGAAATTTTATGTGTTATATGAAAGTCAACATTTGGATACATTTGGAATTTATGCATATACACTGACAAAGATACAGATTAAAGTCAAAATTCTATCACGAGTCGTGTCATTCTGCAGCTTTGTCATCACATATTACACCATTAGTAATGAGTATATATGTATATATATATATGGCTAGATCCGGCGAATAAGACGCATGCGGTACTAATTGGAAATGCAACTCGTGGAAATGCGCAAACGATTGAACTTTTGATCAGTCGAATTACCTACTAGTTCCTTGTTTATTATATATATATATATATATATATATATATATATATATATACACTAATCTCATTGTTAGACGCTTATCGCTGATTTTTAATTATCAGCCATTCACCGTATTCACCGGATTTGGTCCCCTGTGATTCTTATCTATTCTTCAAACTACATTTGCCGATGAAAAAGCAGCGTTATGCCGACGTCGAAGCCATTAAAAAGGAGTCGACAACGATCTTGAAGGACATATCTTAGCTTAAAAATGCATTCGACATGTTAATTGATTGTGCAAAACGTTGTACTCTGAATAAATTAAATGAATTTTACCAAAATAGTATGCTTTCGTTTTTATTTTAAAAAAGTTCGGTTTTGTCTGCGACATGCTGCGTATATTAAAAGTAAGTAACGTCAACGTAAAAAAGTGAAAAATAGAAAATTAGGCTATTTTGTAATGAAATGATTGAAATAGTCCCACCTCGAGTAAGTGTTAAGGGTACTAACTAGTTCCCAAGTCGATACATTAATTGATCGGCATAATATTGCTCCAACAAGATGTAAGGTACATTTCTTTCTTAAATTTATGAGCGATCTACTACCAGATTGAACTCTATTGTATTATAGACAAAGACTTACTTTTCTAGGCAGAAACAGAACAAAGGGACGAGTGTATCCGGGACAGTTCGTTTATGCCTAACGGCATGACGTACGATTGTAAAAAAAGACGGAGGAAAATGCAAAGTACATGCTCATTATTACAACAATTAATTACAAATTAGTTGAAGTAATTCCAATTAAAGATGTCAACAATTAAAACATGTAAGTTAATCTGGAATAAGTAAATATCTTACCCAAGAGATGGACCATAAACCCCTAGAGCAACATTTAGAACAACCCTTCGCTAACGCAGCCCAGATGGCGATAGTAATACCTAAAGAATCAAATTAATTTCAGTAACATGAGAATTGCGAAATACAATATACAACGGGGTTCACAAAATATGAATGAAAGATGAAATGAAGATGTAACAGAATGTATAAACTACGAACCGGCAAGACAGATATGAAGTGCCATTGTGTGTCCTATTTTGCTTTGAAAAATACCAAATTGAAATCAATTGAATTCCTTAACTTTTTTTTGTTTATAAAGTTTATTATTTTTTGTCAATTTTTATGTTTTCAATAACAACATCTTCTTCAACAATGAATAGTTAGTTTTTTATAGATTAAAAATGTATTCCTTTCTCGTCTTGCTTTACTGTTTTCGTAAAATTGGTATTTGGAGCATTTGCGTCGCATTGTTCGATTTTAATAACACATCCCGACGCGGTGCTTTTTAAACTAAATCTC
Source organism: Dermolepida albohirtum (assembly GCA_031893035.1). NCBI lineage: Eukaryota > Metazoa > Arthropoda > Insecta > Coleoptera > Scarabaeidae > Dermolepida > Dermolepida albohirtum. Next base: position 304,816 of record JAVIWB010002851.1, on the reverse strand, counting down.
ACATTTAACTGGTTGAGTATGTTACAATAAATCGTTACGATAAGCATTCAAAAGATTAAAATAATAAAAAAGTTATATTTAAACAACTATAATAAAAGTAATTTCGATACGAGGGAATTGAACCCGAGCTTTCTGGATTAAAACCAGATGTTTTAACCATTATACCATATGAAAGTTGCACTAACAGATTTGAATTGAGAAAGCCGTTTACTCTTTTGTACAGTGAATTCAAAAGGGCATAAATTGGAGTAATTGTAGAAAGAGATATTAAACAAACAAGTTACAACTTTCAAACCCAAGCTTTTCTTTGTCGATAATAGATTTCTGTAAGCAAATTTTAACTTAAACAGGACCTTGATTAAAATATACATCAAAAACCTATTGTACGAGGTTAGTTTGACAAGTAATGAGAATGGAAAAGAAAAACGAATTTTTTAAATACAAAATAATTTTTATTTTTCAATATATTCTCCTAAAAGAGCAATACATTTATTCCAACGGTGCTCCAATGCCCTTATGCCATCTCTAAAATGCGATTCTGGAAGGCCTGCAAAATACTCATTTACGAAGATGATAAGCTCATCATTAGACGAAAATTTCTTTCCATCTAGTGCCGTTTTCAATTTTGGAAATGCAACTCGTGGATTTTGGACATCGCAATTGTGCTGGTATGCGGGGGAGCGTTGTCTTGGTGAAACAGAATCTTTTACTTTGTCATTCCTGGCCGTTTAGCACGAATCTCAACATTTAATTTTTGTAGAAGTTCTGCATAATATTGTCCGTTTATTGTGGCACCTTTCTGAAGGTAATCAATGAGCAAAATGAGCTTCGAATCCCAAAAAATTGATGCCATCACCTTGTTTGCCGATAAAGTGGTTTTCGCTTTCTTTGGAGGTGCAGAACCACGTTCTAACCATTGTGTCGACTGTTGTTTAGTTTCGGGGGTACCGTAGTGTAACCAAGTTTCATCGCAAGTAACAAATCGCTACAAAAATCAACCGGATTCCGCTTATAAAGGTCCAAATACTCATTGGAAATGCGCAAACGAGTGAATTTTTAATCAGTCGTAAGCAATAGCGGCACCCATCTTGCCAAAAGCTTGGAAAGGCCCAATTCTTTCGTTAAAATGTGGTGTACGCGTTCTGTTGAAATGTTTACCATATCTGCTATCTCTCTCACTTTGAGTCGTCGATCATGCGTAATAATATTGGGTGCTCCAGAGCGCGCTTCATCAACACAGCTTGTTCTACCACGTTTAAATGTATTTACCCATCTACTTATTGCAGCGGATTATGGAGCAGATTCACCTAATGTTTCCCGTAACTCATCTTTTATTTCGGTAGCTTTCGTACCCTTAATTACGAAGTATTTAATCACCGCACGATACTCTGCTTTTTCCATTTTAACAAAACGACGTGTTGCTTCTTTTTCAATCAGCTGTCAAAAATAAACTAATCAACCGATTTATCTAAATATCGGAATGTAAACATATAAATAGGCAACCTAAATTATAGTGCATTTGTTTTACCAATTAGAGCGCCATCTATGTGCCATTCTCACTACTTGTCAAACTATCCTCGTATATGTACATAAAATGTATTAAACATTTTATTTTTTTATTAGAAGAAATCGATTAAATCAAGTATTTACTGCTGTAGCTTTTTGTAATGAAAGAGGAGGAGGCCATGTCAAATTAATTAGCAGAAATTTGATTTAAGTAAATTGTTATTTTGGTAAGCATATTGAATATATAAAAGAATTCTTGCCATTCCTACTCATTTTTTATAAAAGAAAAATAAATATAAAAAACAATTGTACATGTATGTATGTAAAAGTATATTAATAATTTTATTTTTTTGTTAGGAAAAAAACAAATAAAGTATTTACTTTCGTACCTTTGTGTAATGAAAGAGAATGCTTTGAAATTTTATTTACAGACTGCGACAGTTGTTAAAATGAAGTCCTGTTTAACAGAACACCGTGTGTTTTGTGTTGAAAAATTTATCGAATTAAATTTAATTGTTATTGTTCAGAAAGATTATCGACGTTACTTTAATGTTAGATGGTATTCACTATGTAACACTATTTCCTCTTGGATTAGTAAATAAAGAGCAAGAGGGTTAGTTGAAGATAAAAAATCATGTAGCAGGTCACAGTTAATGAAGAGTAGGAATCACCATAGCGTGGCTGCAAATTTGTCAGAGCACAGAATGCATAAAATGTTAAAAAAAATTAAATTTTATTCTTAAAAAAAAATAAACTTCCGATACCGGGAATCGAACCCGAGCCTCCTGGGTGAAAGCCAGGTATCCTAGCCACTAGACCATATCGGACACACGCTTTAAATTTCGACTAAAAAGATTTCCATTACATGCATGCACACTACATTATTATAATGAGTAAATTCTGGATTTGCATTTCTTTGAGTGTTTCGGTTTTCCAAAAAGCATCGTATGCTTTATGATGAGAAATTTATCGACTTACATTACCCACGTGTACATTTTCATGTTATTCAAATAAACAATGTTATAGCCTAACTAAAACCAATATGTTATTAAATTCTAATTAAAAGATAAAGTACTTTAAAAGTAAATTATCAATAATAATCATTTTACATCTCAAGTAAGACGATTAAATAAAATGCTCAGAAATTTTAAAATACAATTACATTAGGCCATAAACCATGTAGAGGGAGATATCATTTTTGTATAAAAATTTTAGTTTTCATTTAATTTTCGAAGAGAAAATAGTTCGTATCGTAGTGTTTGTGTATTGCTTTAAATAAAATCGATATTTTGAACAATGCCGCGTAGAAAAGAACTGTTAGTACAAACACGTGGTCCTTAAATTATCCGAAAGTTGGGCAGGATGCATAGAATCAAATGTCCACTACTTTGTATAAATAAATTTTTCCATTTTCTTGAAAATTATGTAGTTTTTTTTACGAAAAAGCCGGTAATGACTTTCAGGTACACCTAATATATATTGACAAATACAGTGTTAAAAAAAAGCTACCAATTCCGAGAATCAAACTCAAATCTCCTGAATTAGAATTAGATTTTAAGACTGTTCATTTGATTAATATATTAAATTGTTGTCTTGTGATTATGTGGTTATTAACCAAGCCAAGTTTTTAGATGAATATTGTATATTTTAACCGCTAAGCCTTATTGAACTTATTAAATATGCCGTTATTAAAAAAACTACTTTTGAAGCGTTTACCAAACCACAAATATAAATATAAAAAATTTAAATAATATTAAAAAAAAAACTTCCGAGACCGAGAATCGAACCCGAGCCTCCTGGGTGAGAGCCAGGTATCCTAGCCACTAGACCATATCGGACTCACTATAATGAATCCAAATTAGAAATTCTGTATTTTATTTCATAATTAATTAAGGTAAATCTGTAAATAAACTGAATTAATATTAGATAACGATATCCAAAATGTTATTTAGGATATTAAGCTACACTTTTCTGGATAAGGGTGGGCATCTAGTGGAAGTTGAGAGAATTGTTTATTTAATAAATTTTAATTATCAATTCCGAGGAGATAAATTATCTTCATCTCCCTGTATATACATATATTCATATGGTATATCAACGTGAATTTACAAATAAACATACAATAGTGTACATAAGCAAGTCACCACTTGCAAAAAATTCAATTTTTTAACAATGTGGTTTCCATATTTAAAATATTATTCTTTTACCCTCAAAACATTCTATGAATTGAAGATGTATTGCTAAAGGGTAAAGCAGATTCTACGAAAATATTCTTAGTTGAGCAACTGGTTTGATGGCGGGAAGGCCAAGAAAAGTAAAAGAAGGTCATGATCAACATTGATGGTAATAGCGAAATAGGATAATTAACAGAAGATCGATTGGACGAGTGGCGACAAAAGAAGGTCATGATCAACATTGATGGTAATAGCGAGGATGAAGTCATCCAAATAATTAACAGAGGATCGATTGGACGAGTGGCGACGTATACTTTGGACAGATGAGTTGTAATTAAATATATTCGAATCCAAAAGAAACCAGTATGTTTGCAGAAGATTTGGAGAAACGTATATTTCGCCATATGTAGAGTCGACAATAAAATATGGAAATGGGTCTGTGGAAGTATGGGGTTGCACATTTGCGCAAAAAGTTGATCCATTAATTAAAATTACTAGAAAAATTAGTGAAAACCAGCAGAAATACTATTAATTGGAAATAATTACATTTTTCAGCGTGATAACAATCCGAGGTAAGCCGTTAGGATCGTTAAAAATTACTTAAATGAAATTGAGCAGCAATGAGTTCCACAAACTTCACCTGTCCACCACAAAGTCCAGACTTAAATATTATCGAACATTTGTAAGATTATTTAGATCGTGCAAAGCAAAAAAGATCGCCCACTAAAAGAAATTTACTATGTAGAAGAAAGTTTCTTTAGGTGATTTTTTTGAAAATTATTCAGAATACTTCACACTTAAACACAAGTAGATAGGGAGGAAAAGAAAAGAAAGATATAACGCCTAAAAAACGTATTGCCTTGAGGTTTTTAGTGTAATAATACTTAACGTCATATTACATCTAATTAACAGAAAACCCCGCACTCTCCGAGTTTATTTCTTGAGCTAGTTTTAGCACCTTGGAGCTCAAGTAATGGGATTGTTTAAGGTAAGAATACGGACGTTAATTTCTTGTCCTACTAGGTGCAGGAGAGGACATTCAATTTGTTTGCAGAATAAACTTTTCCACAAGAACATAATATTTCCCTCAGTTCTGTACACAAATATAAATACACAGACATCGCATAATTTAGTCGTTCAAAAGTCGTTAATATGAACTAATACACAGTCTGTCTCAGAGAAAATCGAATATTTTTCAAATCGTAATTCTTAATGGTGCTATCTATTAAAAAAATACGCGTCGGTAAGGTAGATTTTACACCAATGTTATGTCGAAATATCATGACATTTGCATCATTATCATGTTTTTAATATGATCCAGAGACCAAGCGTCAAAGTTCTGAATGGAAGCATTCAAGCAAAGAAAGGCCAAGAAAAGGCCGTTTGGAGAAGTCAAAAGTGAAGACAATGTTGATTTGTTCTTATGATTCGAAAGGCGTAGTGCACAAAGAGTTTGTACCAATAAGTCAAACAGTCGATGCTCTATATTATCTTGGTGTTATGAAGCGTCTTTTGGCGCGTATTCGTCGTGTGCGCCCTCAATATCGTGAAAACGGTAGCTGGCATTTGTTACATAATAATGCAACATCTCATCGCTCGACGCTTATCACTGATTTTCTAACTACAAATGGAATTTTAACTATCAATCATTTATCGGATTCGGCCCCATATGATTTATATCTAATCCCCAAACTACATTTGCCGATGAAAGGACAGCGTTATGCCGACGTCGAAACCATTAAAAAGGCGTCGACAGCGATCTTGAAGGACATCCCTAAAGATGAACTAAAAAATTCATTCGACATGTTAATTGCCACTGCAAAACGTTGTATTGAAGCCGAGGGGACTAATTTGAATAAAATAAATGAATTTTATCAAAATAGTAAGCTTTTGTTTTTATTTTAAAATAGTTCGGTTTTCTCTGCGACTGATTGTGTATAATAATAACATATCGATCGAAAATCCAAACGCGAAAGAATAAAATTTATAGTTATCATAGAATAAAACGACCAACATATTAAAAAGCAAAAAATACAATAAATTTTAAGGATTATTAGATATTAATAGCAAATTTTTAAGAATATATTTAAAATAAAGAAATGAAACCTTAAAAACCAGGAAGTCAAGAAAATCCTTACTAAAAATAATTAAAATTTCCCGAAGGTGTAGCAAAAAATAGAAAACACTAGCTTATTAAAATTGCAAAATATGTTCTGAGTCGTTAATATAATTAAGCATCATATCAGTCAACAATTTCTCGTTGGTATTGAGAATTCAAACCTGGACGAATTAGTATTATTATTATGTACATATGTATATTTATGCGCTGTAACCACATTAAATGTCAAAGACGAACAGAGAACTTGATAAATGTTATTACAATACTCGATTAATCAAAACATCATTAATTTCTTTGATATAAATATTTTCTTTAACTGCTACAATGAAACACATTGTTGTATAATGCTGTATGGAATAAACATAACCATACACTTAATGAGAGATATAAAGAGATCTAAAGAACAAATGAATAAAGTTCTGATTAATTGTGCTTAATTTTGCTTAATTTTTAAGTGTGTATTGTAATTGACATTTTTATTGCATGCATGTTATTTTTTGTTACTTGATACAGTGATGTATTCAGATGCTTGCATTCCTATATAAAACTATAAAATAATAATACGAGGTAGGCGTCATAAATTCTCGATCTGATAGGCTTATACGTGGGTTGTCTTTTAAGTTTTGTATATTAAACTGGAATGAAATAGTAGATAGCTGTTAAAGACTTCATTGTTTTTCGTAGCATTCTCCATGAAGATTAATGCACTTTTGCATGCACTCGAACCAACTCTGGAAACAGTTGTTCCACTCGTTTGTTGGTACAGTCAACATTGCGTTTTTAAAGGCATCGACTGCTCCTTCAGACGACTGGAATTTTTGACTAGTAGTCCGTTCTTGATTTTCGGAAAAGTAGAGAAATTGTTGGGACTTAAGTCGGAAGATGGTCCAACAAATCTATGTTTTGTTGCGTTAAAAAGTCAATTGTCTTGCGTGCTGTGTACGAAACTTGGCAGAAGATGATTCGTCGGTCAAAGTTGGCTTTTCGAAGCTCGGAGATGCCTTGTGGCAAACGAACGGTTGTATACCAATCGGCAGTAACAGTTCTTCGATCTCATGTCGACACCATCTTTTTGGAGACACTTCGAGAACGGATTACTTTTGTCGTCTTTTCTTCACCTTGGAACATTCAAACAAACGACTGACGTTTATTGCATCATTAACAATGTTGTTCACGTTTCCGTTTCCGTTCAGAGTTTCCGACGTTGAAGTGATCTAGAGTTTTTTGACACCAATTCACTGTAACTGCTTTCTGTTCTTCGGTTAACAGATGCGGTATCTAACGAGCAACTAATTTTGTTACACACAATCCTTTATGCAAAATTTTTGAATCGAGGTCTTTGAAATCGCCAATAATGCTTTGATCTGGCGATATGTCAACTTCGTTGATGATTTTGCGTACAGTATCGACGTTTTCCTGAGTGACTATCGTTTTTGGTGAACCTGTTCTTGGATGTTGGTAAGACTAATCTGTATACGTTTGAATGTTTGTTAACTGATGTGGTGCTTCATTGCCGAAAACAGACTAGGCGAGGCATTTTTGTTCAGATAATTGTTTTCGAATATTATAAGAAATTATTCCGCGAAAATGTTCTCGGTTTAATTTCATTTTTCGATTAACTTTCGTTGTAGCTAGAACACTACACGCATCGCACTGAAACTTTGGATTTAGGTTAACTAAAGGTGGATGTTAATTTTTAGTACTGACATTTGATTAGTAACGCCCTCTATGACATGATAAAACTTTGTAGCGTAATAGTTGCATATGTGCAAGGCCTACACTATAAATACTACGGCTTGAAGAGTAATAGAGTTTTTAAAGGATAGGTAGACAACGTGACTAGAGCATGAAAATATCTCAGCTAATAAAAATTGAGTACAACGCGGTCATTAAATTTTTAATGGAAGGGTATACGCTTAATCACATTTGGGGCAAGAATCCCTTGAATATAATGACCGTTTCGGTCGACCAATTCAAGTGATAACGCCTAGACAAATTTCAATTGTTGAAGAAATGGTATTAGGCCTCCGTTTAAAAGTGAAGGAATTAGCAAAGATGTCTAACATCTTTGAAACAAGTGTTCGTCGAATTCACAATGTCCATTTGGGAATGAATAAGATCAATGTAAGATAGGTACCGTGTCTTCTTTCTGTTTTTAAACGTGTGTGGAGACGACCCGATTTTGGAGTCCATTGTTACTGGAGATGAAACAATGATTCTGTTTTATGATCGTCTATATAAAAGGGAATCGATGGAATGACGAAAGTTGTTCAATCGATGAAAAAGATAATGGCGACAGTAGTCTGAGATTGTGAGGATATTTTAACTCATTGACTCTAAAGAAAGTAATACAACTGTCGACAGAGCATATTATGTGACTTTGTTGCATAAATTGGGGGATAATATTCGTACAAAACGTCGAGGAAAATTAACAAAACGTGTTCGATTACTACATGATAATGCACCTCCATACTGTGGGCAACTCGCGCCGCGGCTTTCATCTACCGTATAGTCCGGACATGATCTTCGTGAATATTTTTTATTTTCTAATTAAAAAAAAACATAGGGAACATCTTTTTAAGGATGATAGTGAGTTGCAAGCAGCTGTAATAGAATATTTTGCGACAAAAACTTTAGAATATTTTTCCAAGGCTATAGAACTGTTAATTCATCTTTGTAATAAATTTATTGCAGTTGGGAGAGATTATATTGAAAAATAAAAATTATTATATTTTACCAAGTTTATTTTTTCTATATCGGGTCGAGAATTTATAACGTCTACCTTGTACTAATCTATGTCTACTTGTAGATCAAAACGGAAATAATAAACTTCGTCTTAAGTACTGAATTATGCCTATTTTTGGAAATATAACATACATACAACGATAGTTTAGCAACACTGTTTCTGTTATAGTAAACGTTTGCTGTGAACTTAAATGAATTAAATTAATACTTCGCTTCCATAGATGATGTATTAGTAAATAAAATATATAGATACAGTATTGTGCAAATTAATGGAATCAAGCACAATGTAACTAAGAAAACCGTTTATTTGTCATATAATCACGATGAGATGGTATAAAATTATAAATTACTAGTAATTTAATAAGAGATATGCCCTCCTTTGTCTGCGATGACAGCCTGAACTCTTTTCGGTATGGAATCTATTAATTTTTGACAGTTGTCCTTTATTTTCTCGGCCCGAAACCACACCTGAATTGCTGCTTCTATCAATTTTGTCTTCGTTATACAGTCCATTTTATGTAACCTAGCCTAACAAATGGCCCACAGATTTTCAATTGGGTTTAAGTCTGGAGAATTGCCAGGCCAGTCGAGGAGAGTTATTCCTTTTTCCCTGAAATATTTGACCATAACCTTCGATTTGTGGCATGAAGCTGAGTCCTGTTGGAAAATTGCACCTCCGTTTGGCTCACATTTCTTTAGATCTTTTCCCAAATACTTATCCAGTAGCTCTTTATATTTCTGACTGTTCATCATGCCTTTTATAGGCACCAGCGATCCAGTCCCCATGTACGAAAAACATCCCCAAAACATCTTCGTTACAGGATGTTTGACAGTCTGATCGATATGAGCTGCAGTGAGTTTTTCATCTCCACTTTTTCTCACGAATTTTGATCGCTGCCCCTGCACCAAAAAATGGGACCCGTCTGAGAACAACACCTTTCTCCAGTCCTCATTTCATCCGGCATGTTTCTTGGCCCAAATAAGCCTCTGCTTCATCATTCGCTGAGTGAGGAGTTGATTCTTCTGCGGTCGAATGGCTTTTCTTCCAGACTCTAAAAGTCTCCTACGAACTGTCGAGTCATGCACTTTCACTCTAGCGTTGGCTAAGTCTTTTTGTAGTTCAAAACTAGTTTTTCTTGGGTTCAGCTTGCTAATTCTGACCAAAAAAGTGACATCCCGGGTGTCATCTTCCTCTTTCTCCCACATTTTCCCACTCGTTTCACTTCAACTATTCCGGTATTCTTTTTTTGCTTTAGCATCATGCTTACTGCTCCTTGACTAACACCACATTCCTGAGCAATATCTCTCTGTGTCATTGAAGTGTGCTCACTTAATGTCACAATCTTCTCACGTTTTCTGGGCGTGATATCCATATCGCGAACAACCGGTAAAAGCACAATATAAATCAAATTTTGAACTTTGAAAGAGTATATGTGAACAAACTCTCTAAATAACTAAATAACTGTGTAATGTGTTCCCTGTGATATATGTAGGTTATGTTTTTCGACATAAAACTACTGTCAGAACTGATCTAGCAATGTTGTCACATGCAAAAAACTAAAAAAATAGTCATGATTAATTTGTACAATAGTGTAGGTGCAATTTTCATACAACAGAATGGAATACAGAGTTATTCTAAACGAATGAACTGGTCTCATAGCACAATATTTTATTAAAGAAAAGTAATTCAAAATTCCAAGATAGTAATAAGTGTTCTATTCATAATAAATTTTCATTTCATGTCTTAAAAGTTTTCAATGCGACCACTACCTGCGGCACAGACAACATCAAGACGATATGAGAATTTTTCCCAAATGCGATCCATCACGATCCACTGAGTTGGCTGCTGTTGCTATTTGATATTTAATGTCATTTATATGACTGGGTAATGGCGGAACAAAAACATGACCTTTAACATAACCCCATAAGAAAAATTCCATAGGGTGAGGTCTGAGATCTGAGGGAAAAGCGCTTCGGGATAATGCACGTGCTCACACTTAGACTGTTTCAATGGAAAAAAAACAACTTAATTTCGAATTGTTTTGGTATCTAGCTCATTCGCTAAATTTAATCTCCTCGAACTTTTTCCTTTTTACTAAAATGAAACTGTCTTAGTAACAAGAGATTTGGGTCGGTAGAAGAGAATCATTGAAAATAGTACGTACTCATTTTAGAAAGATTTTATTCTGAAGGAATAAAGGAATTCAAATATTAGTCAATTAAGTGTAATGAGTTATAAGAAGAATATTTTGAGAAATAAAATGATATTTTACTAAAAAATTGTGTTTTTCTCTAGGATTACTAATTACTGATCACTTACAGTATTTAACGTTAAAGATTGTGCCTTTTATATTCAATGGAATTGCAATCATTGAAAATTTTTAATAAAGAGAAAGAATTGGAAACATATCGTGCCACACAATAAATTCAGGCGACGTTTTACTAAAAATAAAATCTAAGGTTGGATATTGGAAAGAAAATGATCTTGTCTCAAATTAGACATAGCAGATAAGTTGATAATGAAAAGTAGTTTGAAATATGTGGGGTTCATTATAGAAAAGTTAGACGCATTAAAATTACCAATATTGACCACAGAATATAAATCGTCAATATTAATATTAAAAGGAATGTAAATTCTTATCATATAACTACATCATTGAGAACAATGTATTCCTAAATATATTAGAACAGGATTTGAAACCTGTCAACGAAAAAAAAAACAAAGTTATTAGCTATTGTAAAAAAATATGGATTATCTTAATTTAATTGAATTTTGTAATCATGATAACTTTTTTACGCTAAAATATAATTTTATGTATACATATTTTATATCCTTGACATTCTTGAATGATTAAGAGGAGATGGGAAAGCGCAACACAAAAATATATATGATGATTTCAATTACACAGTTAGTTAGTTGTAAACCATGACAAAGGTGATAGTATTACTTATTGGTTTTGTTATTGCCGTTCAGGTGAGCGCGTTACATACGTCTAGTATAGTTTTAATGTAAAATAATCATCGCGTTTCTAAGAATAACTATTAAATTTCACAGAAATAAATTTCTTCAGATTAATAGACGAAATTATATTTTACAGATTCTGGAATAGTTAAACTTAAAAAATTTATCGTTAGTCTCATAGATTTTCAAGTTTGTAATTCAGTTTTATCGAGAGTTTTCGCATACGTTAAAAATAATTTAAATAATATGAACATTAGAATAACAATATTTTTTCGAAAGAATATAAAAAGATAATGTGGTTGAAATATTAACACATGAAAATCCGTGGTTAATCTTAAAATATAGCAGAGCTTTTATTGAATAAAAATGAAGGGTACGGTTCCACCGCACTAACTTTTTCGCGTCGCTATATCAGTTTTTTACTAATATAAAACGATGTATGCAGTTGTAATAAGTAAAGTTGAAGTTTCCGACAAATACGAGTATAACTCTTACCAAATAATATTGAAAAATAGTCTTAATTTAGAATTAAGTTAGTTATTCCTTAGTATTACCGCTTTAACAGACCTACATTCATTTCCAGAGTTTGGATTTATTAATTAATAATTCCGAATATTTGTCCGATCGATTAGGTCATTTATAACAATTTTACGTAAAGTTGAAAAATAATTTTTTGCATATAATTATGCGCTTTTACGATGCTAAACTGGAAAATTTTGATTTTTGACAAAGTTCCTTTTCTCCACACGGGACTCGAACCCACGAGACAGTGAATTCGAGTCTTTCTAATTTGCCATAAAGCGCATAATGGAAAAATTTGTTGTTTGACAGCATATAGACAATATCGGAATATGAAGCCTCGATAGCATTTATGGAATAAAATTATTTTTCACGTTATTTTAGAGGGCTATGAAAATGCTCGGACAGGTCAATTGAATTGAATGATGACAGCTGAATTTAACGTCTTTTAAACAGATTTAGACATTTGAATGTACGGGGTGATTCATGTATTTACAGTAACTGATGAATTTTGTTAAATGGATCACGTTGTATAATTTTTAATTCTATGCAATCATTTGTACTTATAGTTCAAATAATAAAGATAATGATTTTTAAGTAATTTAATGAAAACGTAAAAGTAGATACAGTGAATAACCTTAAAACAAAATGTTTTTCTACTAAGCTTCTTGTTGTTTGTTGTAACATATTAATTGTTTAAAATGTTTTCTATTAATATCTTGACAAAAACTTAGTCTGCAGTAAAATGGGTGTTTAAATAAATTATATCTACAAAGTTTATTGTACTGAAACAAAAACATCCGAAGTATTTAAAGAATAATAAAGAGACATCAATAAATAAATGCATGGCCAATGCTGATAGTATAAATTGTCTTTTAAAAAAAGCTAACAACGCAATATTTAACAAAAACTCATATGCATTTTCAGTGTCATAACTTTGAATTACTGGTTTAACTACATCAACAAAATCAGTGTCAATCTTTTTTGATTCACAGAGTATCTGTTCCATACAAGCGACTCATCAATTCATTGATTTTGCGTGCAATAATCTTTTAAAATTTAATATCCACTTTCTTGAGGCTTAAAGTTTCCTAGTTTAATTTCTTCATCGGTTTCTAATGCCTATTTCTTGCCTATATCCTATATCCTGCATAACGGCATTGACATCATCCACTTCTTTTAAATTTTCTATTGAAAAATTACTGTTAATTTCTCTCCTTGCGTATCGTCTATTTTTAGGCTTGCTTCTCATCCATATAGTTACATCGTAAAAGTTTAATTTTTTAAACTTTGCACCGATTCTAACAAAAATCGCCTCTTTATTATACTCATCAATACTTAGCACAGCTTCCTTTATACTTCATATTCAAAGTACCCACCCTCTGATATATAAGACTGTGATTTCTCTTGCAAAAGGTTTTATAGATATTCATGAGAAATTGAATACTCATGGTCAACTCTACGGAACGTAATTTAAATAAATATTTTGTTGACATTTTACAATTTTAGTTTACTTGTAAAACTGTATAAGGTTGTTAAATATAAATTATAGAATAGTTAAATTTCCCTTCTCAAATCTATGGAAACACTAAAGAAAACGTAGAGCCAAAAATTTTTTTATGGTCTTGTCATTGGCTAGAAATCGTTCTTGTTGATTCTCTTCCTTCAATTCCTTATTTCACACAAAAAAAAACAAAAAAATTGAAATATTTAAACTACATTATTCGAAACTACAGATTAGAGTTGAATTAAAACGTAAATTTACAAGCTTACATGCCTTTTTAGAGCAGAAATCACTGACAAAAAAAATCTTTCCTTTAAAAAACGACTAAAACATATGTGTATTTCACGGAAAGATTGTTGTTTGGTCTCTTAGAAATATAGTATTCTAACATTTTTTTGGCAATACATATTAGCTTGTAATTTATGTACAAAATCAACTTTCCCGGGTGGCTGGAAGATAAGCAGTATTACACCTGTGTTTAAGAAAAGAGAGGGGAGCGCTCAGACGGCAATAACTATAGACTGATCAGTATCTTGACAAATTTTGCCAAAATATTCGAACTTGTTCTCTATGACAAATTATTTAGCTGTGTTAAGCCCTTCTTATCTATTAGGCAACATGGATTTATTCCTGGCAGACCTACTGTTACCAACTTGGTCGAGATTACTCAATTTATCGGGGAACGACTGGATAAACGTCCACAAATTGATGTCATATACACGAACTTCAGCAAAGCTTTCGATACTATTAATAATGGCATTTTGATTTCCAAGTTGACATATTTTGGCTTTGCTCCGAATATTACTAATCTATTTTTTTCCTATCTACAAAATCTTTGGAGTTATGTGCATTATAATGGGTTCTCATCTAATCTCTTCAATATTTACTCTGCAGTCACACAGGGTTTCCATTTTGTTCAATATCTATGTTAACGATCTCTTGGAACGTCTTGACTGCAGAGTGTTAGCTTATGCCAACGATCTAAAAATCTTTAGCTGTATTAATTCACGTGAGAATAGCTCTAATCTTTAAACAAATCTGTGAATTATTGACGAATGGTGTACCCATAATCAGATACAGCTAAACATCGACAAATGTGCTGTTCTCTCTTTTAATAGAAGTGACACTTCGCTTTAGTATGACTATAGTGTTCGTCAATCTACTATACCTAGAGTATACAACTTCAAGGATCTTGGAGTTTTGTTTAACTCGCATCTTAGCTTCTCTAAGCATATAAGATAACTGCATCATCTTCCAGAAGTTTTGGGTTCCTTATTCTGTCTTGCAAGGGTTTTAGTAACCTGTACACTTTGAAGGTTCTTTACTGTTCGCTTGTCCGGCCCAAAGTGGAATACGCTTCAGTAGTGTGGTACCCGCATTGCCACTACCAACAGTTACTTCTGGAGCGTGTTCAAAAGAGACTTATGAAATATTTATCTTATAGGATTTATGGAGCGTTTTTATATTCGCGGAATGGGGGACAAGGGGTGGAAATAAAAAAACCAAATTATTTTTCTTTTTCAATATATTCACCTGCAAGACGGATACATTTTTCACATCTTTCAATTAATTTATTTATACCCTCATAAAAAATGATTTCTGTTTATCTGCAAAATAAGCCGAAACTGCCTCCTTGACTTCATCATCGGCAGTAAATTTTTTACCCCGCAGCTCTTTTTTCATTTTCGGAAACAGGTAATAATCACTCGGGGCCAGGTCTGGGCTGTAGGGTGGGTGATTCACAATTTCGAAGCCCACCTTATGACCTTATGCAGGGCAGCTAACGCAACGCGGCTCTTGTGGACGGGCGCGTTGTCGTGCAAAAGCAGAACACCTTTTGTCAATTTTCCCCGTCTTTTCTCTTTAATGGCTTCTTTTAGTCGCTCTAATATTGAAGCGTAATATTTTCCGGTTATAGAAACACCTTTATCTTTATAATCAATCAACAATATTCCTTCCGAGTCCCAAAATACCGTTGCCATGAGTTTCTCAGCTGATTGTGACACTTGGGAGGTGCTGTGCCCTTTTTATGCCACTGCATGGAGTCTTGTTTGGACTCAGGTTCATAATGATGAACCCAAGTTTCGTCTCCAGTAACAATTCCACTCAATACACTATCTTTGTCTTCATTACAGAGGTCCAAAAATGCACGCGAACACTCTACGCGCTGTTGTTTTTGCGGCGGCGTGAGCATTCTCGGCACCCATCTTGCGCTGACCTTAGACATGCCGAGATGATCGTGTAGGATTTTAAAAATTGTTGTATCGGATACTCCAACCATTTCTGCGAGTTGTTTCTTCTTTAGTCGAGCATCTTCGAGTACAATTTGTTCAACTTTTTGGATAAGTGCTGGCGTGGTCACCTCAATGCTCCTGCCCGGCCTCGGGTCGTCTTCAAGGGATTCCCTTCCTTGTTTAAATAAACTATGCCACTTGTACGCCATGATTTTTCCTGGACAAGAGTCGCCGTAAACCAATGACATCTCATTCATTATGGTCGCGACTAATTTTCCTTGCCTGGTAATGAACTTTATAACGGCACGATATTCCATTTTTTCCATATTTCACTTTTCACTCCTGATTATGTTACTTGGTTGACGATAGCTCAAAGACTAACTGTCTAATAACAATGAAACTTCGTATTTATACTAATCATGAGTCGCTGCATAGGCCACGTCCCCAATGCGCCTACTCACCCCTCTACAACCAGCTCATTCCGCGAATATAAAAACGCTCCCTCGTATGAGGGTTTACTTGCTAGACATAATTTCGAATCCCTTTGTATAGGCAGAGAGAAAGCTAGTGGTGTTTTCTTTATAAATTAATAAATATTTTATTGATTCTGCTGAGCTATTGTCTTAAATTGATTTCCTCGTACCTAGGTTTGATAATAGATCGTCGGCAATTTTCTCAATACCTAGAGTAAGAACCAATGTTCTTTACAAGGCTCCACTGGTACATATGTGCAGAAATGCCAATGTATTATACTTGGAGCCCTTTTGTTAATCAACATTTATTGTATATTCAGTTTTCAAATGACTTGCATTACGTTATTATAACTGTTTATATTTTTGGTTAATTAGTTTCTTATTTTCTTTTGTGTTAAATTAACTGCACCTATTTTTATTTTTATTTTTAAGTTCAGTAATATGTCCTGTAATTGGTTTGTTAAGCTGTTGGGCATTAAAGATTATTATTAAAAATCAAGAAAAATACGTTAGAAATTTGATTTACCATGTCTACTTCATTAGACATAAAAACGTGTTTTGTATTCGTACATGAGTCTATCCGGGTTATGCCAAGTACCAACTATCGTGGCATGAAATTATTTAACGTCTTGCCTAATCACATAAGAGAATTAATCTTTAATTTGTCTAGTGGGTATGTAGAAAAACATGTCTGTTATTAGAAATGCCTTTTACTCCGTGAAGAGTACTTAGATTTTCTTAAAAATGTCATGTACCCAAAATAAAGTGTTTATTTTAATACGATATTTTTTTAGTAGTATTTGTATATGTAAATAACAACCTTTGTAAATGTAATTTGCTTTTATGGCATCCATAAACGAAATGATATAATATCATGAAAAACTGAAAAGAAGCGCGTGAACATACTTAGAAAGCATTTCATAAACATCTGTATTTTACAGGTGGCCTTAATTGGTTTTGGTGTATACAGAAAAGGCAATTTTGTTGAGACGTTTACATAAGTTACTGAATTTACTGTAATACTGGATACTAAAACAAAAATTCTATGATAATTGACTGCATTAAAAAAAACGCACACAGTATGCGTTTTGGCTTTTGACGCTACAGATCGTGTAGGGAATTCGTTTCGTGCGGGTTTTTCCAAGTGCGACACTGTTTAATTAGTTTGTTGATGATGACAACCTAGTTTTCGAAATGCGTATACAGGATACGAAAAAAATTAATGTGGAAAGAGGTTATATATCAACCTGAAGTGATTAAATCTCTTTCATTACGAACTACTTCTACATTCAGTATACTCGCCAAATTTGGCTTTCAAACTTTTTCCTTTTTCTTAATCTGAAAACTTGTTTTAATGGTAAAAGATTTTGGGACGAATTAAGGGATAATACCAGAAACTAGCGCATATTTCGAACATTTTGAGAAAGCTTACCCTTCTGAAGGAATGAAAAATTTCGGTGGACGAAATGTAACGAGTTACAAAAAGAATGCGTTCAAAAATCAAATAATTTTTTGACAAAAAGTTTATATTTCCTTGTAGACTCACCAACTACTTATCCGCACTCGTATATCGACAAACGTAAATTCGTAAATTTTTATAGCGCCCATGTTTCTAAAATAACATCGAAAATGCTTACGTAATACTTAGCTATAATTACTTATAAATGTACAAATTTGCATAAGTTGATTATTAATTATTCTTCACACAATTCGACACTTAATATCACTTTATAGTTGTTTTTGTTTTGTTTTTTTTTAATAAGCGGAAAAAATATTTCAATGACTTTATATTCGCTAGACCTTGAAGTGAGTCCTTTCTGTGGAAATATCAAAGTCTCATAGATGGTATGAAAAATGTTTATTTATGTTCATAGATTTTGAATTTTATTAATTTTAATTTAATGATGACATAATTTCGATATAATCTTTAAAATATGTGAAAAGCATTGCCAAAGTTTTCAAAAATTTTTTCGTAATCTAGTACATATTATATAAGTATGCGTCGATGCCAGATACATATTTACATGTTTCACTGAATATTCAGTATATACAGCGTCTTTCGCAATATATGAACTTTCTAAGAATAATAAATCATTTCCTATTGGTCGCGGTAAAACTTTTTAATTTAATTGAAAATATTTAGCTTTTGAGGTAATATGTATACAGAGCCCAGTGGCTTACTAGAGTCAGATATACCATTAGGCCAGTGATTCTCTACCTTTGGGGCGCGCCCCCTAGGGAGGAGCCGATAACACTAAATATATATATAAATACAATCTGACATAAATTACTAACAGGTTCAATAATTATCAGTGACTCCCGTGAGCCTGGCTTGCAGAGCAAAGTTTTTTGAAAGGTTTAATATTTGAAATTGACACTCTTTTTTTCTATTAATCACTGAAGGCTGATATATAACCCCTTGCCGCATTAATTTTTGTATTCTGTATACATATCTCGACAACTAAGTTGTTATCATCAGCAGATAATTAAAAAATGTCGCACCTGGTAAACTACGGCGAAAATTACCCGTACGAAAACGAACTCCGTACGCGATCCGTACAGTTGAGAACCAAAATGTACACTGTATATTCGTTTCACAAGATTGACATTAAAAAAGGAAAACGGACATGAAAAATTGTTTTATTACACTATCTCTTTTTCTGTCATTTAGCACAATAAAATGCAAATGACATTAACAAGAAATCGGGAATATAAATTAAATGGATTTTGTAAACGGCCAAACAAAACGACCCGGGTATAAAGAACATATCGCGCATATAAAATTCATGTGTGTTGGATTTATTACACTATCTCTTTTTCTGAAGAATAGGGGCCATGGGTTGAACTTCGATGGGGGTCCGAACATGTCGCCTCTTTTCAGTCTGCTAAATGACAGAAAAAGAGATAGTGCAATAATTCACATATAGGTAGTTATCGGTCATGTCCGTGTGCCTTTTTTAATGTCATTCATCTTAGTTTAAGTAAAACAATTTTTAAAAATCTTGTGAAACGAATATGCAGTGTACATTTTGGTTCTCAACGGTACGGATCGCGTTCGTAGTTTACCAGGTGCGACACTTTTCAATTATCTGCTGATGATGCCAACTTAGTTGTCAAAATACGTATACAGAATATGAAAATTAATGTGGCAAGGGGTTATATAGTATATCGGTATATATCAGTGATTAAGTGAATCAACCACAGGCTCCATCAAACTTACCTTCTTTTTCTATATTCATCTGAAATCTATATTTGATCTTAAAAGCAACCACCGTAGAAAGTCCGGTTTCGCAAAGTATGGTGGTGAAAATGGTAATAGTATACGAAACGCTCTTGTTTTCAGAGCAGAAAATTCATTCATCCACCCTTATCCAAAATTCAAACAGTGATTTATTACTAAATTGTCTTTTGATTCCGCGTGAGATTAATGAAGATTGCTTCTTCGGCAGTTGCGAGACCTTCGGGAGTATTTTGAAATGTGTCCTTACTCCACTCGTAACTTGCTATGAAGTTGTCAGCAGAAAAGTACTTTTTTAGAATTCTTGTTAGCACGGCTAAATTATTTTTAATGGTTGCAAAAAAACAACCTTGATATGTTGCTCTTCGGCTTAATAAGTTTTAACAAATTCTCGACGAAAGTAGATCCCGAAACGAAGTTGTATGATTATCATATGTGCTCGTATATTTCGTATTAGCATTAATTGGTGAATTGCTTTGTAATGAGTAAGTTGTATTGTTGCTCTTTCTTCTTAATATAAACAATTTCTTATTTTCTGAAAATAGGCATTGTTGCAGTTTGGACAATTCTTCTTTTAAATTAATTTAGAATTTATTTTTCATGGAGTTGTTAACATTAAAACAGAAAAAAATATATTATTAAATGCATGCAACGACGAAATAGTAAGGAAAATATTGTCAAAAATATTCTGTCCGTCGATTAAACATCCTTCTTCTTGCATGGTCGTCATAACCCATCCGTTTCTTATCATTGAATCTATGAAAATAATAGCTTCGGTACGATATACTTACTCAGTAGCCTCAAAATAATTAATGTATAGACTGGTTTTTTATGTATCCATATACGTTTCAGCAAGATGGTTGCACTCCCTATATTGCTAGAGATATGAGTGAATATTTAATTGATATATTTGGGGACCGATTAATAACTAGCAGGAGTGATTTCTCTTTAACCGCTTCTAGGTCACCTGATCCAGTACCAAATTATTTTTTACTTTGGGGTTACATCTAGTCATCCATTTATAACCCAAATAACAGAGCAAACAACTTGGAATAGTTATTTTTTAACAGTTAGTCATAGTAGAAAAAGTATTAGTTCCTAAACATTAGCAAATGTGTGAAGAGCTTTGGAGGTTAGGTTATGGTTACGCCTGAGTGCCAGCGTAATAATAACTCATAGTCTGCCAATGAATCCTATAATTAAATTAAGAAATTTTGGGGATGTAAAGCTTGAATTATTATTATGGCATAGACTTCTTGCACTTCCTCATTGTAACGCCGGGAAACTTTTCAGTTACTCCGCATATCTATGAGCTCGGACTGTACACGGCTGATATTGCACGGTTTTATTATCCATCACCCATCTCACAAAACGGTACTGTTTTATACTACGACAGATTTGAATTACTGCATTAATCGACTTCATGTTCAATTATTTTGGTTAGATATGTTTTACTTGTTCATTAGAAACTTTTTTACATTAGAATATCTTTTTTTTCTTCTTCGAATATTTTTTCTGATCAATTTATTTCTTATAAAACGTGCGCTAAATTTTGGCAGTATAGCAATTGTATTTGTTTATATATATATTATTAATAAATGGAACTACCATTTTATTTTAGATGATTTTAATTGCCAAGGATTCGGGCATACCCGTCTTTCGTTATTATTAATGATGAACAAACTTCCAGGTTTCCAGTAACGCACCGTATAGGTGCGATTATAAATAAAATAAATGATGTATGTAATTAATTATTAATTTCTTTTTACGTGTCCTCGTATCCTGATTTAAAAATGCGCTGTAGTATTGCATCATCAGTATACCTTGGATGTTCGCGAATTAAAAAAACTCCTTCATATCACTTTCACGTCCTTGGTTTTTACTTAAACACTGTTCTATAGACGTCATAGTTTTTAAATCGGAATCCTTATTTAAAACTACGTAGTGCACAGGTGCCTATATTATCTAGTAGATTTCTTAAAGAAGCTTTAAGTTTACTGATTTCTAATTGGGAGATGACTTCTAAAACAATCAAGTAACTTTTGGAACTTTACTCTATTTGTGTTTGGAATGGAATTGTTTGGGTTTCCTGTGAATTTAATTTCAAAATAGAAAGTTTAAGAATTTGGAACTGTTTCTCGTAATATATTACTATTTGAAGCCACATTTTCCATCTTGCTAATCCCAGATTTGGCAGAGGAATGCTCTGATAAGAATTTTTAAGTTTGTAAATGCATTTGTGACATTTAAAATCCTGCTTGGTAGAAGCAATTTATCTAGATTTAAATAGCTTTTTATAGTATATGCTACCAGATGAATTGCACGCAAGAAACGTGTTATGTAAAGCACTTTAGGAAAAGATTGTTTTAGTATTTTAAAAGTTTTAACCATATTTGAACCTATCTATAACCAACATAACTTGGGTTCGCGATGTACGAAATTTTCCAACAGCATTTTTTATAGTCTGCATTATGAATTCCATCATTGTTTTTTGTAATCTTTTACTACATAAAAGAAGAAGCAACACAATTTTTTAGTATCTGCAGTTTTAGCAGCCGACAGCTATATTTTTTATTTTTTAACTCCGTTTTTTTAAGATCCGTAATCGTGTCTTTTGTTTGTGTTAAATTATATTGCAATTGTTTTCTTGTTGGTAACTTCCAATGTGGAATATATTTATGTCCTTGGCAATCCATAATGTGATACAGCAAAATACTAATGTTGCAAATAACACATTTAATTATAGTTCTTGTATATTCTCATATGGTGAAACGATTTAGAAGTTTATGTACACCCATCGCAGTTAATAATCCACGGTTGAGAGGCATATTCCCGTCACTGACATGATGTAAGCTATCGGCAATAGATGCGCGCATTCGCCTTCCATCAGTTCCTCTCGCTGGTTACTCGTAGGATTGTTCGACTTTAGTTACTAATAGTCCTTAGAATTTATTTTTGTTCCTATCTTTCGCAAGTATAATGTTATAACTTCTTCGAAGGATTTCAATAAATTATAACTGTTATAAATACTCCTATGTATTTATATATAATATGTATATTGTACTTAAACAACCTTATTATTTAGATCATATATGGGCAACAACCGGCCCGCTGTAAGATTTGATCTGGCCTACGAGACATTGTCGTATTATTTCATGTCTGATATCTATCACTAAAAATTATGAACACAACTTTTAAACGCGGCCCACGAACGTATTTGCACATTAAAGTTTGGCCCACAACAGGTCAAAGGTTGCCCATAACTGATTTAGATGCTATATCTAAATCAGGTATTATATGTATATGTACGTACGTACAATATAATACCTGTACTTCATAATGAAATTCTCTGCGCACTCTGTATATAATTATTCTTCCTTACACAAAATTTAGTTTAGAGTGATAATTATATATTTGATTTTTCCTCATCATGCTTCTAATTACTATAATTGCTATAATGAAATTTCAATTAACCATTTTTGAGAAACTTGCCTGCAGATTAAAACTGTACATTTATAGATTGTGAGCACATCATTTTCGATGTTTTGATACAGTTATTGTAGCAATAAAAAAATAAATAAATGCTTTCAAAACATAGCACATTAGTTTTTAATAATATATTTAATATTTACAGGCGAAAAGGAAATTTTCGGATGAAGAAATCAGTGCTATCAACAAGAATTGTCTGAAGACCAGCGAAATGGACAGTGGTGTCATAAAAAATATAGTTTCTGCGGATACTTTCCCCAAACCATCCGATAAGTATATGAAGTACCTAGAGTGTATGTACATTAATCAAGGATACCTCGACAAAGATGGTCTCATCTCCTACGAGACTATAGAGGATTTTATTTTGGACTTTTACGATTTGGATATTGTCAAGATGGCGATCGAACCTTGCATCGTGCTCCAAAAAGGTGAAAATGGTGGAGAGAGGGCGTATAATGCTGCCAAATGTTTAATAAAAAACTTGGAAAGACTGGAGAAGCAATACGAAAAAGAACACAAAGACATTTCTGGGAAATTATCATGATACCATTTGAATAATATTTCAATACGTATTTGTTTAATAAATAAAATAAAATATAACATTACACAGTAAAGCGAAGTTGTGAATCTATTTCATTTTTAATTGGTTAATATTTATATAATTTCGAAATTATTATATTAAAATATATCAGGGTATTTTACTGAGAAATTTATTTTTTATTTTAAAATAAATTTGTATATAAAAAATTGCTAGTGTTTTAACTTACGACCTTAATAATGCAAGTACAGTAATATTATTCCTTTTGATGTTTCAATATCGACACTCTTTTACTTTTTTCTTTTTTTTTTATTGTGGCACGATAAAATTAGACAACAGACAAGCGATGCGTTGTGCTTATACATATATATATATATATATATACACTCGCCACCACAATCCTACAATATGCTATTTATAATATATTATAACGCATGTATTCGCACATTGATATATATTCAGCAACACTGCCGGTGTCTCTACTCATAAGAGATAGAAAATTATGAAGTCCAATTCAAATACATACACTGTTCAAAACAAATAACGAGTATTCAATATAATTAATTGTAAAAAGTTGTGCCAACACCTGCAGATATTTCTATAAACTAGTTTTAATCTTTTTAGACAAGCAAACGAACATACAGACGTGTTTCAGCAAGTTTACGAATACGTTAAAACGATTGTCGCTGGAATGTATAAAAATGTGCTTAAACACGCTTCTTGGACAGTATCCAAAAGCTCTTATATACGTTGATATACAGTACTAGTAGTGAAAATTTACAAGAGTATCGTTATAACTAGAATCATGATCTGTCCTAGATAGAGGCTTGGTGGTCATAGGCAAATTTTTAAATAGAAAAACACAACGAAGTGTTTGGATGAAGTTAAATTTTAGATTTTGGAATCGGTTTGGAAAACAGGAGGTACTCAACAGCAATACCAAGGGACGATCATTATCTGTCACAATTGGTACATAAAAATCGCAGTTTTACTACAATTCCGATTCCAAGCGAGTTTATTGCTGCCATTGGAAGGCTACTATACTAACAATAAGAAATCGTTTGCATACATTTGGCTTATATGCCCGAAGATCTTTCATTTTACTAAAGAGCATGGAAAAACTTTAGAATTTGGGCAAATGGATGTAAATTCATCATAGAATGTAGATGAGGCTTATTCTAATAATGCGTGGTTCAAACAGAGTCAATAACCTACGATTTGTTTTAGAATGGTTTCAAGGTAAGAGCTGTGGCGTAACGGTATGGGTCAGGATACTGTAGGGCACATCAATCTTTATTTTATAAAATATATCTGGATAAGATTTTGCGGCCAATTTTTCTTTCGTTTGTAGGAGTAGTGGAAAAAAATTTCATTTTTATGGACGATAATACTCGTCTCCATTGAGCAAACATCGTTAACAACTGGATTGATAAAGAGGAAGAATAGAGTGATCAAACAATTTCCCAGATGGTAATCTAATAGGACAAACTTGGAATCTTGTAAGGAGACGTGTTGCTGCAGGAAATATGGCACAACAAACACTTCAGGTACTACGATTTACTGTCAGGGTGAAATAGGATATGCTTCTTCAAGAAGTGTTCGACACGACAATCCGGTCCATGCCATTAAGAGGGCAAAAGATTTACATAAGAACTATTAATCTTTATTCTTTTTTGTTAGAATTATTATAATAAAACTTGAGTGTTTCTATTTTTTCACATATTTGTCAAGGTGTCTCTACAGACCCATTAATAAGTTTCAAAGATTATTTTAATTATATAAATATTTCATTGTCACATATAGGATAGTCATTTTCTGCATATAAGAATATTTCTCCACAGCGCACTTGGTTTGCTCAAGAAACTGTAGAAATGTATCTTCAAATAATGTGCTTCGAATATTTAATAGATCTTATCCACTTTGTGCCTTTACGGAACACACTTAAAACGGTAAGTATTCCACTACATTTTAGAAATTATCGCTTACTATTTATTTCATGTACCTGCGAGGGTAGTCATAGAAGTACTCGACCTGACGTATAGATTACAGTTGTTGTTTGAACAGAATGACTATAGTAGAAAGTATCGACCCTATAAAGCTTAAAATTGAAGTTTGACGACGCTACATTGTTTTTCTTTGGTAGTGAATTTGTAAACATGTAAAAAATTAGTCATGGTTATGTGAAACAATATTTGCATTTCAAAGCCCTCAGTCCAACCAATACAATTATAAAACGGGGCTAGATTCTACTCTGGGAAAGGAGCAGACTCCTTCATTTACAACAGCAAAATATTAGGTGACAGAATTTAAACGAAGCTGCCAAGACGAACATCCCAACGGTCGACCAAATGAGGTGACTACACTAGAAATTGGGGCAAAAAATCCATAAAAAGGTATTGGATGATCGTTGACTGAAAGTGCGCTGGCAGATATGGTAGGTATTTTAAAAAGAATTATACATCGTATGTTGAAAATTTGGACATGGGAAAGCAGTGCGCAAGGTTACTCACAACGGAAGAAAAGCAGCGCCGTGAAGATGCTTCAGTCGAGTGTTTGGCGAAGTTTCACAGCAATAAAGCTAAGTTTTTGCGTCGATTCATAATCATGGATGAAACGTGGATCCATCACGTCATACGTCACATCTGAGACGAAGAAACAGTCAAAACAATGGACTGAACGAAGAAAATCGACTCCAGTCAGCTCAGTCAGTTTTTTGGAATGTGCGTGGGATAATTTTCATTGATTATATTATGCAAATTTATTGCAGTGCTTGAGTGATGAAATCAAGAAAAATCGATAGCATTTGGCGAAAAAAGCTTTGTTTCATCAAGATGATGCACCTGTTCACACATTCGTCATCACGATGGCCAAAATCAATGGTCAAACTCACTCGAATTATTTTCTATTTCTAAACTTAAAGAAATGGCTCGGTGGTAAAATATTTGCCAACAATGAAGAGGTGGAGTCCGAGGTTGATAGCTATTTTGAGGAGCTCAACAATCCTCACTTTAAACAGAATATCGAAGCTTTTGAACATCGCTGGGAATAGTGTAGAGAGTTAAAAAGAGACTGTGTAGAAGAGTAAAGACATTTTTTCCCAAATTTTAGCCTATAGCATGGAGCTTAATTTCACTTTTTTATTCGTGACCGTCTTTTAGAACCTAACAGGAATTATTCTTGTTGAATACCTATATGCCAAAGGAAATTACAGAACAGCAGTTGCCTACGGTAATACGTTAACAACACTACGTCCAACTTATCCACAGCGGGTGTAGCTTTTTTGAGTTGCACCACCACATATTATCTGGATTTAGTCAGATTTTTTTTTTAGAAATTGGAAAAAAACACCTCGGAACACGTCATTTCGCGGACGATAATAAAAGGCGAAATTGATGCCTATTTTGTAGACCAACAATTTTTTTTCTGATGGAATAAAGCCGCGGAACAACGGTTTTATTATAGAGGCAAGTGTTATGTTGCAAAACAATATCGAAGGCTTTTTGTTTCATGGTCAAGTAGAAAACTTTTGTAGTTATCCTCGTAACACTTAAATTGATTCATTAGTTAGTTGAAAATAATTCATAGAAAAGCATCTCATTATCAATTCAACCTGAACAACCTTGATTCAAAATTTACTTAATATAATATACGTAATTATTATAATTTACGTAATACGCTAGCACTGACAGTGCTACTGGAGTCAAAATTTAATATAATTTTTCTAAACACTCAAGATTAAGCAATTATATAAATACTATAAATAATTTTCTTCCGTTTTTTTCCTTTCTTTCCATAAATCAGAGTTTAATGCCATAATGCAAAACATTTATGTTTAAAAGAGAATAATACAACGCACTTCTCGCACAATAAGTATAAATTTAGACAATGGATAACCCTGTGATCTTACAGTACGCTTCCTTATCGGTTAGTTTATAACACTTTGATCTGTACAAGCAGTATAACTGGCAAAAGAATCGAGAAACTATATATGAACATGAAGAATAACATTGTATTGTTATTGTTGTGTGTTATTTTCACCTACAGTGAGGTAAGTTAGATTTTAAGAAGTGATAGAGTTCAGTTGAGTATGTGTCTGGATAGTAAATGTAAAAATACACGCAATTTTGTCGAATATTTTGTTTTAAAAATATGTAAGAATAGTAAAGTTGTACTTCTGAAATAGTGACGTAGTTTTTTAAAAATATAAATGTTTCTTAATGCAAAACTTACTAGATTCACTTGCTCGTAATAATAAACAGTTACTGTTAGTGTTAATATAATTTTACACTCCTTAGAAGAAGCTAAAAAAATTTCCGTAAGAAAGATATTAAATGAACTTTTTAATACAATAAATAAAATAAAAATGGTGTTCAGACTCTTTTAAAAAATACATACATATGTATGTGTAAAATGTAACTTCAAACAAAATTGCACTTTAGAAGCAAAAATTAAATAAAAATTGTTTGCTTCACCACTACTTATAATAATTTTAATAAACTATACAGTACTGGCAATTAAATTAGTCCAGGAGTTATGTAACTAATCAATAGATAATAACTAGAGTTGGGATATTTTTCCCGCGGGTCAGGATCGTAACAAGGCGAGTGTACGAACAAATGGGCAACCTTGCAAAGAGTGCATTATTTATATCGCTTATGTTTTGTTTAATAAATAACACTTACATTATTCATAGCTGTTGTTGCGTAGCGCAAAATAGATAAGACTGATAAAATATCTGTATCATGACGTAAGTTTCATTTGTATCAGAGAGCAACGTACGCCGTGCTTAACAGATGTTCTTATATTGGCCGCTGGACATCTACGGGTGTAATACATGCATAATTAAAATAATTTTTAAAAATAGCTAGCGGATCTATACACACACTATCACAAATTTATCTTAATCTGGTAAAATCGAAGTCTTTGTTTATAGCACTCTCGAACTTTTCTACAACACTCTTATTTTTTGTGTCACTTGTAGCATATAGCAGTGAATGTACATAATTCATAATTTACATTGACTCCACTAATGTGTTTTAAAATTTTTATTTTGACTATAAACCTTTATAATTGTCGTATATTTGTTTTTAATCGGTTTCAACGAAAAAATTTCTTTAATTAAATTTTTTCTTTCTTTAAATTTCCCTAATTGCTGCAGCTGCGTTAGATTCGAATCGTAGAACCATAGATTTCATTTGTTGGAAATTCTCGCAATAATAGAAAGCCGCTTTCAACAATGTTCCCCAACATATGAAAATTGGCTCTGGTGGTTCAGAAATGCCAGGGCACTGTTTGTGAAATTCTCGAATTCGTCTGAGAGATTTCAAAAATACTCTTTTGGTATTTGAAATTAATGCATTCATCTCCATTGTCGAATACTACAAGGTGTAAAGCAAGAACTTTACACGCCACATGTAAGATTCCTCACACTTGTCTCTAAGGGGACGGCCTACACTACACATTGTCGCTGTAGCATCGCTCGCAAACATCAAGAGTTGGTCAGTTGAAATTTTTTACGCATCCAGCACTACTTTCATAATTGCTTCGCCAGTGCACTTTTTTAATCTTCTTTTAGGTAATACAATGGGAAATCTCGCTTTAACAGGATCTAGAACACGCACTATAATATTCAAAATAGAATGGTTTTTTTTCGATCTGTCGTTTCGTCGAGACGTAACCACAACTGTTTACTTTTTACTTCTTTTATTATCCTTTTGATTATGTTTTCACTGTCATTTCGCACAGTTGACATATGGCTCTGTAACGCTCTCCGGGATAGTAGCTTCCAGTTGAGATTGTATTTATTCCAGAAGTAGATTAAGTCTCAAATCACAGGCGATTATCATAAAGAGTAAATCAAACATAAATTGCGTTTTTGGTGGCACGTTATTTTTCTTATTTTGGTGTTATACACTTTTTATATTCCAGTATATCAGTGGATTATCGCAAACTTTACAGTATTTCTTAGAACCATTATAATAAGGGTGGTCTCAGAGGTCCCTAACCGAACAAAGAAAACACAAAAATTTTGGAAAGAAATATATATTTATTTTTCAACATAATCTCCTTTCAGCTCCATACACTTTTCCCAGCGATGTTCAATAAGTTCGATACCCTTTCTATAATAAAAACTGTCTTGCTCCTCAAAATAGCCATTAACTGCCGACATCACTTCTTCATAGTTAGAAAACCTTTTACCACTGAGCCATTTTTTCAAGTTTGGGATCAGAAAATAATCCGAGGGCACTAAATCTGGCGAATAGGGTGCATGAGGTAGTAATTCAAACTTTAATTCATTAATTTTGTGTGAGCAAGCGCAGCACCAATCTTGCATACAGCTTTCTCATGTCCAAATTTTCAGATAATATGATACCGCACTTTTTGAAATGCCTACTATGTCTGCCAGCTCGCGCACTTTCAGTCGACGATCATCCATTACCGCTTTGTGGATTTTCTTCATCATTTCTGGAGTCGTCACCTCATTTGGTCGACCACTACGATGCTCGTCTTGGCAGCTCGTACGGCCTCGTTTAAACTCTGCAACCCAATATTTCACTGTTGTAAGGGAAGAAGCAGACTCGCCCAGGGTTGATTCCAGTTCAGCTTTTATATCGGTTGGGCTGAGGCCTTTCAAATAAAAGTATTGTATCACTTAACGATGACCAATTTTCTCCACTTTTACAAATTCACTGAAGACGTTCATTATTGATGGCTACCAAACAAATACTAAACAACGTGGCGTCTTCAAACTTGGAACATATGCTTTACAGATTGTGTACTTTCTAAAACAGTGATATTTTTCAAACAACTACCGCCATCTCTAGGTCAGGCCGGGTACTTATGGAACCACCCTCGTAAATCGGGAAATTCATCAATAAATTTTCGCGCGCTAACGCACGTCCATACTTAATTAATTTTATTTAATTATATGTTTTATATAAATATTCGCTCGGTAATAAATTATAATTCTACACTTCATCTGATTTATTACATTACATTAGCGGAGATGTCCGTAGGAAGACATCACACACATAATACACAGTATAAATAGCGTTTACATATACATACCTTACTTGTGAACACCTGTATATGGTAATTTTTCATTTGTAAAAAATTCTTAGAACATTAAAGATATACAATAACGTTCTCCTAGTGCAAGTATTCAAAAATCACACCACCTAGGTGATTTCATAACGTTAAGGGTAAAAAGATTCATTGTACCTTCAATTATTGTCATAACAAGTACATAATAATCCTGGACTAGATTATTTCCATAACAAGTTTGTAGTGATTTTATATGAATCAAACATTGTAATTATTTTGTACTAACTTTTAAAGAAAGAAGTGTTTTTTTTATAAAAGTTGTGTAAAGAGATTATTAAATTCCAGATCTTAGTTATGAATAATATATTTTAAATAAATATTTTTGGAAAAATAAATGTACAAATTTCTTAAATATACAAATTGTTAGACTACAATATAGATATAATTATTTAATTCATAGTTTCGGGGTCGTTAATCCCTTACGGAAGTCAGACTCTTTACCCCAACTCGCTAAATTCTAGTATGGTGAAGGAGTTGTATAATGCGTTCATACAAGTAAAATTTTGTCAGAATTATTAGAACCTTCGAAGAGTGTGTTTGTGATAACGTATATATTGTTTAGTGTCTTGTAGTTCGATTAACTTGTGCGTCATAGGTAAAACGATATTCCAAACAGTTAAAAAATTGGATAATAAACTTTATTTGCCCTCATACATCAAGGTGTCGACAACATTGTCATCGGAAACGCAAAATCACAGAAAGGGAGGATAGAAAAATTATTAACGTTGCTTTGCAAAATACACAGTCTGTCGCAGAGAAAACCGAACTTTCATAAATTACTAAATCTTAACGGCGTTATCTATTTAAAATAATATGCGTCGGTAAGATAGAAATTTGCATCAGTAGAAGCAGAGAAATTGCGCTTAAAATAACAGTGTGTATTTAGCATTGGTCGACAATTGAATTTTAAACAAAGAGCAAATATCAACTTCTATTTTAAACTCGGTAAATCGTTAACTGAAACGTTTAATTTGATGAAACAAGGCTATGGTGATGTCTCTTTATCACGTACAAGTGTGTATGAGTGGTATAAACGATACAAAGACGGTCGTACGGACATAAATGACGGCGAACACCCTGATGCAAAAAAATTTGTGGTTACGGAAAGTAATATCGAACTCGTGCGTGAATTTATCAGAAATGGGCCGAAATCCTCATTGCAATACGGGGGAATGTAATAAAATATTTCCAAAGATTCAATTCATCGCATTTGGGACTGAGAAAGATTTGTGCAAGGTTTATACCACACGAACTAACTGGTAATCATAAATTGCTCCGAATCGACATTATGCAGACTTGATTAAAGATTCAAAAAAGGAGGAAAATTTCAGGTATTCTATTGTAACTGGCGATGATTCAGAGACCAAGCGTCAAAGCCCTGAATGGAATCATCCAAGCGAAGAACCACCGAAAAAAGCCGTTTGGAAAAGTCAAAAGTGAAGACAATGTTGATTTGTTTTTAGATTCGAAAGGCATAATGCACAAAGAGTTTGTACCAATTAGTCACACAGTCAATGCTGTATATTATCTTGGTGTTATGAAGGGTCTTTTGGCGCGTATCCGTCGTATGCGCCCTCAATATCGTGAAAATGGTAGCTGGCGTTTGTTGCATGATAATGGACCATCTCATCGCTCGACGCTTATCACTGATTTTATAACTAGAAATGGCATTTTAACCGTTAACCACTCACTGTATTCACCAGATTTGCGCCCCTACGATTTCTATCTATTCTCCAAACTATATTTGCCAATGAAAGGATAGCATTATGCCAACGTCGAAACCATTAAAAAAGCGTCGACAGCCATCTTGAACGAGAGAACTTAAAAATTCATTAGACGTGTTAATTGACCGTGCAAAACGTTGTATTGAAGCCGAAGGCGACTACACTGAATAAAATTAATGTACCAAAATAGTAAGCTTATGTTTTTATTTTAAAAAAGTTCGTAGACTGTGTAGATAGGCTTTCATCAAGGAGTTGATACATTTTCTGCAGTCGTTAGTTATAAAGATATCAGAGCCGACCTTGCAAACACGATTACACGTTGCTGGACTAAAATGTCGCCAGTCTGCGAAAAAATTTTAATTAAAACAATGAAGAAAAAGCGGCTAAAGTGGGCCAAGACACTCTAACATTTGTTGTAAGAGATTGTAGAAAGGTCTTTATATAAAATAAGCATATATCCTAAAAGTAAAAAAAATTTCTTATATTGAATTACGACTCGAAGCGGTTACAGAGTATATCAAATTTGCAAGACGAACACCCTCGGAGCTCTATAGAAAAAATGTAATAGAAACTGTTCTGGTACGCTTTAT
This sequence comes from Dermolepida albohirtum, assembly GCA_031893035.1. Taxonomy (NCBI): domain Eukaryota; kingdom Metazoa; phylum Arthropoda; class Insecta; order Coleoptera; family Scarabaeidae; genus Dermolepida; species Dermolepida albohirtum. The sequence goes on along the minus strand of JAVIWB010002851.1, from coordinate 271,897 downwards.
TACTTCAATAAATACAGAAGAAAAAACTTCCATGTATATGCACGTGCCATACGGCGAAATCTGTCCAGAATATTTTTCGCGGTTTCGGTATACCAGTAAATCCCTGGCCTGGAAATCTACCGGACCTCAATCCGATCGAGAATGTTTGAAGCGTTCTTAAATCTATTGTTTACTCGTCACCAAATCCCAATTTAAGCGCTTTAAAATAAAATATCGAAAACTCTGGGAAAGAAAACGAAAAGTTGCAAGACACCGTAAAAGCCTGTATCGACAATAAGTTAGGGGATGTTTGACAGAGTATTGAAGCAAATACATTCTATTGTTGTAAATGTGAGTTCAAATCTATGCTAGTATACGTATGTAATGTAGTATATGTTTTAAATTTCATGGATTTTAATTTGTTAAAATACGGTAGTTGTATGGTGAGCTGATTTAATTACCAGGTCCTGTAGTTTTTCAACATTTCTTTTTTTATTCATAGAGAATTAGTTTTTTAACGACAAAATATCACAAGAATTTGTCCTCGTGTATGAAAAAAAAATAGTTCGCATATCTATAATATTTTAAGTTTCGAACAAGAATAGAGCGCAATATTATACGATATTTGTAATTGGTAATACGAATGAGTCAGTTGGTCTATGTATTGTCATATTAACGCCCGTTTCGTTTAAATATTTACCTATTCACAAACACTTTTTAATATTAGAAGTACCACGAGTAGTAACACGATAAGGTTTTAAATTTGGAAATAGTAGCTGTACAGGTACAACTGCAAGGATAATGGAGGTCATTAAATGCGTTGAAAATATTTCGCCCAACACTTTCTTGACAGAATTTGAACAGACATTGTGTAAATTAATTATTGTTGGCGGAAAATTACAATAAGCAGAAATAATATCACAATTGCTATTAGCAATGCCAAAATCATATCAAGGTATTACCATAGCAATAGAAGCAGCTTTCACACAAAGGTCACACTTGATTTTTTAAAATTAAATACTTAGCAGAAGAAACAAGACAATTTAAAAACAAACAAGAGAGTGAAGTAAGTAATGGTATAGCATTTACAGAATATAAAAAGAGCAAAGAAAAACATAAAAATTATCAAAGTAAAGGAAGTAATTATGGAAACAAAATAGGGTAAGTGTTATAATTGTGGAAAGTAGGTCACAAAAGAATAGAATGTCAAAGTCAACGATGGATAAACAGAAGCTCTGAAAGAGAAGGAGATGCTAATATTACAGATCAAGTAAGCGCAAATGAACAAGTAGAGGAAATTTAATTTTTAATAGCCCATTCAGTAGGTTATCCAGTGATAAAATTTGTTATTGACAGTGGTGAACCTGTCAGGTTGAGGTACAAGTAAAACAAAGAAAAATTATACCCTAATTTACGATATTTTTGCCAAAAATTGTTTTTATTTGTTGAAAATTCCCAGGAAGCTTGTTGATGTAATAAACAACTGACTTCGTCATAAAAAACTTTAGGACAAACTAATGAATTTGGATGCATTAGAAAAAAAAAATTTAAAGCGATTGAAAAAAGTAACACATAATGCAACCTTGCGTTGTCATGCAGAGAATCCATCTACTGCGAAGCATTCTCCAAGCAAACCGTCTCATTGTAGTTTTAGAACTCGAAATAAATAATACTTTTGCATTTAGCATTCTCCTATGTAGCTGAATATTCATCATCTGTTACGTGTTCAAAATCATTTTTCTGTCGTGAAATTAAACTTGTCGCTACGAATAAACAATCCGTTTCCGTAAGGTTTGTAAATGAGAGTGAGAATGACGCGCTATCGCCGCAGTGCACAGTCGCATGTGCACTGCTACCAGCATGCTTTGTGTGCGTTTAGACACCATTTACAGCCGTATCATCTGTCTGTGTGTTCAACTGTAGAATTTTATAATGTGATGTGTGTATAATCTGTAATTCGATTCGACAGTGAATTTCCCCAGCAGCGGAAGTTCACCGTCAGATTTGTGTAATATATGGTGATAATGCTAACGAGTGATAGTAAAGATCGAAAGTAGGTGAGAATGTTCAAGAACGAGTGGGTTAATGTGCATGATGCGCCACGCCAATGTCGACCTTCTCTGATTTCTGAAGATATGGTTCGTAATGTGGACAACCAAATGCAAGAGGACAGACGATTCATGATTTCAAAGTTATCAATATTTTCCATAGGTTTCAAACTGTCTTCCGGTGTGATGTTGCTCCATGGCAATGTAAGGCCACAAGTTTTGTACAAACACAAAATCTTTTGGATGGGAATAACTGGATTATCCATCCGACAGTCCAGACGGTGCACCTACTTAGGTACTTAAAGGTGGTTAACAGTTCAACGACGACGAAGAAGTGAAACTTATCATGGATGGGGCTTCTTCACAGGCGGAGGATTTCTTTGACGTCGGAAAAACTTGTTAAACGGTTTGAACAAAAATGGAAATTATGTTGCAGAGTAGATGAAAATATGTAGAATATGGAAATAAATATGTTTTAATGATATTTACAGTATTTTTATTGTTATTAAAAAAACGGATCTTATCTAAAAAATAACCCTCGTTTAACTTAGAAAATGAACTAAAGATCTTAAACTTATTACTTAATATACAATGAATGACATGACGAAATAATGACGTAAATTAACTGCTGTATAAATTTGACTATATTATTTTTATCATTATTATTACATTTATATCTTTACAATATTTATTAATTTCAGGCCTTGTTATCCCAAACAGAGCAAATAGAAGCGGTCCAGTTGTGCGCAAATCAAACAGGTCTCGCTCCGAAAAGTATAGGCAAATTAACGCGAAAACTTTCTGTTCCCAAGAATGATCCCGCCGTCAAAAACTTCCTCGTCTGCGTCTACAAATACGTCGGTCTACAAGACCAAAACGGGAACATGAACTTTCAGAAGATACGGGAACAGTTAAAGAACGATTTTTTCAAGTACGATACGGATGCTGTAGTGGATACTTGCTCCAGCGTCAAAGGAAATACGCACGAGGATAATGCTTATCTGGTGACGCAATGTTTACTAAAACAAATTAGAAAATTATCGAAAAAACAGCAATAAGAATTCGGATTAAAATATAATTAACCGTATTGTAAATAACTAATTTATATAGGGTAGTGTTAAATATTATAATCCATCCAAATACTGTAACAGGAACTGGACTACATGTATATACACATATAGTAATTTTGATACTTCCAGAATAATAAATAGTTATATTTGATTTGTAATTTTTAGAATAAAACTAAGTTGAAATAAAGAATAATATACATCACGTAATATTATGACTGCTCTCAATCCACAAATATTGATAAAATACTCGTAAATTCAGGAAGTACGTTAACCATTTCGAATCGATTAGTATATACATATGTATGTACATCATTTAATATCTTGAAATTTCTAGGTCAGTAAATGACTACATCCATTAGCTATTAATTTTTTTATATATACCTGAGTTTAAGTTTGATCACAGGATGAATTCTGACCTAGAAATTTTACTATAAGTGCGATACTGACGAGTTACTGGGTGCAAATTTGGTGTTATAGTTCTGTTTGCAAACATTTCAGTAAGAATGTGATTTATTTTATTCAATTTCAATACTCTATTCAACGAATAGATAAATTACAATAAATGCATGATCAATTCGTGAAAATCGCATAATACAAAAACTAACTCTTTGATTGGCTGACTGAAACGAGGGAAAAGCCTCTTACAAAAGATTCAAATTTAAGTGGTTAATATTACTGTATTCCTTTCTAATTAATTGATTTCTTTTACTAGTATTTTGCCGTGATTTTGCATATCGCATTTACATTTGAGTCTGAAGAAGACAGTGCTTACGAAACAAATGTGCTACATTAAACATTCATGCAAAATCGTCTTTCAAAAAAGGTGATTTTGCATAAATGTTTGATATGTCTGTTTGTCCATATTTTGTTGAAGAAAATGCTGAAAATATCTTTCTTCGAAGAAAATTGCATGAAATTAACCACAGAAACTCAGTTTGATTTTCACAAAATATCTTATTTAAAAAGTGTAACAATTGTTCAGACTCAAATGTAAATCTAACACAAACGGAATATATTCTAGTCAACTAAAAACGTTTTCAAGGTGGGGTGATATACAATTACAATGAAATAAGTAGAAGTAATGATAAGTTTAACCCTTTATTTTCGGAATGTAAAATGGTGAATTCTGAATTAAAAGAATGATTACAAGTATTTAAATGTACTGCATAGTACAATTCGATATTCCTTAAATTCGATATTACTTTCCGTAACCACAGATTTTTTTACACCAAGTTGTTCATCGTCATTTAGATCCGTACGACCGTCTTTAAATCGTTTATACCACTCATACACAGTCGTACATGATAAACACGCATCACCATACACTTGTTTCATCAAATTAAACGTTTCAGTAAACGATTTACAGAGTTTAAAACAGAACTCGATATTTGCTCTTTGTTCAAAATTAATTTTATCAATGCCAAATACTCACTGTTACTTTATACGCAATTTCTCAGCATCTAATAGTGCAAATGTCATGATATTTTGACATAACATTGGTCAAAGATCTACCTTACCGAGAGTATTTTTTAAATAGATGGCGCCACTAAGAAATACTATTTTAAAAAAGTTCGGTTTTCTCTGCGACAGACTGTATATATTTGATCAATAAGGTTGATATATAACCCCTTTCCACAATTAACTATTTGTAAATTCTGTATACGCATTTCGACAACCAAGTTGTCATCATCAGCAGATAATTTCAAAGTGTCGCACCTGGTAAAACACGGCGAAAAAATTGTACGAAAAATACACTCCGTACGCGATCCGCACCGTTGAAAACCAAGATGTGCACTGTGTCTGTTTCACAAGATTTTTAAAAATACTTTTACTTAAACTAACATGCACTACATCGAAAAAGGTTATTATGGTCAAAAAGTGTCTGTGTGATTTATGTGTGTTTTATGATATTGTTCCTCTTGTCTTTCAGTAGAGAGAAGAGAGGCGTTTGCAGAGGGCCGGCCTCATAAACGTTAACCAGATGGCTTGAATTCTTCACGATGTACATGCCTTCATACGCGTCCAGTTCGCGATAATTGCACACGTTCTTTATCAAATGTAAACAATCCACATTAACACCGTGGTTACTTTCCAATACATGTCTCGCTATACCCGATTTTTCCGGTCGGTTGAATTTTATGTGCGAAAGGTGTTCTTTATACCTGGTTTCGATCGATCTTTTGGTTTGGCCGATGTATTGTTTATTGCACTCTAAACATTCAATTCGGTAGATTCCCGATTTTTTAATCTCTTCAATTTTGTCTTTTGCATTTCCTAACAGCATTTTCAGGGTATTATTAGGGCGTGAACATACTTTAAACCCGTGATCTTTAAAAATATTATTCAGATTTTTTGTCACACGATGGAAAGGTAAACAAACAAAATACTTTTCCCGATTGCTCTGTGGTGAAAGACATGTGGTGTTACGGATTGTTTTTCTTATGTTGGCCTTTCTAATTAATCCATTGATTATTTCCGAATCGAAACCGTTGTATACCGCGATTTTCTTAATGAGGTTCAATTCTCTTTCATATCTTACTTTTGTTAATGGGAAATTGATCAAACGATTAATCAGAAAATTGAATGAAGCCATCTTCTGTTGCATGCTGTGATTTGAGTCAGCCGTAATGAATCTATTGACATTGGTTTCTTTTCAAGCCATCTGGTTAACGTTTATGAGGCCGGCCCTCTGCAAACGCCTCTCTTCTCTCTACTGAAAGACAAGAGGAACAATATCATAAAACACACATAAATCACACAGACACTTTTTGACCATAATAACCTTTTTCGATGTAGTGCATGTTAGTTTAAGTAAAAGTATTTTTAAAAATCTTGTGAAACAGACACAGTGCACATCTTGGTTTTCAACGGTGCGGATCGCGTACGGAGTGTATTTTTCGTACAATTTTTTCGCCGTGTTTTACCAGGTGCGACACTTTGAAATTATCTGCTGATGATGACAACTTGGTTGTCGAAACGCGTATACAGAATTTACAAATAGTTAATTGTGGAAAGGGGTTATATATCAACCTTATTGATCAAGTCAATCAACCACAGGCTCCATTAAATTCAACTATAAGACTGTATATATGTATATCGGTCAAACTGGAAGATCTATGGAAACAAGGATATCAGAACACAAATGAAGTTTCAATCATAACGAAAAGGAATCCAACTATGCAGTACGTTTAAATACTTGTAAACATTCTTTTAATTCAAAATCCAACATTTTACATTCCGAAGATAAAGGTTTAAAGTGACCATTACTTGAAACTAATAAACAAACATAAAAAATGTAATAATTTATTAAATTACAAAGTAGATTTGAACAATTCTCCCCTGTTAACCTTATTGCATTTTAAGTTTAAGTTTAGTTGACTAGCATAAATTTCGTTTGTGTTAGATTTACATTTGAGTCTGAAGAAGTCGCAGTGCTGACGAAATAATTGTTACACTTTTTCAATAAAGATATTTTGTGAAAATCGCACAACTTTTCGTGTTTAACTTTGTTAAGGAATTTCAGCACATAAAGGCCACAGCAATTACTTATCAAATTGAATGAATTTCTTGACGAATTACTACTTGTTCATAAGTGGGAACTCTATATTTCAATAATATGGAGCAGCAGAATGAATATGTTAATCAAGTATTTTTAAATAACATCTTGAGTACTTATTTTTGAAAGACATACGCAATTATATAAAGTAATGATTTTCTTATAACAAATTATAATTAACTATATAGTGTTTTTATAATTGTTATTACGGAAATTGTAGGAAGAGAATATTTCATTATTATAACTAACATCTCCGGCAATTTACCCGTTTCCTAACTATGTTTTCTCGTAACAAATATTTACTTTTGTTCACATAATTAACTCAATATACCTATTGTTACACGATTTTCGAAGTCAAATTTTATATAGTGGATACTTCGGCACCGAACATAAGATATAAATTATACAGCGAAGCGCTTAATTGAGTCAGTAAATGTTTAACCGAAAGCAAATTTTTATAGAAAATCGAATACTTAAAAGACGAAATCAATATCACGTTATATATAAAATTATGGATAAATATAATGTCGCCGTATATATTTTCTTGAATGTTAGGCAATATATTTCTTAGATCGAGTCATAGTTATAAAGAAATATATGTGGCAGATAAGTTATTGAGATTTGCTAATATATAAAATGCTTTCGAACTATAGTAAAAATAATACAATCAACCAACTTCGATAACTTATAACAACATCGTTAATAGGAATAGTATTTATGTCATGGAGAATATACCTAATTAAGATGTTATTAATAACTAATTAGAAAGTATTGATTTATAACAATGGTGGTTCGCGAGAACTATTGTCCACAGACTTGAATTCAATCATGTTAATATGTTAGTAGAGCATGAGTCTGTTGAGAGAGTACATAACTAATCAAAAACAGAGATGCTTATTATTTGAATAGAAAGTGAACTTCTTCTAGCTTACTTCGTAAGATGGATAAAGTATAAAATACATCAGTTATATCTTCAGATAACAATTGCCTTTTAGCACTTGCATAATTTTTAATTCAGAATTATTAATGTTGGTGAGCGTTGACCAGGGTCATGGAATATTCGTATGAAATATTGTTCTTGCTATTAGGCGTGTTTTTAAGTAAGTACTGTTTTTAAATATGGTCGCTGCAGCGCAGCATCTGTAGGTTAGTCACAGAAGCCAGTTCGGAAGCATTCGTTCGTATTTACATTTGTTGCGAAATACACGGATTAGAGCATTTAATGATAATCATGATGAGTCGCACAGAATAACTCTGTGCACCGTTTTCCGCTAAAAACCAAACACACAGTGTATGTATGGTTTTTCGCAAAAAAGTCACCATAGACTCCGAAAACTCCCCAACGTGAGATACAGGTAGTCTGGGAAGCGATACTAGAAAAATACACTGGCTGTTTAATGAAAATCATGTCACAATACGTTAATAAATGTATATACAGACAGATCCACCAGATTTTAATACAAAACAGAAGAAATCATTTGCTTTCTTTCAAACTTTTCATTTGTCGCCCAGCAATATATCCATTTGTTGCGAATTATTATAATATATATTATTATTATTCACCAAATACTTATCCACAATTACAAGGAGCGTTAGAAGTCCATGAGATATTGAGTGAAAGCACAGGTTCGTGTCCGATTATAGATGACACAAACATTACTGCATGACAGAGATCCGATTTTTTTGTTTGGTCATATTGCATGCAGGTGATAGGTAGATAGTGTTATGTATCACTTTAGCGCCAAACATTGTTCAGATAAGACGTTTAATGTTAATACGTGAAAGAAGTGCACCAAAATGGAGAATGAAGAGGTATTTGTGCGGCATTCAATGCTATACGAGTTTCGGAAAGACATGAGAGACCGCACAAAAAACATTTGGACCGTACTCCTGTCTTACGAAGTTAAAAAGTAGTTTAATAGGTTTTGAAATGGCGATTTCAACTTGGAAGATCAATCACGTTCTAGAAGACCTTGGTATTGATAACAGCATTTATTGACTGAGAGGAATATTCAGGCTCGGCAATATTCATGTATACGGCAATTTCTCTCCTTGTACGTAACGAAAGTCTTTTTAGGTCGAACTGTAACAGACGATGAAAGGTGGATTCTGTACAATAACGTAAAATGAAAAAGAACATGTGAAAAAAAGCAGGTGAATGTGCAAAATCCGTCGCAAAAGTTGGTCTGCATCCGATGAAGGGATTGCTGTGTGGGATTGCAGTTGAATTACTTCTACGTAACGAGATAATCGCAGTCAACAATTACTGTGAGAAACTCACTAGACTTGATGAGGCATTTTATGAAAACGTACGGTTTTGGATAGTCAAATTGGTATCATCTTCCACGACAATGCTAAGCTACACGTCACCCAACATATAAGGAAACAAAACAGGAATGGAAATTTTTGTAACGCCCGCAATATTCTCCAGATGTTATATCTCATCTGTTCTGATCTTTGCAAAATAGTTTGAACGGAGAAAATCTGCATTCCGAGGAAGCTCTCAAAAATTACCTTACGAAATTTTTACAAAGAGACCAAACTCGAATCGATCATTGGGAAATAATTGTAGAGATTAGTGACTATATACGTATATACGCAATCATTCGATATGATAACAGTTGCGCTATCGTGGTGTGATTTAGCACTGTCGGCAGTGGCATTAAACGAGAAGAGAAACCGCGAAAAACCTTCCCGTGCAGTTGTCTTTCTATTAGATACTGTGAAGCCAGTGTGTGATAAGCTGGTTATTTATCATTCAGCTATCGGTGATTTTTATGGCATTGTGCTGTATATTTCATTTTTAATTGAATGTTTGAAAGTTTACTTACAAATTATACATTTGTCCTGAATATTAAATTAAAAGAAGCTAAAGTACACATATATTAAAGAAAACAAAATGCAGTTATAAAATAACTCGTGAAAACAAATACAATTATTTATTGCAAAACATTTAAAAATACAAAATATAGAAACTACTCAAGAATTTTGAAAAAATACTCCAACTCTATTTGAGTATCTTCAGGTAAATCAGTACAATGTATAGCATTTTCATATTTATCTTTTCCATACATTGCCCTTAAACTATTAGGTCGTATCTGTCTGGCAACTTGTGAATTCATTGGTCCGGCGAATATTCTAAATTCCTGGTGTACGTTGAGTCCTTCTTCTTTACCCGATATCTCCAAAACAACACATGGGCCATTCAAATAACTTAATAACATAGCGTGAAAATCCGAAACGACACCTTTATAAACTTCTAAAAATTCTTCGGCATCAGGATCAGTCAAATAGATCATTTGCAGGGCAGTAATTGTAAACAAACTATTACCATTTATGCTCGTCAAAATATTACCTAAATTTCCATCTTTTATGGCGTGAGGTTTTATAACACAACAGGTACTATTTTGGAATGTCGCCGTCGGTTTTGGTGGAGACGTGCCAGTGCCTTGCGGAAAGAAGTAACAAGCTTCCCGAACAGCTAATTCGTAATTATCGGAACCATGAAATCCGTTAGCAGCCAAAGATTCTCCGTACCTAGCCCTTAAAGAATGGGGAGCGGTTTTCTTTGCTTCTTTCGGATCTGAAGGACCCATAGCTTCTCTCCAACGTTTTATTACTTCTTCACCAACTAATTCTAAGCCCACTATAGGTCCAGATATTAGATGTTCTATTGTAAAGGGTAGGAATACATCTCCCTTTCTATGAGCATAAAAATCCAAAGCTTCACGTCTCGAGATCATACACATTCGCATCCTACAAATCTTGAAACCCATGTCCTGAATTTCATTAACAACCTCACCTAATTTTACCATAGCTGAAGTCTTCACTAAAGCAAAGGTGTGTTCTTTTGTCTTGCTAATGAAATTTTTGGTGTAACCGTCTGCATAATCGACAATTTCTATTTGTCTTCCGTAGACACGTATGTTAGCGCCAATGAAAAAATTATCCAATTCTATTTGATCAGACGCGGATCTTCTTAAATATATACGATTGAAGTCTTTGTCGTACAGTTCCAGCGTATTATCATATGGAAAAAAAGTGAGATGAAAATTTCGTAGGTATCCAGACTCGTAATCGTACCATTGTGCCTTGAAAGACAACTTTGTATTGTAGTCGAAATTGTTATTGCAGTTCATGTCTCTGAAACTAAAGAAAAGATTTGGTTTTTATTTTGTATAATCTGTTGTGACATAATATTAAAGCTAAACTGTAGATATGTCACTAATACTGCATAAGTAATGTCAAATTTTACCAGTACATATCTAAAACATGTCTATGTGTAGGCAACCCTTATTACATAGTATTATTGCATGTCTCCACATTTTAGATGAAATATCACAAATGCATTTCTCGCAAATTCGTTTATTATAGTTTTACATTTTTCTTTTTGGGATGCATATAGCGTGTTGTAAGAAAGCTAATATCACTATACTTCATTTCAAAAAGAGGGGCAAATTTTCGAACAGACACGAATGATAGTTAATTCTCATTGGTTGAGAGTAAGGCAAAATCATTTATTCATACACTATCAACTGTCAAATATTTTGACACCTTTGACTGTTTATATCACGCTTACGCTTTTAGAGATTTGTTTCAAGTTTCTTTTTAGTTCTTTTTAGAGCTTTGACTTGGATATTAACAAATTATGTAAGTAATATGTGAATACAAGAACTTCACGTTGATTTTAAAAATGGATGCAGAACCTACACTAGACACCAATATCTAAAGGATATTTTATTACGTAAAGGCTATTTCAAATTGCGCGGTTTTTTTTAAGAATAAATAAAATATAGATGGCGCACTGAGTTTGTCTGGGTATGTGGGCATTTAAAAAGTGTGATGTATGACATTTATAAGAATGGCTTCGCACACGGTACAACAACTTGAACGCGTTGTTGTATCGTGTGCGAAGTCATTTTTATAAATGTCACATCACACTTTTTAAATGCCCACATAACGAGCAAATTAATGAATTATTTTATAAAAATCAGCGTTCTGTGAAAAGAGTTTTTAGAAAATTACGTGAATTTTATGGTTTACATAATCGGCCATCTGAAAGCACTATTGGTCGAATTATTAAAAAATTTCAAGAGACCGGTTCCGTGGAAGCTTAAAAAAGGGAAAAATACAGTCGTAGTGGTCGTTCACAAGAAAATATTAGTTTGGTTCGTGAAAGTGTTGCTGAAGATCCTGAAATGTCCACGACGTTCACAAAAACTTGGACTTAGTTCATCAACAACATGGCGTATTTTACACAAGGATTTAGCTCTGAAGGCATATAAGGTTCAAATAACACAGCAACTGAAGCCATTAGATCATTTAAAACGTCGTTCATTTGTCAATTTCATCAATGAACAACCAGCTGATTTTTTCCGATGAGGAAATTTTGCATTTTGAATTTGTGGTTATGTTAATAAACAAAATTGCCGTATCTGGGGCGAGGAAAATCCACGAATTATTCATATTTGGTGTGCATTATGGTCAGGTAGTGTAATTAGACCTTACTTCTTTGAAAATGCTGCTGGTGAAGCTGTAACTGTCAATGGTGATATCGTCGATATCTTCGGATGATAACCGAATTTTTGTGGCCTGAATTAATGAATATTGATCTAGAGGATATGTGGTTTCAACAGGATGGCGCTACACCTCACTTTGCACACGAATCAATTGATTTATTGAGAGAAAAATTTCCTGGACGTGTAATCTCAAGAAATGGTGATGTTAATTGGCCACCAAGATCATGTGATTTGACACCGTTAGACTATTTTTTTGGGGTTATGTGAAAAGTCAGGTTTATAAAAACAATCCACAATCAATTCCTGCTTTGAAAGATGAAATTATTCCGTGTCATTGGTGAGATAGAGCCTCAATTATGTCAAAATGTCATTGAAAATTTTAACAAAAGAGTGGACGTCTGTGGATAAAGTAAGTATATATACATTGTATATATGTGTGCAGTTGACATATGCTATACGCCAATGTCTACAATTGTTTTAAGGAAATCTTCCACATTGTAGAACTCTTGCTCCATTAGACAAAACTTAAAAATAATTTTAAACTGGGCCAACGGCAAGCTCTTGATCCGAAGCGGTGTGTGATTGTATATTTTCACACAATAGTGAACAACATTTTTTTGTATTTTTATAAATTCGTTCTTGGGTGCACAAGATTATTACGAAGGCTTCGCGTAGCATGTGCGTGATTCGTTTCGTATTTCTTAAAAATTCGTTATAGTTTATTTTCACATGTAGCGCGCACTGAAGTATATAAACTGAGGGCATTTGGCAGATCGAAACACACCTACACAACTCTCTGTTGGTTTCACGCCATAAATTGCTCTAATACATGACTTTTGGAGGATAAATATCCTCCGCCAGTCGATGTAATTGCCCCAGAACACCACACCATACTGGAGCCTTGATTGTACATAGGCGAAGTAAGGAAACAGTCTCGACTCCACACCAACGTTCAGATAGTTCATTGATATAAGGTTTTCAAGACAGCTTAGAATCAACCCCAAGAAATGGCGCGTCACACTTAGAAGCAAGCACTTCATCACCCACCACCACATCTGTCGGTAAAGTGTTACCAAAGGTCAGCAGATGGATAGATTTAATTGTAGGTTATTTGCCACAAACCACTTCCCTAACACATGTATATTTTCTGTTATGGCCATAGTTAAGTCTTCATTCCCAGAGTCTTATGAATGTGGATGTGTCATCCGCGAAGAGATTAATTATTATCAATCATTGCCATAGTTAAATTATATTTGACTAACTGTATATAGTCAAACAATATATTGTTAATACGTTAACTTAATTAGTTTTAAAGACGTTAACAATTAATCTGTTGATGTAAATAAAAACAGTTAAACATTTAAATTGTCCATACATTTAACAAAAAATCTTTTATTCACGTTAATAACAATCAGATGTGTATCTTTAAATATTGCATAACGATTCCTGCAATTTATCATATGAACGTCAATATGCTTTGATGTAATCTTAATCTTGTTTAGCCTTCCATTACATGGAAATTGCTGCATACTAATGGATTTATTTCCAAGCTTGTTATTATACGGCACATTCTGGTACGCCGTATTCCTTCATCATTATGTTTATATTATATATATATATATATATATATATATATATATATATATATATATTCAAATCAATGTCAATAATTATATATAAACATATAATTAAGTTTTTCACGATGGGAAATTTAATGAAAATTACATATATTATTTTCTGCTGTTCCATCGTTAATTAAATATACAGAAGTTAATTAAAAATTTCTGCGCTGGAGAAGGACTCGAACCTCTATCTGCAGTTTTCTAGACGACTGCTTTACCAATTAAGTCACCAGGCAGTGTAATTTCGAGTCCTTTAACATACCATAAATCATATTATGGAACAGATCTAATATTATACGGCAGATAGAGGTTCGAGTCCTTCTCCAGCGCAGAAATTTTTAATTAATTTCAGTGGCTTAATTGGTAAAGCAGTCGTCAAGAAAACGGCAGATAGAGGTTCGAGTCCTACAGCGCAGAAATTTTTAATTAGTTTCTATGTATTTAATTAACAATGGAATAGCAGAAAATAATATAATGTTCAAATCAATGTTTATGCTTTATTGAGATTGTGGAAAATAATTCTCACAATATAAGGAAAATTTAACACCTTACAACATATATAAAATAATCTCACTATATTAAATGTATCCTAAACAAAATTAATTGATATATGTATCTATACACATACCTACTTTTAAAACTCAAACTAAATTTCTTCTCAATACAATATTCATCTTTATACACATGAATGGAACGTCTTTATTAAGAATTGTAAACATTTTATGTAATGAATTGTTGTATATAAATATATTATTTATGCACATTCGTGTCACACAGTGTCGTAACACAATGCATGTTTATATTCATATCCACGCCTAGAGCAATTTACACAGCAATATGTACTTCTAAGAAGAATAGAAACTGAAAATTTTTTATAGTAAGAACAAAAATTAAACAATTGATATATGCGAATGTTCAATTCAACGTGCGTGATACAAAAAAGTAACTAGCCAGATAACCTTCGGCTAGGCATGATATTAAGAGAACCATGCGTATGGTATATGTATGTACGAGGATAGTTTGATAAGAAGTGAGAATGACTCTAATTGGTAAAACAAATGCACTGTAATTTAGGTTACCCATTTATATGTTTACATTCCAATATTTAGATAAATCGGTTGATTAGTTTATTTTTGACAGCTGATTGAAAAAGAAGCAACACGTCGTTTTGTTAAAATGGAAAAAGCAGAGTATCGCGCGGTGATTAAATACTGCGTAATTAAGGGTATGAAAGCTACCGAAATAAAAGATTAGTTACGGGAAACATTAGGTGAATCTGCTCCATCATCCGCCACAATAAGTAGATGGGTAAATGAATTTAAACGTGGTAGAACAAGCTGTGTTGATGAAGCGCGCTCTGGAGCACCAAAAATCGTGACTTCTAAGGAAATGATTATAAAAATCTATAATATTATTACGCAAGATCGACGACTCAAAGTGAGAGAGATAGCAGAAATGGTAAACATTTCAACAGCACGTGTACACCACATTTTAACGAAAGAATTGGGCCTTTCCAAGCTTTCGGCAAAATGGGTGCCGCGATTGCTTGCGACTGATCAAAAGTTCACTCGTTCGCGCATTTCCAATAAGTGTTTGGACCTTTATAAGCAGAATTCGGTTGATTTTTGTAGGCGATTTGTTACTTGTTACACTACAGTACATCCGAAACTAAACAACAGTCGAAACAATGGTTCTGCACCTCCAAAGAAAGAGAAAACCACTTTATCGGCAAACAAGGTGATGGCATTAATTTTTTGGGATTCAAAGGGCTCATTTGCTCATTGATTACCTTCAGAAAGGTACCACAATAAACGGACAATATTATGCAGCACTTCTACAAAAATTAAATGTTGACATTCGTGCTAAACGGCCAGGAATGGCAAAGAAAAAGATTCTGTTTCACCAAAACAACGTTCCCTCGCATACTAGCACAGTTGCGATGTCCAAAATCAACGAGTTGCATTTCCAATTAGTACCACATGCGCCTTATTCGCCGGATCTAGCCCCTTCCGACTTCCATCTTTTTCTAAAATTGAAAATGACACTAGGTGGAAAGAAATTTTCGTCTAACGACGAGCTTATCATCTCCGTAAATGAGTATTTTGCAAGCCTTCGGGAATCGCATTTTAGAGATGGCATAAGGGCATTGGAGCACCGTTGGAATAAATGTATTGCTCTTTTAGGAGAATATGTATATTGAAAAATAAAAATTATTTTGTATTTAAAAAATTCGTTTTTCTTTTCCATTCTCACTATTTGGCAAACTACCCTCGTACATATGTGCCCATCTAATTTATAGACAAGTATACGTTTACGTGGAAATATTGTCTTTGATCATGAATTAATAAAATAATTGTACGTTGTCTTGTATTTATAGTTTTTATTGTATGTATCAAACAGCAAAAACGTAAATGATTTAAGGGGCTAGCAGTTAAATTTAATTTAAAACATACTTCAAAACTTTCAGATCAAAAAAACTAGATGAACTCTCCAATTTAACAATTATACGACTAATTGTAAGTTAACGAGAATGAAACAACAGGAAAAAAGATTCAACTATTAAATTAATCCTGACGTTACAAAAGATAAAGGATAGAAACTTCAACTAAACTTCCTATCATTCTCATCTCAACGCACCAAAAGAATTACAAATGATTCATTGCGAATTTCTAACTTCGGTCTGGATAGTCGAAAGTTATCTGATGAAAAGATTTCGGTTGTCAAAGAACGTCACGGTGAAATATCGCAAAATCGTAAATACTAATGCGAGTCCGTTGCTTTATAAGTCCACTTGACTTAGCTTTATACATTCGTGATTTATTTTTCTAGCGGTGAAGTCAAACAAAAATTAAGAAAGAAAAGTTTCCGCTTGGCGTCGAGGAGTTTTCCCTCTAATGAAGTAATTTGTAAAAAAAAACAGATTGAATAAACGTACACCCACTACGGGGCGACGTGCGCTGAGTAAGTTAGAGTTATTAAGTTGACCGCGTGATTTTAAAATCCAGCGTATTTCTGTTTAAAATCGCTCCGACTTGTTAACTTTTTCGATGAAAATGGAAGGTTAGAACATTTATTTCGTTCAACGTCAGAGAAATAAGTTTTTTTCAAGGACACATGCCGAGCAATTCGTGAATGTCTGTTACTCGGAAAATTTAATCATGTTTTTGTACTTGTATTGTTCATGTTATTTTTCTTTGATATGCTTCCCGAAATAAAAGTTAGATAAATATCTATTTCATTCAATTAGCCCTAGTAATGGATAAGTATTTCATAACACAACCTAAGCTTATTGCGTTAACTCAATTTTATACGCGTAGTATCTTGGAAACAAATCGATAAGTTTATATATTTGATTATATTTGAGATATACAAAACTGTTTATTAGTTAAAATCGATAAAAAGTGATTAATTTTTTTTTAGATGTGCCTGAGAAATTGTGCTAATTCTCTGTCCCGAAACGTTATGTTAAGCACTCATAATTTACATTTAGTTTTATTAATTTCACATATGCATATTTTGTTGTTTTATTGTAATGTGCATATCTGAGATGTTAACGAACAGGTTCGTAGTGTCTGTGTTATCGCCGATACACATTTTACCGATGGGAACATGTAATACTCGTCGTTGCTGTTCAGTCAAATTCAGCACCAACGCGGACATGTGACTGTTTCAGACCGGATACTTCGTCTTTTGCCCTCGCTTCAAAGTATCTAAACACAACACGCGATGGCGGACAGTCTCTTATACAAGGCGTTTGCAAATTAGAGCATTAATAGAAGGCGAATCGAACTGACATTTTTAAAATGAATGATTTGGGGCATCGCGACTCGAGCGAGTATCTTGTATCATGAAAACCGACCTTTCTTGTTGTTTTCATCCTACCCAAAAAGTTCATGCTCTTATCGCCTACTGAACTGAATTATGCAAGGAGGATCAATATTTCCGAGCTAAGCTGAAACAGATTATCCCTAATCATATACATTAGTGTTAGGTGCATCTGTATACACTACGTATCCTTCCATCCTGAAATTAATCACATAAATTTTCCTCCTAAATTCAATATTGTTGTCGTTCACTAAAATAGACATTTCACCTGTATATAAACGTTCTCTGCAACTAATATTTAATAATAGCAAGTGGTTAATGAAAAAAAAATGTAACACAGAGCCTTGAGATATTCCATATTTAAATATTTATGATTTTAACATTAATGAACATCTTAAATCCGTACTAGATTAAATTTTGCCCTAAAGTGTAACTAAATTATAATGTTTTCATCGAGGAGTTAAATTTGTTTTGTTTGCTTAAATGAAAACACCTATGAACATTTACAAATTATTACAAATTATACTAATTTTGTTATAAAAAATGTTTAAATGAGAAATAAACGCCCTGCATTAACCATACGTAAAATTTATATATCCACATATATATTATATGTACATACATATATATTTCAAGAGCAGTTATGACATTAGTGAAACGAATTTAAATTTACAGTAATTATAAATTTAGTCTATTCATCTATTAACCTGATACATGCGTTCTAATGACGTAAAATACTTTTAAACAAAGTGTGATACTGGAAGCAGGATATGATAATATTGTTATAGGACTTCGCTAGATGCAATACTTGGAAACGAGATATATAATATCAATATAAAGATTTACTTCCTTGGTTTGGATAGTAAACATGGTTAGCATATTTATTTATATATTATCTTCGATTTTATTTTTTGAATTTTTGTAAATCAAGTTTTAATATAATTTCGGGTTGTGTTTTTTAAAGGAAATGAACAGTGATTCTTTTAAGTACATAAGTATTTTGTTCAATTATACAGTTTTTTTTTCATTTTTCAGATATACATTTGGTTAAATGGGGAAAGAAGTGTAGTTTTACGAACAGGCAAACAGCAAAAAGCAAAAGTTCACAGCTTACTAGATATTTGTAGAAAACTAAATTGCTCCATTTTTTTTAACCTTGTATAACTCCTTTTTTATTGAATTTAGAGAAAAATTAGAAAGGAAAAGTTCTAAGGTAGCTATACCCTCTATCAATTGGTGTTAACTAATATTTTATCGAGCTTGCTCTTTTTGGGTTATGATCGAAACTTTTGTTTTTTTTTAAATAGTACCCATACGTGGCTATGGCTTAAAAGCTCACCTTGTATATTGACCATTTTAATCCGAAAATTTTTGCCATCTTTCTGGTAGTAGTATGATTTGGTGCTCGCAAAACTTCTGATCTTTACTTGCAAAAAATTGAACCAACTTATTTCTCCAAAATATGGTGGGTGTAGTACCACATCCCATCCAAATTGTAACAGTTCGCGGCGAGTCATCAAAATTGTATGAGACCTGGTGTTATTATTACGAAAAACGCATTTTTTTAAAATCAATTCTGGCCACTTTTATTTCATGGAGTCATTTAATTTGTCCAATTGACGGTAGTATACTTTTGAATTGTGGAATTGTCTGGTTGAAATTGCAAAATGATCATAAATGGTCGATGTTGACAAATTTAATCTTCTCACAATTTGTCGTATTGTTATTCGACGATTTAATTTAATCAATACTTTTAGTTTGTCCTTATCAGCTTCAGCTGGCCTTTCAAAACGAGGTGCATCCTCAAGAATTACCAGAACAAAATTTTGCAAACTCGTTTTGCCACTGACGTTCTGTTAAGACGTCTTCTCTACATACTTTACAAAACTTTTTTGCTTCGATTGGGTTCCTACGTTTTCGATAATAAAAAATAAAATATGCCGAAAACGCATATTTTTATCATTAGGGTGTGAGCTTAATTTTATCTAGTCTGTTTTTCCTTAATACCTTCATGGTGTATTCATAACATTTTGTAATATCTAGATGTGTTCGGAATTCTTTTGCCCTTCTTAATTGAATCACTTAAATTATGTATTTGATTGTTTTGCTATTGTAAGTTTATAAGTTTTTTTATTACGGAAAAGCAATCAACATTTTTTATTAAATCTAACATTTTTTAAAAAATAATTTAATAAAATTGTCATTTGATATGAACTCTGTCTGTTGTCTTCATTTTTCATATTTTATGACAGAATACAATATTTTATTTAAATAACTCTCGCTGTTCAATTTAACGTGTTGTAATAATCAAAGTGAAGTTGGGCACGTACGCCAGTATTTGATGCTTCGTGAATCTTTTTGTCGGAGACAGCTTTTTCGATTGTTTGTTTTGTACTGTTAAATTGAAAATTCCTCTCTTTTTTAACGCGTAAAATAATACTCGCGCACATAAACGTTTCGCATCATAAAGATAACTAAAGTGTAGGAGGGTGTTCGTAAGTAACAGATACACCGCATTTTAGATCGTAAAACGATACAATCGGAGTCTTTCTTTTCTTTTCTTTTTGTGTGATGTAATCCTTTTTTTAACGTCGTCACACATATTGTAGATTATACGCAGTAAAATAATATTTGATAACATAAAAAGAATAACATGCATATGAGCAATGTGCGTACGTATTTGCGTATGAATTTAATAAAACATGTGTTTATTTGATTATAGTTTTTGTACAGACTACTGAGGCATGGTGAATAAGTCAAGGATCTAGTAAAATTTAGTATTTTTCTGATTGTAAAAGAAATATTCGTTTGGTCCTTCTCCTATTTTCGGAGTTTCGGAAGTAGATTGTAGTCACTCAATGGATATTTAAATGCGATAGATTTACATGTCCGATTTCATAAGTAATTTAATCTTCTTGGTTTTGTCGTATTATTATTTCAATCAGTGTTGTGTTTATACTGCTAATTTATTTAAGAACAATTAGAGAAGGAAAGTTTTTTAAGGATCTGTTATCAATAGTCTGTTGGAAATTATGAAATAGTTAATTTTACTAACGATTACTAACTAAAACAATGACTACAAAGTGAACCACAGCAGAAATTTTGTCGTTGTAAAATATAAGCTGGTCGGAAGGTCACGGATACTCGTCAGGTAGGACGATTCTATGATTAATTCTAAGTCGATAATCCTAATACAGAAATGCTGTATTATTATAAGTTAAGCCACACGAATTGTTTAAAAGAAGTGTAGATTTAATAATAATAATAATAATAATAATAATAATAATAATAATGACCTTTATTACCAACAGGCTTATAGCCCAATAACAGGAAAATACAAAATAGCTAACTGAGTTTAGAAGTATGTGTGGCAGATATAATAACAAAATGAAAGCTAATTCAAACTAAAATTAATCAGAATAGCAAACAGAAACAAAAATTACTAAAAATACATATATGGTATACATGCTAAGCAAACAAGTCAAATTCGTTGGCACTTTTACTCAAAATGTAGACCGGTGTTCTCCTGAGAATATTAGTCCGCGCCCTTGGCGTCACAATGGACACATTGCACCTAGAGTTCAAACGGGGCACTAAAAAACACAAACGATGCAGTAACGAAGGACAGTCAATATTGGTACCAAGGATGCCATGCAACATCTCACCACAGAGATCAGCCCTTCTGTCATGCAAAGGGGACCACTAATCTTGAAGGTAAGGGATTTTAAAAAACTTCGATGAATGCGCTCCGACTTCAAGCATATATCGGAGACCAGACCAGTGATGCATAGTATAGGGACTTTAATACGGCAGGGTCACAGAAATATTTGGAGGTGCGGAATACAAATCCCAGCGATTTGCAGGGGTCTGAGCAGACACTTGTAATCTGTGGCCGAAAGGTAAGACAAGAGTCGAAAATTAGATCCCTAAACTCACTCACCCTCCTAAAACTATCATCCCCGATGTGGTACACGGATTCAAAAAGCAAAGTAGACAGTGAGAAGGTCATGGTATAGCATTTGTTAATGTTTAATCTTAGTCCAAACCGTCTACACCACCCCTCCAGGAAGCCTAAGTTCCGCTGCAGGTTATCAGCGACTCGTAGATTTGGCAACATGGTATAAAACTATCAATAAATCAGTAGGAGTGATATGACAAAATGCGAGTTTTATTCAAGTATAATGAAAGTAACAATAATAATGATGAAGGTGGTAGGCATTAGTTTGAAGACAAAGCTGTAGTAGAATTGAATTTAGAACGCGTTGCTACATATCTGAAGTAATTAATTGTACTGTGGCGTTAATTCTATTTATTACTTTCTAGTCGTTAGCCGGAGGCATCAAACCTTTTCCTCCAAAAAACCCTAAACAAAGAAATCAAAAAGATTCATATCTGGGGACCTTGCAGGCCATAATTTCGCCCGATACACCTATCTGGAAAAAATTCATTCAACCTTATAACTCTTGCATTATGAGTTGGTGCAATATCGTGCATGTAATACATGTAGGTTCTGATATTTAATGGAACATTATCCAGTACTTCCTCCAATTCATTTGCAGTTTGTCTATTCGGAAGAAATATAGGTCCTACAATTTGAAGGTTTAAGACGCTTAGCCAAACATTCACAGAAATTTTTCTTTGGTGTCCAAAATCTCGAATAGCTCTGGGATTTTCATCCGCCCAAAAATGTGACTGTTGAAGACAACATTTCTTATGAACATGTATTCGTCACTCCATAAAATAAGTGGTAAAATGTTTGGATCTTCCATAACATTTTTTAAAATGGGTTATAAAACATTATTCTTTTCTAATTATCATGTTCGTGTAATAGTTGTACTTTTTGTAACATGGAACGGTCGTAAAAGGCTTTCCGTAAGCACTGAAAGAACTATTGTCGTACTTGGAATGGTTATTTTCTGGGCTATTTGTCTAGTGTTGCGATGAACAATATCCAGAATTCTTTAAACTTGGATCATCATACGACGATATCTTGGTCTATTCACATCTCGTTGACTGAGAACAAAAGTGCTTGTTTCACGGTCTCCGATCCAATCTATGAAATGAATTGGTAGATGGATGTAGCCGGTGTGGATACCGTATTGCACATTCGTCTCTTGCCAAATGCGAATTTTTATTATAAAACCCAAATACCATATATGTACATATCAGCGTATTTGTTGAAAGTGTATATTACAAATTGCTTGGTGTACCAGAAAAATGAGGTAAGGAAAGGAAGCGAAAATAATGAACGTTGAATTCACAAACATATTCCACAGTACAGTATTCTGGGGCAAGGTTGTCATATGTACTTTAACGTAAAAAGCCAGTTTAAGAAATATTTAGTAAGGCAAAATATTATCATAGAACGATTAATTGCACCAACGTAGTTTTGCATAATTTTGTTTGATAGTAACACATTTTCAACATTGATGGTCTCGTGTGCTTTAACTACCGACAACACAATATTTCTGTATTAACTTTGTAGATCAAGAAATAATCATCCTAGCTGATGATTACCTGTGAATTTCTCACCGCCGTATATACATATATGTACGTATACTTACGAACAAAATTCTACATACGAGCAGCGGAATGTAAATATGTAAGATAATATTATTTAACAAAATACAAGTAGTAAGAAACTAGAAATACAATATATGTTAATAACATAAGATAAGAAATGGCGCTCTCCACATTGCACTCTGTAAAAATGCAAGTGAACGAAAGAATACGTACTGTGCATTTAAATTTCTTATACTGCAGGTCATTATCATGTAGGATCACTAGAAACTTCTAAAAAAACAAAAATCTTGGGAAAAGTAATGGATATGACAAGAGACGAGAATGTTTGAAATGGCTTCATGGGAATACTATTTATTGATTTCCTTTTTTAGGTTAAGAAATAATGAACACTAACATAAAAATACACAATATTAGACAGAATACAAAAGAAAGTCAAAGACATCAAAAGAAATAAAATTTGGCTTGTTTATTTCAAAATATAAATACTGGAATATGATTAATCAATTAGAAATTGGATGAATATCAGAAATAAGTAAATATAAGAACTGTTATCAATATTAGTGATTAAGAAATAAAATTTAACGATATAATAATTAGGAGAAATTTATAATCATAATAGTCTCTGATAATAAATGTTATATCTGGTTCATTTTTTGGTGAATATACAAAATTATACATTTGAATGCTCAATATAAAATTTTATGATTATTAACAAAAATAAAGTATATTTTTCTCTCAATTAACGTATAGTTGTTAAATTCGGTTTTATGTAAATAGTTTTATTTACTTTTAAAAACTATATTATAGCTCTACAAAGCTTTTATTTCAAAATACCTTTAAAAAGCGAATAATACAGCGTGTTTCAAAAAGATTATGCGTATTACAAAGTATTATTTTGTCCAAGCTATCGATCGCTGCGCCTCGGCTTGGCTATTGGAGAAACGTATACATAGTCTAGTTTATTTAATAACCGTCATATGTAAAATGGCTACTCCGCAGCAGAAATCATTTTGTGTTCTCGAGTTTGTGAAGTGCAATTCCGCGACTACAGTGCAAAGACGTTTCAGGTTGAGCTACCAAATTGATCCTCTGAATGGGTGGAACATTCGCAGATGGTATCGACAGTTTGTAGATACAGGATGTGTATGTAAAGGAAAGAGCTTTCCAACGTAATCCTTCAAAATCAATTCGTCGTGCCAGTCGAGAGTTACAACTGTCTACAACAACTTGGCGTGTTTTGAGACGTCGGTTGGTTATGAAGCCGTACAAGTCACAGTTGTCACAAGCTCTGCGTCCTGATGACAAACGGAAACGTGTGGCATTTTGTAACGAGATTCATGATGCTATTGACAATGATAACACTTTCGCACAACGCATCGTGTTCAGTGATGAAGTAACTTTCCATGTTAGTAGTCTAGTAAACAAACACAATGTTCGAATTTGCGCCATGCAGCCATTAAACATGTACGAGATTTGTCTAAAATCAATGTGATTTGTGCGATATTCCGATCATCTGTTTAAGGTCCATTCTTCTTTGATGGAAACACGGTTAACGGTCAGCGGTATCTCGCTATGTTACAAAACTGGTTGTTTCCGAGGCTGCACGAAGACAACTTCAACAAGACTGGGCACCCCTCACTGGAGTCGCCAAGTGCGTGAATATCTGAATGAAACTCTACCGAGCCGTTGGATTGGTCGTCAAGGAGCTGGCGACTTAGCATGTCTCAGCTGGGCTCCACGGTCACCGGATTTGACACTCTGTACCTTCTTCCTGTGGGGTTTCGTTAACGACAACGTTTATGTACCACCACTCCCACAGAACTTGGAAGGTTGAAGAACCGGATCCGTACTGCTATAACATCAGTGACGAAGAACGTGCTTGCCCAAGTATGGGAGGAATTTGAGTAACGATGTGATATTGTTCGTGTCGCTGATGGAGAATATATTGAACATCTGTAATCTGAACTTGAGAGGTGCGTAAATATGTGTGTAAAGTTTCATATTCGTATGTCTTAAAGTTTAATAAATATATGCATTCGAAATATGTATATTCTTTTTGAAACACCCTGTATATTAAATTTTTTATGAATAAAACAATTGCATTAATAAAATTCATATTCTGACCACAATCAAAGGACTGGTTTATCAAACTAGGTTAACGTCACAATTATTATTAATATTATTATATTAGAGTCTGGTCAGCCTCCTTAAATAATTCTGAGGTCTTTAAGATTCTGCGTAACGGTAAGTTCAGCAACGTAATTTTCTTTGAAAACGAGACTTTTCTACTTTCAGCTATTAATACTCCCACTACTGACAAAGCTGTCTTCGGGAAACCAACCACGCAGAAACAATATTACCCTTAAACTTTACATACTCGTACTCTTCGCACTATATCTTCAATGACAATTAAGTGCTTAAATATGACAAGTAGTTAGGTAGATTTTAGTATTTGTCGCTAAATATACATACACGTATAATTAAAATGAAATTAAATTAAATCGAGACAACAAAGTATTTTAAACAGGCTTAGTTATTAATTAACCTTTTATTCTGCTAGTACCTTCGAAATTTTATTTTGAATGAATTGCTTACATTCTCGCTTGATATATAAGCATTTTAATTACGACGCTAAAAAACAAAAACTAAAACACCGTTATCTGCAGGCATTACATCAACATTTTGCGAATTCCTGAATTTAATTTTGTTAGATTCCACGTGGGAACGGGACTTTTCGCTAGAAATCATATAAAAAATGATAAAATTGAAACAAGTGATAAAACAAAGCGGATGTTTTTGTATTTATTGATTCTAATACAAAATTATTATTTGCGACGTTCATAAACTTAACACGTCACAAAATACTTTTCGAATTCTCTGAAATACAATTATGTATTTAAATTATACCAATACACAATAAAATGTTTTGTACGATTAAAGTCATTGAAACATTCTTAATTAATACACTTGAAGTAGACAATTACCGCTCGAAAAGGCTCGTTTATAAACTAGTGACTTTTTCATTGAAGTATTAATAATAATAATAATCTGTCTTTACATTCCCCAATAGCGTATTATTAAGAGTGCATTGGCAGACAACGAGTTGGGCAGAGTTGTCCTTAATGCAGGGCAGTATTATGGGACAACCACCCAATGCAAATTACAATGAGAGTAGTTAGGTCCGGGCTATAGTACACAGTTTGTCTCAAAGAAAAGGGAACTTTTGTAAAATAAAAGAAAAGCTTACTATTTTGGTAAAATTCATTTATTTTAGTCAAAGTAGTCGCCTACGGCTTCAATTTTTCACAGTCAATTAACTTGTCGAATGAATTTTTAAGTTCGTCTTTAGAGACGTCCATCAAGATCGCTGTCAACGCCTTTTTAATGGCTTCGACGTCAGCATAACGCTGTCCTTTCATTGACAAATGTACTTTGGAGAATAGATAGTAATCACAGGGGGCCAAATCCGGTGAATACGGTGAATGGTTGATGGTTAAAATGCTATTTGTAGTTAGAAAATCAGTGATAAGCGTCGACCGATGAGATTTTCATTTTCACGATATTGAGAGCGTACATAACGAATACGCGCTAAAAGCCAATATATAGCATTGACTGTTTGAATAGTTGCTACAAACTTTTTGCGTATTATGTCTTTCGAACCATAAAAACAAATCAACGCTGCCTTCACTTTTGACTTCTCTAAACGGTTTCCTCGGTCTTTCTTCGCTTGGATGTTTCCACTTAGAGCTTTGACGCATGGTCTCTGGATCATATTAGTTACATTAGAATACCTGAAGTTTCCATCCTTTTTTGAGTCTTTAATCAAGTCTGTTCAATATTGAATGCAGTTAGCTTGTATGGTACAAACCTTGCACAAATCTTTCTCAGTCCTAAATGCTGTGCCAAAATGTAATGAATTGAATCTTTGAAAATATGTAATTCCATTCCCACGTATTGCAATGAGGATTTCGGCTCATTTATGATAAATTCACGCACAAGTTCGAGGTTACTTTCCGTAACCACAGATTTTTTTGCACCAGGATGTTAGTCATCATTTATGTCCGTACTACCACTTTTAAATCGTTTATACCACTCATACACACTCGTACGTGATAAACATGCATCACCATACACTTGTTTCATCAAATTAAACGTTTCAGTAAACGATTTACCGAGTTTAAAACAGAACTTGATATATGCTCTTTGTTCAAAATTCATTTTTTGACCAATGCCAAATACACACTGTTACTTTATGCGCAATTTCTTTGCTTAAGATCCACCTTAAAAAGTTCCATTTTTTTCTGCGACAGGCTGTGAACATTTCAAACATCGATTACTGTTATGCGGTAAATATAATAATTATTAAAACTACAATAGGACTCATTATGCAGGGATGTATTGTATTGTGGGACAGCCGACCGAACTCAATAGTTGTGAATGATAGTTTAACTCGATGTATTCAACAGTGCAGATGTATTACATAACGTAGAGAAGTATTAAATGAATTAAATAAATAATGGTGCTAAACTATTTTGTACAGTGTGCAATAAGAATATGCAAAAGGTACTAGGAAAGTTTTGCAATATGACGCAACAATGAATCGTAGGAAGCTGCTTGTTGCTGCATATTGAGACATGTTCATACGTGCATAGTAGCCGCTGCGCCATGCCGATGGGCTCAGTTATTCATTAGTAGTGAGAGTGTAAAGTGCTTGCGATGGCATCGTGGTCACGAAATAAGATAAGGGCAGTTTTGCGTTATAATTTTGTGAGTGGTTTAAACATAGACCAGTGTTTCGAAGAAATGGCTCTTGCACTAGGTGATGTTTGTCCATATCGCACAACAATATTCAGGTGGTATAGAGAATTTCAAAGAGGAAATTTAACTGTGGAGGATGCTGAGAGGCCGGGAAGGCCACGAACGTCAGTTACAGAGGAAAACGTTACTACTGTGAGGAAAATTCTTGGCGAGGACAGGCGAGTGATCTACTAACAGATAGTACCCTCTATCTGTTGGTAGACCACTCGCGAAGACAGGCGAGTGAACTACCATCAGATAGAGGGTACTTCAAGTGTAAATGCACCAGCAATTTGTTCGATTCTGCATGATCATTTGCACGTGAAGAAACTTTGTTCTCTCTGGATGCCGCATCTACTGACTGAAGAGCAGATGACATGACGTGTGACTTGGTGTCGGGAGATGCTAAAAAAGCTTAATAAAGGACAATCTCGGTATGTGAATAACATCGTGACAGGTGTCGAGACTTGGCTGTACTATTACGATGTGCCGACCAAAGCTCAAAACAAAGTTTGGGTCTTTGATGATGAAGACACACCCGTAGTTGTCAGAAAATCCCGATCTGTAAAGAAAAAAATGTGGAATTGTGGAACGCTTCGTTTTGGACATACATAAGACAGTTATAGCTAAGTGGTGTACTGAACAGTGCCTGCCTAAAGTCATTGGATCTATGAAGAACCTGCGGCCAAAGTCAAGAATAGACACCTGGTTCCTCCATCAAGATAATGCTCCAGCTCACCGCGCCAAAGCCTGCAGCGAATATTTGACCACGACAGGATTGAAACTTCTCAAGCACCCTCCCTACAGTCCAGATCTTGCTATCTGCGACTTTGCACTGTTCACGCATGTGAAAATGAAGCTAAAAGGGAGGCGGTTTTCAAGTGATGAGGACCTTTTGCGGGCTTGGGACAAGGAGCGTGCTTTATTCCCTAGCGAGACTTGGCAGAACTGGTTTAAAGATTGGTTCTGGAGGATGGAGAGGTGTATTGAGTGTAGAGGAAATTACATAACCAAAGCTATAATGCAAAACGTTCGTAGTACCCTTTGCATATGGCATAGAGGGACAATTTTAAGCCAAATTCTATAATTAGACTTTTTATTTATTTATGTGCTCCTTTTGCAATTTTACTTTCTTGTTTGTTAAAATAAACAAACTGTTCAATTATATGAAAATAACATTTTTTACAACATAGATTTTCTTATTTTCCGTGCCTCAAAAAGTCGAATCTATTTTCGATCTGCTACTCGTATAGTCTATAAAAGAAGAAATACAAATTTGACAATGTCTTTTTTAATATACCTCTTCTTATGATATGCTTAGGCCATAAATGAATGAATTTCTATTTTTTCGTGAAAAATCAAAAAAAAAATTAATGGAACTCAATTAGAGAAAAATACTAAAAGAATATGAAAATTATTTTCCAAATTCATTTTTCGCAAAGAGTCTTGACTACAGCATATGTTTGTAACATAAAAATCACGATATATGTAAAACCTTTGCATACATATACGTTATTCATAAAAACAATTCGAAATTCTATTTAATTTTTAATATATTTGTTTTATATATATATATATATATATATATATATATATATATATATATATAATTCTATAACAAAATAAAATATTTTGCTCCAAATCATCACATTATCTTAGGCTTTTAAATTAGTAGAGCAATTTTGACTAAAACTAATTTAAATTTAATAAGTTCGTTGTTACCTTCATCAAGCATTCTAAACCGGCATTAACTCAAAAAAAATTAAAAAGTATGTCGGTGAAATTTTTCCTTAAAATATTAAATCTCGGAATTAAAATTACATTAACAAAATTAAATATTCTATAGAAATAAGTACACAAAATACAGTGTCAATTCTTTCCTCACGTTCTACAATTATTCGCTATTTTGCGGAGTGAAGTTAATACATACATTTTTTAATATTGCCCAAACTGCCAGAGAGAGAATACAATTGTTTGAAGCTTTTTGTTATCAGGTCGAAAGTGTAAACAAACTTGTGCGTTATTTGAATTGCACATCATGCACACCTTTATCCGTTTTTTTTTAATGAAGTCTACAAGAGTTTTCTTTCTAGTTTGATATCGCTACGGGTCGACCTAAAAGTATAGAGCAAAAATTGCGATTTAGATGGCAAACTTTTTTTGTAGTAATGATTGTACATCGCATTTTGCAATCTTGGGGTATAGGTCAGTACATGTTTAATTGGTATCAATTTTCTATTTGCTAAAATTTGACTTTTCAAATTACTTGGTTGATCCCGTTTACATTCCAATCATCTGAGATTGTATAAATTGTGAGCAATTATTGCTCGAAATTCAGTCTTATTCAGGACTTTTTCTTCTTATTTGTACTACTACTACTACTCGTTTGTGCAGTAGCCAACTATTTACATATTAAGATCATATCAACAAAGTGGTAAAATTGTTTTATATACCACGACAAACTTTTTAGATGTATTTTACCCCTTTCCGATAAACTGTCTAATAAATATACCACGACTGATATACCAGGTGTGGCAATTAAATAACGAGACTTGTATGTGAAATGTTATTTATTGCAAATAAACTTATATTTAACTTTTATCCCTTTCAACATACTGTATACGTGTCTTCCATTGTTCAAAACAATGCTGTAGTTCGTCAGTTGTCAGCGTCTTCAATAATTCTACCGTCCGTTTTTGTTTTTACCTGTTCAACAGACCGAACATTGTGAACTGGTGCGTTGTCTTGGTGCAGAATTCACAAGTCGTTCCTAAACAAATCCAGTTTTTTCTTTCTACTCTTTACCTCAGCTTGATTAGGACTTCTTTCTAGTATTTTTGATTAACGGTTTGGCCCTCAGGCACCCAATCAGTCATGATAACACCCTTGATATCGAAAAAAATGATCAACATTGCCTTCAATTTCGACTTGCTCATTCGTGCTTTTCTATATCTTGGCAATCCAGCGGCTTTCCAATGTATCGATTGATGCTTTGTTATACTGGAAAATACAAGTTTCATCACATGTGATGATTTTTGTGAGCAAATCTGGTCCTTCTTTGAGTCGTTCCATGATGTCAGAGCAAATATTCATCCGATTGTCTTTTTGTTCCTGAGTGAGGTTTTTCGGCACCATTTTTGCATAAACGTTTTCCTTGTTTAATTCATCATGCAAAATGTGTCTTACTGTTTTTTGCTAATGTTTACCATATCAGCAATCGTCCGAATGCTCAGACGTCCACACAATTTCATTAATTTTCTGAACGTTCCCTTCAGTTCTCGCAGTTACAGGTCAACTAAAACGCTCATCATCTTCGATCTCTACCCGCCATTCAAAAACTCGCGCACGTAACAATAATATTATCACCAAACACCTCCTTTAACATTTGTAAACATTCTGTTGGTGATTTTGTTAATTTGACAAGGAATTTAAGGTTTATTCGCTGCTCGATTTTTATGTCAACCATTATCGTGGCATTACTAACTAACAGTATCTTCTACAATTAAACTACGGGTTGTTGCTTGGGAAGTATCAATGTTAATGATATTCCAATTACAGCTTCACCTAATGGGGCTGCGCGCTGGGAGCAGCGCAGTCTCGTTATATAATTGCCATACCTCGTAGTGTTTTTATAA
Source organism: Dermolepida albohirtum (assembly GCA_031893035.1). Taxonomy (NCBI): domain Eukaryota; kingdom Metazoa; phylum Arthropoda; class Insecta; order Coleoptera; family Scarabaeidae; genus Dermolepida; species Dermolepida albohirtum. The sequence continues at coordinate 240,323 of JAVIWB010002851.1, read as the reverse complement.
CATACAAACTACGAAAATTTGCGTGTAAGGGATATTATATTGGACTATAGCAACAATATAAAAATAAATTTGGTATAAAATGTAATTAGTTTTATTCATTACAATAGCATATATTAAGCAATTACGAAAATATTTTCGTACATGAATGTGAAGATAATGTATTTAACTCTTACAAGAGCTTAACACGACGATCTTATTTAGAATAATTAACTCTTATATAATACACAGCAGTGTATTAATAACAAAGCAACTAGAAGAAGATAAATGCAGACTGTTCCCTCTTAGGTAAATATCACAGTGTGTACAACAGTTAAAAGCATTTCCTCTTGTGCATCAAAATAAAAGCTTCTTATGTAAAGTTTCTCTAATGTAACTAGTAAGTAATATATGCATACATCTTTAGATGTTACTTTAATCAATCTGTGAACATGCAAGTAAGAAGATCCTCAGTTCCAAACCTCATTAAACTTTGTATAAAGAAAGTTCTTTGCATTATAGATATCACCTACGCATTTAAGGGTCTGCTACACATACTCGTATATATGTATGTATGTATGTGTAAGTCAAGAAATTGATACAACAGCCACAAATATGATATTTTTACATTTATAATGTTTATATTTCTCTTTCGCAACATAAATAACATATACCTACAGTGTAGATAACAATTATGAAATAAAATTATTTTTAACGTTATTTTAGAAACATATAAAACTTTCTAAACTGAATTTAACTTTTTTTTTACGTAAACATTTGAATGTACAGGGTGATTCGTGTACTTGCAGTAATTGATTGATGAGTTTGGTTACATGGATAACTGTATACTTCCAATATTTTTTGATTCTAATTGATCATTTGACTTTAGTGACCTGCAATACTTATGGTTTAAATAATAAAGATAATTATTTTTAAGTGATTTAATGAAAACGCAAAAGTAAGTAAAGTGAATAATTTTAAAACATAAAATATTTCTCTACAGAACTCCTTGTTATTTCGATTAGTTGCTGTCTCTAAAACTTGAGGTGAAGTATTATTTTATGTCTGTGCGTATTCTGCCTATGAGATCGCTTGCCTTTGTTACACACATTTTATTCTTGAGATAACCCCATAAAAAGAGACCTAAAACTATAAGGTCTGGTAATTTATCTGGCCAGTGGATGACATCTCTCTGTTCAATCCATCTATTTGTAAAGATTTCTTTTAGATAGTTGCTTACAATTAGAGCATAGTAAGGCGTTGCCTTTTTAATTCTTTCGTGTCTATTGTACATCTCAATATTTGGAAGCTGATAAAGTCACTTCAAAAGGAAGAAAGCCTGAAAATAGAACAACTTCGTTGCTGGTAATGGGAGACCTTGAGAAAAATGTGTATAAACATTCTGCCGACATAAAACGGAGATCTACAATTCTTAGACGATTATCCGAGAGGATATCCGTTCACTATTTTAGGTTACAAATATAATAATTATTATTTATTATTATCACTTCTCAGATTCTATTTTTGTAGCGGAATTGATGGTAATTCTAGGCGGTAGATATGAATATACACCAATTAATTTGATGAATGAGTTAAAACGGCATTATTAATTTTATTGATTATTTCCGAAGTTGTTGCAGTTCATGATCCTTGTGGCATACCTCATGTCACCATATTTAAATTGTGTAAAGGAGCACGATCCTCTAAAGATGCATATCGACCAAATTTCATGTGTTTAGTTCGTTAAAAAATAAATACTGAGTTGCATCGCGAATTGACAATTTTTTATACACACTGCTATTACTTTCAAAACAAATCTCGGTAACTAATTACAATTACATTACAACTACAGAATAAAAATATATTGTTTTTCAGCAAGGTTGTGCTAGTAGTCGAGCCTTACAAAGAGTACTAGGAAAGTTTTGCAATATGGCGCAACAATTAATCGTAGGAAGCTGCTTGTTGCTGCATGTTGAGACATGTTCATACGTGCATAGTAGCCGCCGCGCCATGTCGATGGGCTCAGTTATTCCTTAGCAGTGAGAATGTAAAGTGCTTCCGATGGCATCGTGGTCACGAAATGAAATAAGGGCAGTTTTGCGTTATAATTTCGTGCGTGGTTCAAACATAGACCAGTGCTTCGAGGAAATGACTCTTGCACTAGGTGATGTTTGCCCACATCGCATATTCAGGTGGTGTAGAGGATTCCAAAGGGGAAATTTAACTGTGGAGAATGCTGAGTCAGTTACGCAGGAAAACGTTACTACTGTGAGGTAAATGCTTGGCGAAGACAGGCGAGTGACCTACCACCAGATAGAGGGTACTTCAGGCCTTAATGCCCCAACAATTCGTTCGATTCTGCATGATCATTTGCACGTGAAGAAACTTTGTTCTCTCTGGGTGCCGCGTCGACTGACTAGGGAGCAGATACGACGTGTGACTTGGTGCCGGGAGATGCAAAAAAAGTTTAATAAGGGACAATCTCGGTATGTGAACATCGTGACAGATGACGAGACTTGGCTGTACTACTACGATGTGCCGACCAAAGCTCAAAACAAAGTTTGGTTCTTTGATGATGAGGACACATCCGTAGTTGTCAGAAAATCCCGATTTGTGGAGAAGAAAATGATAGCTGTATTTTTCAAATCGAGTGGAATTGTGGAACGCGTCGTTTTGGACAAACAGAAGATAGTTATAGCTAAGTGGTGTACTGAACAGTGCCTGACTAAAGTCATTGGATCTATAAAGAACCTGCGGCCAAAGTCAAGAATGGACACCTGGTTCCTCCATCACGATAATGCTCTAGCTCACCGCGCCAAGGCCTGCACCGAATATTTGACCACGACAGGATTAAAACTTCTCAAGCACCCCCCCTACAGTCCGGATCTTGCTCCCTGCGACTTTGCACTGTTCCCGCATGTGAAATGAAGCTAAAAGGGAGGCGGTTTTCCAGTGATGAGGACCTTGTGCGGGCTTGGGGCAACTGGTTTCGGAGGATGGAGAGGTGTATTGAGTGTAGAGGAAATTACTTTGAAAAAATTAAATAAACAAAGCTGTATTGCAAAACTTTCCTAGTACCCTTTGTACTTCTCGCCAAATTGTTCTTGAGCATAAAGTTAAAAAAATTGGATAAAACAATGTAATTTGTATTAAAACCTGAAACAAATGTATTTCTGTAATTTTTACTCAAAACTCGAAGACAAGTTATAATGAAACTAATGTGGGCTGACATTGCAAAATTAAAAAAAATTGCAATTAACAATTAATACTTAACTGAGACTAAGCACACTTCGTATTCGGCATTTAACATCGGTTCAAGTGTAATTCCGAACCATACAACTTCGGTCGGTTGAAATGGTCACAGCAAGCAAATCCGTCATTAAATATATATCTGGGTAAGTAGCAAAAGACTTCCTGGATAAACTAGAGCAAATAGAGGGTACACTTGATGTAGCAAATATTTATATGGTCCGGAATTGTCATGAATTACTTCGGAGGTTTCCTGACCCAAAACAAATGCAATCAACTGCTATTCTTGCGATGCACCTTATGTAGATACAGTCAGACCCTCAAAATATCGATTTTCTACTTGGCTATTTTGAATAAAGTAAGATCGAATCCTATCGTCTTATACAATAGGAAACATAGAGAAATAAATAAATTGGACAGAAGTTGAAGAAATTACTATCCGAAGGCGAGAATCGTGGGCAACCTTATTTTGAGTGTTTTTTTGACCGTTGTTAAAAATAATGATAGTAATAATAATATTAACACTAATAGTAATAGTATTAATAGATACACTCGAATGGTAGCTCTTAAAAATCAGCACATCATATTACAAAATATTTTCCAAAAACCATAGCGGGAAACAATGACTATAAGTTATACTGTTACAGGACAATGCCTACAAGGGTAAGCTGGAATTATGAATAGATGGTGCAGTTTTAGACTATTTTTTTGGTTAAGAGTATCTCGGAGTTTTTGGCGAAATGGTTGTGTTAAAATTAAATATTTCTTTTTGAAAGCTCGAATGTACAATGGACGTCCAAAATTTGCCACTGATATTGTGTTGAAAGATCGTCGCTTTAATACGTCTGATATTACAAAGACTGTAAACGAATCTATTGAACGCGGTATATTAATTTTGAATGAATTATAGGCTATAAGGAAGTTGTTCGCAAAGTGGGAACCGCGACTGCCCGGTATTAATCAAAAATTAGTTCGAATACAAATTGCGTGTTTGAAAAAACAAAGTAGATCTTATGCGCAGGTTTATCAATCAGCACAGATGAGATGTGGGTTCATTATTATACGTCCGAAACAAAACAATAATCTAAACAGTGGTGGTGACTTCCATTTTTGTGGGATGCAAAAGATATCCCTTTTGTTAATTACCGTCCCAAAGGTAAAACCATTACGAACGCATATTATACAAGCTTTTTAGACAAATCAAAATAAAGAAGTAAGGAGAAGTGCCCTTATTTAGCCAAGGTAAGAACAATTTTCAATCAAGACATTGAGCGATCCCAAACAAGTATTGTTGCTGTGGCAAAATTAACGAATTAAGCTTCGATTTGTTGCCATACTCGCCGGATTTAGCATCATTGGATTATCACTTTTTACCAGCCATAGGTATTAACTTTATCAAGGTACGAGGGTAGTTTGACAAGTAGAGAGTGGAAAAGAAAAACGAATTTTTTAAATACAAAATAATTTTTATTTTTCAATATATTCTCCTAAAAGATTATTCCAACGGTGCTCCAATGCCCTTATGCCATCTATAAAATGCGACTCCGGAAGGCTTGCAAAATACTCATTTACGAAGATGATAAGCTCGTCGTTAGACGAAAATTTCTTTCCATCAATGAGCAAAATGCCCTTTGAATTCCAAAAAATTGATGCCATCACCTTGTTTACCGATAAAGTGGTTTTCGCTTTCTTTGGAGGTGCAGAACCACGTTCTAACCATTGTTTCGACTGTTGTTTAGTTTCTGGTGTACTGTAGTGTATCCAAGTTTCATCGCAAGTAACAAATCGCCTACAAAAATCGACCGGATTCCGCTTATAAGGGTCCAAACACTCATTGGAAATGCGCAAACGAGTGAACTTTTGATCAGCCGTAAGCAATCGCGGCACCCATCTTGCCGAAAGCTTGGAAAGGCCCAATTCTTTCGTTAAAATGTGGTGTACGCGTTCTGTTGAAATGTTTATCATGTCTGCTATCTCTCTCGCTTTGAGTCGTCGATCTTGTGTAATAATATTATGGATTTTTATAATCATTTCCTTAGAAGTCACGATTTTGGGTGCTCTAGAGCGCGCTTCATAAACACAGCTTGTTCTACCACGTTTAATCTACTTATTGTGGCGGATGATGGAGCAGATTCACCTAATGTTTCCCGTAACTCATCTTTTACTTCGGTAGCTTTCATATCCTTAATTAAGAAGTATTTAACCACCGCACGATACTCTGCTTTTTCCATTTTAACAAAATGACGTGTTGTTTCTTTTTCAATCAGCTGTCAAAAATAAACTAATCAACCGATTTATCTAAATATCGGAATGTAAACATATAAATAGGCAACCTAAATTACAGTGCATTTGTTTTACCAATTAGAGCACCACCTATGTGTCATCTCATTACTTGTCAAACTGTCCTCGTATATATACTTTGGATCATTGCTGGTCCATATGTATCGAGGTGGAAGTGTATTATGTTGAAAAATAAATGCAAATTATAACCGCAAAGTTCTTGTCTGTATTCACTTTCCATTGATTTGTCAGCCCGAATCCGTACAGGCAGACGAATTAAAAGTAACAGGTCGAACAAGTGACACGAACATTGGACAAAAAGAATACGAAAAAGTAGCAAATTTAAAAAGAACTAAACTAAAATTTTATTAGGTATCGTAACTAATATAAGAGATAGAGTACGTCTAATATTTACTAAGAATGTAAATTAATATTAACAAAATACTCACAGAAACATTGAAAACTGTTATGTCAAAACGAAATCACTTAAAATGAACTAGATTCTTCTTTTGGTACACGTATCACGTATCACATACATGTATGAACTATCTAATTTAATGTTGAATCGATTGACTGTTTTATTTCGATGAAGGAGCACCTATCTAGTTAGATTTGCTTAATGAACAAGATGATTGTTAATAATAATTTCAAATTAAATCGTAAAAAGATTTGTAATACGTAGAATATTATTAAAATAAATAAGCGATTTTCAAAATTATATTTCATATTTGAATTAAAAATAAAATATGCACAATCATAAATGATTATTAACAGAATATTGTTGTATGATACACTATCTATTAAGTTTCTTCATCGTAACAAATAAGTTAACTACATCTGAAAGTTTAGGTTTGATGTATTTTACTTTAATACAAGTGTGCGATATTCACCGGACCCATTAGGCAAAAATATAGCTTAAATTTTCTTTCGGGTCAATTGATGACAACGTGCGTTTGAAACATCAGTCTAAGAAAAAATTATTCAGCTGTCCATTCAAAACAATTTCTCAGTTGGGAATACTCGACAAAAGAAGGACGTGGCAAAAGTGTATCTTCAGAGAACACAATTGCAAAACATTCGTAAAATTTAATGATAACCTGAGCAACACGGGCTTCCGAGGCTATTGGATAAAAATATCGCCACCGTATAAGCCAGTATGGAGACATCTCCATGGACGATCTTCTACACAGTTGGGCTCCTGCATACCTCTCTTCAATTCATATTCCGCGTTGATTTGAAGTTACTTCTGTATGCAACTTAAGGAATTCAAGGATTTCTGCCGTTGTCAAAATGGCCAAGAGTGAAAATGATTTTTTGCGAACAATCATGAGGCCCATTTTACGGCAAGCGGGACCGTAAGCAAACAAAATTGTCGGTTCAGGGCAACAAAAATACTTACCTAATTAATGAGGAGCCTCTCCATGTTAAAAAAATGATGCCGAGAGGGTTAGCTGACCTTTGTTATTCGAAAGTGACGGAAGTATGATGATTATCGTCAATGGTGAGCGCTATCGCGCAATGATAACAGGTTTCTTGATGCCCATTGGTCATGACAATGACAGTCCTGGTTTCAAGACAACGCCACAGCTCACATGGTCCAAGCGGCAATTGAATTTTTTCCTATGGAGTTATTCGAAGTCGAATTTCTATATTGAGAAACGACGGACCCTCGATGTTCTTAAAGCCAATATCCGACATGAAATTGTCGCCATATCAATCGAAACACTACACTACACCACACAAAGTGGTGGAAAATGCCAAAAAATGGGCATATTACGTCATCCGAGTCAATGATAACATTGCTGAATTTAAACGTAGTGCTATAAGTCTTGAAGACGATCCACGTGAAGGATGTTCAAAAAATGCATCAACACGAGAAATCGAAGCAAAAATACAGGATATGGTTTTGGAAGATCGTCAATTAATCGTCGAGATTTAGTAGAAGCCCTAGTTAGGCATCTCAATAGGCAGTATGAGCCATATTTTAACTGAAGTTTTGGGTTTCAGAAACTGTGTGCAAAATGGATGTCGTATTCGTTAACAATAGAACAAAAACAATAGTTAAATTCGACTTTCTCAGCAACATTTGGAGTGTTTTAGAAAGAATAAAAACGATTTTATGCGTCGTTTCGTCACTATGTATGAGACTTGGGTTTACCACTATGATCCTTAATGAAAACAAGAAGCTAAGAAGTGGTGTGAACCCGTTACTTCGGCTCCGAAGCGAGTTAGAGTACAAAAATCGGCCAAGAAGATGTTAGAATCAGTTTTTTAGGATGCAAAAGGAATTTTTTTCATGGACTGCCTCCAAACTGACAAAACAATAAACCCAGTTATTATTGTAACGTTTTGGGATCAGCTGGGTGTAAAAATTCGTTAGAAAAACATGATTTACAGAAGAAAACAAACATTTTTCATCAAAATAACGCACCCTCACACAACTCAAAAGACCATCACAAAAATCAGTGAATTAAAGTACGAATTATTGCAACATCCGCCCTATTCGCCAGATTTAGCTCCCTCTGACTTCTGGCTATTCTCACATCTCAAAAAATTCATGCGTGGATGCAGTCCATAAATTAGAAGATCACTGGAACAAGTGTATTGAAGTTTAAGGATGTTATATTGAATAATAAAATGTATTTCAAACCATAAAATCGTAGTTTTCTTATCGAACAACAAAACTTATTGAACAACCTTGTATGCTGAGTATTTTTTTTGATAATAAAGTTGTATTTATTTTGCTTCTCTTGATGTTCAGGTAAATTATTTTCCACTTTACACTAGTTATTATATAATATTTGTAGTATGATGAGATATAACCAACGACTGTGATGCTAAAATAACTACATTATTTACCTTCATTTTCAAAATATCGATTCAAACCATCCTTATCATGGATATTAAAACTACTTATTAGAAGTATTAAGTGTTCTATCACATAAATCGAAAAACATGGTCAAATAGTATACACCTAGTACGGTAGGCACTCGTTACGTATCCATTAAATGGGATTACAAGTAGGTATTTCGTACGAATGCGATTGCTGAGTGGCTGTTTTTGAAAGGGTCCGGTGCCGACAGATCGAAAATACACGTACAATCCCGGTCGCACACAAACACAAAAAGGCATGCAACAACGAAGTCAATGAATCGTATCAGGGGACATGTTAATTTAATCAACCACCTGAAACCTGCCATCTGTCCGCCGTCGCTATTAAATCGCTAACCGATTGTGGCACTTAGATCAACAAATTCGCGCCATGTTGCAAATATTTGTCAAAATGTATGACGAGAAAAAATGTAAAACCTACAATGTTACAAATCAATTTACAAAGACGACTTCATGTGTTAAACAAAATGTAGTAGCAAAAATATATGTGATATTACATATGTATATACCTTTATCTCGTTTCTTTTGAATTTTTGTAACAATTGAAACACTATCGGAATCTATTTATTAAACGAAGTTTAGTAATTTATTTTTTTAACGTAGGGAATTGGTTGTATTACATAAAGTCATGTGCACGAAAATAGCAGTGGTCTTAAATTTACTCAAATATCAATTTATACGATAAATAAAGGAAATTCAATCTGGTACGTAGACTTCCACGGTCGTGGTCCATGCTATCTGCTTCTGGGATTCCTGGCTGGAACCGCGTCACTTGTATATCTGCCGATGTTTCGTACCCATTTGTATGGGACATCTTCGGGGTTCAACTACTGCACTGACACTACAGTTTCAGTGCAGTAGTAGTGCACATTGTCTTTTCTTAAGCATATGATCGTTATACCACATATATTGTTCTTAAAATGGATACCCAAATGCCACTTTGCAAATTGCAAATGTACAATGAACTACTTCTCAGACTATGTGAAGAGGGTTATATATTGTTAATGGATTATTTAGTAACAATATTAATAATGACGAAGCTTTGAATGAAACGTTTTTTGCAGATGAAGCATGGGGTCATCTAAATCGATGTCATCTCTCAAAATATGCGCATGTGGAGCACCAAGAATACTCATTATTTTGGTGAAACTGCCTTAAATTCTTTAAAAATTAGAGTATGAATAGCTATATCCAGAAAAAGTACTCTGTCAATATTAACACAGAAACCTATCGAAACAATAAATTTGAACTGTTTATAAACCAACTTCATGACGAACTTCAGATTGGTTATTTACAACAAGATGCTGCTGGAACATACATTGCACAAGCTACTCAGGAACATCTGGGAGAAGTTTTCAATAACAGGCTTATTAGTAACAACCTATTTCCGCCAAGATTATGAGATTAAACCTTCAGATTATTTTGTGTTTCCTTATCTAAAAATTCAATTTTTAAAATTCTAGCCAGCAACCGTGGATTGTTTGCATTTGGTAAAGAATGGGTGTAATTATCGCGAATTAGATTCATACGAATATATCCACATTTTGAAGAACAAGAGCCATGTGTTGAACACTGACATGGTCCCTACCTATAACTCATCTCTCTTTGACCTCTTATACGACAGACAAGGGAGGGTGTAGTAACCGCATTCAAATACTTTCTTTTTTTAGATAGTATAAGACCAGAATATAATTTTTAAAATTGTGTGAAACGAATATACAAGTGTGCGTTTTTTAGTAGTTTCCAGGTGCGACTCTGCTTAATTATTTGCTGATGATGACAACTTAATTATCCAAATACGTATACAGAACACGAAAATTAATGTGGAAAGGGGTTATATATCAACCTTAAGTGATTAAGTTAATCAAGCACAGCCCCCATCAAATTTACCTTCAGGAATACATACACTTTACTAAAGTAAAATAAATTTATTATTTGATTTGACTGTCGTATAAGAAAATGTATTGTAAACTGTAAGAATTATGAAATATGTACATCTTCATAGGATACTATATCGCGATTCGGGGTAATTAGAAACCGAGCTTCCATAAACGTTCTTTGAGACAACTACCTATTGACGTGCACAATACGTCGTTGGTGATTTCATAACAAAAACATCTCGAGGTGTGCAAGTGGTTAATGAAGATATGCAGATTTACGCCTTCTAAAATATGAAGCATCTTACGAATTTTTGTTTAAATGTTGATGATCAACATCTGCTGTTAGAAATTTAATAGGATATTGTCTTTGTATATTTAACATTCATATATTATATTTACTTAATTAATTTTACTAAAAATAAATGTTAATTTTCTGTGTCACTTTGAATTTTTATATTTAAAGTCGCATTAAATATGTTTAGATACATACAGAAAATTGGTATTATAATTTTCCGAACACAATGTTTCTAAAATTGTATATGGAGATTACGATACATAAATCAATATTTATCTTCTTCTGGGCTTCCGGGCTGGAACCGCGTCACGTGTATAACTGCCGACGATTCGTACCCACTCGTATGGGACATCTTCAGAGCTCAACTACTGCTACTGTCTGTCGCACTGAAACTGAAACGTTGACAGTTATACCAGTGACGCGGTTCCAGCCCGGAAGCCCAGAAGAAGATAGTATGGGTCACGACCGCGGAGTCTACGTACTAGATTAAATCAATATTTATGTTTTAATTTTTTATTTTTTGTTTATGCGATATTTTATAACATCCAAAATGAATTCATTGTCTTTTACAAGACCTCATTATCTCTTCAATTTATTATCGTTTTTAAAAAAATCAGAAATTATGTGTTATTACACCTAACAATATTTATGCATACGAAACGTCTAACACTACCATAGTAAGTCAAAATAAACTGTTTTTTTTCGTCCTTAAGATTTTGATTAATTGTTATTAGCAATTATTTTAAATACACACCTCTATTATTGTTGGCTGAACATGTAATAGGATAATTAAAGAACTAATCGTTATTATAAAATAACTTTTAAACTTAGTATTACAGCAGCTTTGATATGTTGTGGGCCAAACTTTAATGTGCAAATACGTTCGCGGGCCGCGTTTAAAAGTAGTACATTTTAAAGTAGTGTTCATAATGTTTAGCGGTAGATATCAGACATGAAATAATACGACGAATGTCTCGCGGGCCTGATCAAATCTTACAGCGGTCTGTATCCGGCCCGCGGGCCGGTTGTTGCCTACATATGTATTACAGTATCTAATAAAGGAAGTTGTCTAGGCCTAACTTATTGTTGGTTAAACTTTTTACATCTGAAAAATAAATCAATTGTTCTATTACAGATTTGAATACAGGAATTTACAAAATAATTTTTTTAAACATTTTTCCGCATTTATATATCCGCGGATCTATTAAACGAATTCGTTGTACTTTATGGACATATGATAATTACATTATTTTTATAACCTTCACATATGTCTTCTATACAATTTTATTACTTCATAAAAATGATTATAAATTTTAAAAAATTGATTTAATATTATTTGGTTTTACTATGTCTGCGAACTAGAATCCGAACACAATACCGTATTTTAATTTGTTTGAACAATTTTTAATAATCTTCTCAGAGAGTAAAAATGTTACATTTTTAGTGTAGGAAAAATAATTTTTACAAAAAACAAACATTAAAAATATAGATATTATATATATCCACTAACATCTACAAACGTTTGGTACCTTCTTATGGAATCATGTCCAATTCCACCACTGATAAAAATTCACAATTTCTGAAGCATTTTTGGTGGTATATTTCGCGGAACAACACGTTTTCCCATATCCCTAACACTTTAAATCGGTGTAACAATATTTAAAAGAAGACTTGCGCACCACCCTGGCGATTCTTCTTAAATGCGGTCTCACCAAAATGTGACACTCGCGCGCGGGGTTCTTTTCGATACTGCTGATACACAATACATTTCGATGATAAGCAAATAACAAAATAGAGAAAGTCAAACAAAGAGCTAAACTAAGAACAAAATCCAACACAAACATTGGATAACCATCTGGCCACTCCATTTTCTCCATACCAATTTCTTCACCCCAGTTGTTCTCGATGTTTGTTTGATTGGGAAAGGCATAATTGTCTATAAAAATTAATTTTTCTCCCATCGCTGCTGCGTACGGAAGAACAATAGTTCGCAGAATCTTATTCGGATATCATCGGAGATTCGAAGCACCTCTAGTACTCACTTCGGTCCATACTATTGCATATTATCACTCTCATACTGAGGTCTTTCGCGGACAAATTGTGGATTAGTGCATATATCAGGTTCACTTTAACTGAAAATTCGCCTATTATGTGACTGCATGATAAATTTGGATTCGTCATTGAATAATACTATTCATTATGATCCTATTCAGTAAGAGGCATGTAAGCCAATAGTCGTAGAGTATATAAAGCAGGCGTACGCAAACAATTTCTCATTGGTTGTGCCGATAATAGCTTTCCACTGAAAGTAGTGAACTTGCTTCAAGTCTGGATTGCATTAAGAGTGCAATTTATATGTGCCAATTGCGACAGGTATCAATCGTCTCTGGGTGTTGTTGATGTTGAGCGACGTCACCTTTGCTTTCACCAAACCCTTCCAATTCCCAAAAAGTGCTTCCAAAAATTACGTTTGGACTCACTCCTACAAGATATTATTGTGTTACTCCATTCGCATATTGATCTATGTCCCACAGAGCCTCTATGCCTGCTATATCATGATGTGTTTCCATTTCGGACGGACCTCGAAATTGCAAAATCTTCACTGCTAATTACAGTGGTGAACTTTTGAATACTGACGGAGGAGTGCGCTTTTATACATTCTAGATATGGCCTCGCATGTTTAAAACACGTCTATGCATTCGCCATTTGTTCAAAAAGGTTGAAACTAGTTTACAGAAATATTAATGTAGTGTAATATAAAATTGTTTATTTTTATGAATGATCATGCTCGTCCTAATAGAGCAAATATCGTGGACCACCGAATTGATGAAGTTGGTATAGAGAAAATGGAGTAGTCAGCTAATTCTCCAGATGGTAATACAATAGAATACATTTAGGATGCTATTGGAAGGGTGTTGTTGCATGAAATATGATATCAAAAACATTTCGGGCATTTCAAATTATTGTCACCAAGGAATCTGATATAATTCCTCAAGAAATATTCGATATGTTAATCTGGTCATGTCATTATGATGTTATTTTTTTATATGAATTATTGTAAAGAAATCTTCTGAAAAATTGAGTATTTCTGAGCTTTCTTACAATAACAATGCAACATTTTATACTCTCCCAATAAAAAATATTACATCAAAGCTTGCTCAAACAAGTTAAAATAAAATAGTGTTCAAATACTTGGTCACAAATATACTGAAACAAAAAAAACGATAAAATAGTTTTTCTTTTAATTTATTACCATTTTTATGAAATACCCATTAATTTTTATGAACAATATACGTCAGCGATTCTAATTACTTGACCAGTACCATACGGTTCGATAATTTAAGCGCTATTTTTTTGAATAAGTGTGTCTCATATACCAAAAGTTGCATTGGCAGCATTTTTATATATTTGAATAGTAAAAGGAATTTACGTCAAAATTATGAAAATTTATAATCTAATAGCTTAAAATAGATCATCCCTTAGGACACTATAAAAACAATGTTATATTTGTGAATGAATTCTCCAGAAAGAGCGATTTTGACACGAAAATATCTTTTCTAAAATTAAACCTGAAAAGGTTCAAAGGCTCTAGAATTCTGTTTTGTCTTAATATCTACAAGAAGGTTAACTATTATATTGTATATATATAAGTATGGAAAATAATAATACAGATCATTTTATGGTGATAATTATTGTAATATCGCTTTACTACTTTGTTAACTTGAACTTTATTATGTAAAATTTATTAATCTCTACTTCACGATACTTGAAATATTCTCATAAAATATTACGTAAGACATAATTTATATTTCCTATTATTGAGATTATTTCAATTTATTTTATTTATTTGAGAGTAAATTGTACAATCTCACCAGTACTTATGTTGTTTATGTACAAACATATTAGGCAATATGAGGAGGAAATAAATGTCAATAACAATTATAAATAATGATACATACTATTACGTACGTAGTTTTACATATTGAAATGTGATGAATTTTGTGAAATACTGTACAAGAAATTAATCTATTATAAAATTTATGGCATATTAATGGATACGAATATCATAGTTCTCTGTGGTCTAGTGGTCAAGACACACATCCGGTAGAAGACGTAAATATTTTCAAAAAGTTCTGCAATATGTATGCAATATAAAAAGCAGTAAAAATTAGAATTTTTCGATTTAAATTATTTTTACGTAGATCGTTCAAAAATTTTTGGCAATCCTCTTTATATTTTTGGGGAAAAAATCAGTATTTCCATACAGATAGCCATCGCCAGACATGAAAAATAACTGAAAATTAGTATTTTCTGTTCTACCATTGTTGATTACAATCAAAGAAATTAATTAAAAATTTCTGTGCTGGAGCAGGACTCGATCTTTATCTACCGTTTGCTAAACGACTGCCTGACCAATCAGTTTCTTAATACACCATAATTCACATTATGGAAACAGATCTAATAGTTACAACCCACACTTAGGTTTTGATGCTAGCTAGCTACAATGTAGAAATTCTTAATTAATTTCTGTGATTGTAATCAACGATGGCAAAAGAAAAAGTACTAATTTTCATTACCCATCGTAAAGTGTTTAATTATAAAGGGTTTTCCAATAAGGACTTGACAACTTTTTTTCAAAATAAAATGCAGACCATTTGAGATATTTCAAAAACTTTATTATCGGGTTGAAGTACAATTAAAACATTTATGAATGGAACTCGACTTCGTCCATATGGCCACCGCGGGCACGTTTGCAGCGGTCGATTCGTTGGACCCAATTTTCGGTGACTCAGCCACACAATTCGGCCGAAACGGCTGCTATTTCGCGTTCAATGTTGGCTCTGAGCTCTTCCAACGTTGTCGGCTTGTTGGCATAGACCAATGACTTGACGTAGCCCAAAAGAAAAAAGTCTAGAGGCCTTAAATCGCACGAACGAGGCGGCCAATCGACTGGTCCATTTCTTGAGATAACACGCTCATCAAATTTACTCTTCAATAAATCGATTGTAACGTGTGCTGTGTCGCTTGTGGCACCGTCCTGCTGAAACCAGATGTTGTCCAAGTCCATATCTTCCAATTCGGGCCAAAAATAATCGGTAATCATGGCGCGATAACGATTACCATTCACAGTAACGTGACGATCATTATTGTCAACGAAAAAATATGGCCCTATGACAGTTATTTTTTGTGGATGAAGTGGTGTTTCATGAAGCACATGTGGATTTTCACCCGACCAATAACGCATATTTTGCTTATTAACGAACCCATTGAGCCAAAAATGATCTTCGTCACTGAAAAAGATTTTGCGATGAAATTGATCAACTTAGCGCATCTTTTCCAGAGCCCAATCGGAGAACGTACGTCGCTTCAAATGGTCCATCGGCTTCAATTCTTGAGTTAGCTTGATCTTGTATGGGTGTAAACCAAGATTCTTACGCAAAATTCGCCATAAAGTGGTCTGGGCGATGCCCAACTCTTGAGAACGCCGTGGAATTGACTGATTTGGATCATTTGCTACGGACGTTTCAACGGCAGCGATATTTTCGACACTTCGACCAACCCGTTGTCCCACTGGCACGGCAACATCACACAACGAATATGTAGACTCATACTAGGGCGAGAATTACGACCGAAAATCGGAGTTAACGCTCTTAAAGTAGCAGTCACCGACTCCGAACTTCTGTAGTAAATTTTTATAATTTGCAGACGTTGTTCGTTCGTGTACTTTGCCATGATGAAAATGTTAAGTTTACTGAATAAATTGACAGTGACAGTTCGATGATTAATGAAAGGGTGCGTTCACAAATTGAATTAAAAGTTTTCAAGTCCCTATTGGAAAACCCTTTATATTTATATATATAATAGTTATTAGCATCAAAACCTGACTGCGAGTTATACCTATCAGATTTGTTTTCGTAATGTAATTATTGGCATATTAAGAGACTCGAAACTGTACTGCCTGGTGGCCTAATGAGTAAGGCAGTCGTCTAGCAAAGGGCAGATACAGATTCGAGTCCTGTTCTAGCACAGAACTTAACTTCTGTGATTATAGTCGACGATGGCACAGCAGAAAATACTAATTTTAATGAATTTCTATAAGATAATATTTCCTTAATATTACTTTTAACTGCAAATATTTTTGAAAATTTTTTAAACAATCGCAATACATTATGGAATACATCAAATTATATAGTTATATTTACAGTTAGTTGATAATTAGTACAATTATTGAACATAACTAGTGATACGGTTATTTTGTAGTGTGAAAGTAGTGTCTGTCGCCTCTACCTTATTATTAAGAGAACCTTCGATATATCCCTCAAGAATATTTGACGAATTCTATCCATACAGTGTCACCGATACTCATGTTGAATATGTATATTTTAGGCAATATCAGCGGGAAATAAATGTCAATAATAATCATAAAAAAATGATATTTTGTACATGGCATTACATATTAAAATATGATGAATTTTGTGATGTACCGTACAAGGGAATAATTCATGAAGTACAGGACTTAACTATTCATATATCAGAACGAAGCAGATAATTTTCTTTTTTAGTATAGCATGATAGAGACTTTCCATCTATTTCATCATATGGCTCGTATAATGCATTGCAATACAAATTTATTTACGTTGCTTTGGTACATTGCATAAAGTCCTATACTTTTTGAATTATCTCCATTATGGTACGTAGATATTCTGATCGTCGTAAATAAATGAACATACATAAAACGTTTATTTTAACGGAATTTTCACGAAATATGTATTTTATTCGTAACAAGAGATGACGAAAATTTCTGCAAAACAGAGTAACAATTCAAATAAATTTGATCACTGAAGGTTGATATATAACCCCTTGCCACATTAATTTTCGTATTCTGTATATGTATTTCGACAACTAAGTTGTCATCATCAGCAGATAATTAAACAGTGTCCCACCTCGAAAACTACGGCGAAAAATACCCGTACGAAAACAAACTCCTTACGCGATCCGTACCGGTTCTGGTTCTCAATGGTACGGTGAACTTGGTGGCTATGTTAATAAACAAAATTGCCGTATCTGGGGTGAGGAAAATTCACGAATTATTCATGAGAAACCTATGCATCCTAAACGAGTTACTGTTTGGTGTGGATTATGGTCAGGTGGTGTAATTGGACCTTACTTCTTTGAAAATTCTGCTGATAAAGCTGTAACTGTCAATGGTGATCGATATCGCCAGATGATTACCGAAATTTTGTCGCCTGAATTAATGAATATTGATCAAGAGGGGATATGTGGTTTCAACAGGATGGCGCTACACCTCACTTTGCACACGAATCAATTGATTTATTGAGAGAAAAATTTCCTGAACGTGTAATCTCAAGAAACGGTGATGTTAATTGGCCACCAAGATCATGTGATTCGACACCGTTAGACTACTTTCTTTGGGGTTATGTGAAAAATCAGGTTTATAAAAACAATCCACAATCAATTCCTGCTTTGAAAGATGAAATTATTCATCATTGTCATTGGTGAGATAGAGCCTCAATTATGTCAAAATGTCATTGAAAATTTTAACAAAAGAGTGGACGTCTGTGGACCTGCAAGAGGAGGCCATTTGGCAAATATTATTTTTCGCATGTAAATGTCATAACTGATACTTCAATTACCAATAAAAAGTTTTTGAAAGTGAATGCAAATTATGTGTCTTATTTATTCTTAAAAAAAACGCGAAATTTGAAACACCCTTTACAAATACTTATCAATGAATTCATCTCATTTTCCATGTTTACGCTCCTCTTCTCGGTTTACAAGAAGATGACATTTACTAGACTAGGTGTACATTCTTAAAAGTTGTTTTATTCGATTTAATAAACAAGATGTGCCCTTTACTCTAGACACGCAAAACGCTGCCTGCCCCGGTAATTTGCCTAGATTAGTTCCCCTAACAAGTCCATGTCTTTAGCGAGGAGAGCGAAATCATTGCTCGATTTACATTTAAATTTTATATAGATTGTCGCGTTCGGTGCTTAAAAATGCGCGCATCGTCATTTTAGAAAACATCTCGACTAATTGGTTTATTTGATTTTAAAGAGTACGTTTTCTGGGGTCATTGCGAGGTTAATGTGGGTTTACGGGTAAACTAGAATGTTACCGAACTTCAAACAGCACAACAGCATGAGAAATTATAAAGTAGAAACGTGAGCAAAATTATTATTTGAAGAGTTTATTTTCTCTTGTTTCGATGAATTCTAAATGCATAGTCACATAAAAATGACAATTCTTAATTTGTTATCGCTGGAATACCATCGTTGCATTAACTATCAGACCATTTGCCTTAATAAAACCCAGAGATTCTACTCATGAAAAAAAGGCAATAAACAATAAATTCATAAAATGAAATAAAAATATAGTAACTTTAATTTCTATCTATATTATCGATCCTACACTATTTCCGGCTAAATTGGAATGTATTGGTGTCTATTGCTTTTAAGGCTAATATCCTCTTACACATATAACAGGCAGAATTAGTACTTCTTCTACAACGGATATTCATCGGGTGTTTCTCAGAGTTCGAATCTTGACCTTTTACTTCTATTTAATATCTATGGAAATTACTTAATGTTTTAACTAGATTGCCAGTGTCTTGTATATGTTGATAAATAAAAGATATACAACGTAATAAGTACAATAGCTATGTTGTTTGGTCAATAAAGCTGATTTAAGCACTGAAGATTGATATATAATCCCTTGTCACATTAATTTTCGTATTCTGTATACGTATTTCGACAACTAAGTTGTCATCATCAGCAGATAATTAAACATTGTCGCACCTGGAAAACTACGGCAAAGTACCCGTACAAAAACAAATTCCGCATACGATCTGTACCGTTGAAAGCCAAAACGCACACAGTTACCATCAGTAAAGATGATTATTACTATTAATATTATTAAGTAATAGAATGATATAGGAAGTAGCTAGAACGAATACTTCAAGACGTCGTATAAAGAAAGGTGTATCTTCAGAAAGCTAACAATATTTACAAACAACAATTATAGGTTCGATATCGATTTGAATTATAATTGAGAAAAATTTGTGATAACAAATGAGAAAAGAAGATAGAAAACGAGAGTAGAACAACCATTTGTTTGCATCTATTTACTTTTGAGGATGGGCTAAAAAGTCCGTGGAATGAAAATAAAGAAAAGCACTTTGCAATTTGCAATTGCGCTTACTTGTCAACATAATTGACAATCACCTAGACACATTTTGACCAGGGACTTCCAAAAGTCTGTGCCTTGCTAAAATTCAGAACTCCTAAGTTCATAAAATAAGCATCTACAGCAGTTTCAATATTGTTGTTTTTTGAGAATTTTAACTTTTGCGTGAAAAAAGGTGCGACTGTGCTAAATCCGACGAATAAGGCTGTTGTGGCAACAAAGCGGAGCTTAATTCGCTAATTTTTTGCTATAGTAAGAACATTTATATGGAGCTTTGCATTGTTTGGTAGAAAGTTTTTTTTTCTTGGCTAAACTAGGACGTTTTTCACGCAATATGGGCCTGTGATTATCCTTCCTGGAGATGGATCAGCCATAGTATAGGGGAGGAGAACCACTGTATCGTAACGACGGTCATTTAACACCAAAACATGCACTTTTTCAACAATTTTCATTGTAGTAGAATTTGTACGTTCACTACATGGTGCATCTTCTACAGTTGCATGACCCACATTTGAACTCGCAAATCCACTTATCATTTTTTAATTTTTATTCAACAAACTTTTCAACTCATTCCTGCAATTTTTTTTTGAATACTGACTATTCTTTTCTGGGTTACATAGTGTACCAAGTGTACTGGAAAATCATTAGCTGTTTTTTTTCGTAAAAAAAACTGCCCTGGCCATTTGATTCTACACATCTTGCCCATCTTTCAGTTAATTTATGGATGCCATCCCAAAAAAAAACTGATTGTTCTTTCAGCAAAATCATTCATCGAGCCATTTTACAACTTCTTCGAAATTGGCGAAGTGCTGCTTTGCAAGCGCGTGTCCTATTGATACGTAAAGGTGATAATCGGACGGAGCAAGGTCTGGAGAGAACAGCGGATGCGATATTACGTCCTATCCAAATGCTTTCAACACTTCCTTAACCGGTTTTGCTGTATGAGAAGGCGCTTTATCGTGCTGTAAAATCACTTTACAGTGTCTTTGGGCCCATTCTGGCCGTTTTTCTATCAATGCATAGTTCAAATTGATAATTTGATGTCGGTAGCGATCAGTATTAACTGTCGCACTAGGTTTCAATAGTTCGTAATACACCACGCCACTCTGGTCTCACCAAACACAGAGCACTGTCTTGCGACCAAAACGATTTGGCCTTGGGGTCGATGGGTCGGCTTCGCCAAGTGACAACCATAATTTTTTACGCTTAGGGTATTCAAAATGTCTGTGAAATGCTGCTTTAAAGATATTATAGGATGACATTTCTGCATCGAATAGTGACGGGTAATAATTTTTCATTACCCGTCACTCTTCGGTGCAGAAATGTCATCCTATGATATCTTTAAAGCAGCATTTTACAGACGTTTTTTCGATTTTCCATTTGCCTGTCATTCAATTGATGTGGCACCTATTTTCACCTCTTTTGAATTTTTCCTATTGCTTGTAATCGGTCGCTAATCATTTCTTGGGCCACGTTTAATGCTTCTGCCAATTGTTTTTGAATTTGGGTTGTGTCTTGAGCAAACAACTTCTGCAGTTTCAGGTCTTAAAACTTTATCGGTCTACCAGAACGTTCTTTGTCTTGCACATCGAAATCACTACTTTTGAATTGTTGAAATCACGTCTCACATGTTTTTATGGTTGAAGCATTCTCACCGCAAGTTTCTGCCAGCAAACGATGACTTTCAGCAGCTTTTTTCTTTTGATTAAATACAAAAAGTAATACGTGCCGCAAATGCACTTTTTCAGGTACGAAACTCGTCATTTTCAAAGAGGTATAAATCTATGACGGTGTTACTTTCGCAAAATATAACATGTATAGCTTTAAAGCTTGATGTTAGGTGTCGAATCATAACATTGCACACTTAAGCCAATCGACATCTGTTAGGAAAACCAGTAATGACTTTCCAGTACACCTGATATGTACATTAATCTTATGGCTAATAGTGTATGTATTTGTCATTAATTGTTGCCTCTTAGTTGCTATATATATTTCATGAATATTGAATACAATACTATAGATTACTGTCAGATCAATAGAGTACATACGTTTAAATTTATAATTTATCTCCTTCTTTATATATTCTTTGTGACAAATATAACATCTACTTCGAACCTATTTGAAACAAGAATAGTTCGATTTCAGAAATTTTTATCCTAGAACATCTTGTATTGTATACATTGTCTTTTTGAACTCAAATGTATTTGATCCTAGAGTGTTAAATTTCTATATCGATTACTTTCGTGTTGCAAATAAAAATTTCGAACACCCACTTTTGTCTGATGCGCGCTATCTTAAACTATTTTCTAAAATAAAAATAGATACAGCTACGTTGTGAAACCATTGATTTGTCGCTGTCTTCAGAGAAAGGGCTGATAGAAATCAACAATGGAAAGAGATTAATATAAAAAGATACTTCAATGAAAATGAGAAGAAAGAAATTAAGATTCACAGAAAAGAATATAAAAAACTTAAAATTTATAAACGACACTGCCCTTTTTATTAATATCAAAAGCAGCAGTAACTGTTTTGTTTTACACCATATTCCTTATAATACAAAGTAACAATAACTCTAAGAATGTCCATGACATAATGTATGTATTCTAATAGATTAGTTTTTATTTCAAAAACCTAACTATTGTATACAAGCGAAGTACCGAGATACATTGTCTATATAATTGTAAGATATTCCAAAAAATAATTAATATACAAGACGAGTCTGGAGGAGTATACCCAACTATGGGAATGTAAAGAGTGTTTCAAATTGCGCGTTTTTTTAAGAATAAATAAAATATAAATGGCGCACTGAATTTGTCTGGGTATGTGGGCATTTAAAAAACGTGATGTATGACATTTATAAAAATGACTTCGTACACAGTACAACAACGCGTTCAAATTGTTGAATTATTTTATGAAAATCAGCGGTCTGTGAAAAGAGTTTTTAGAAAATTACGTGAATTTTATGGTTTACATAATCGTCCATGTCAAAGCACTATTGGTCGAATTATTAAAAAATTTCAAGAGACCGGTTCCGTGGAAGATCAAAAAAGTAAAAAATACAGTTGTAGTGGTCGTTCACAAGACAATATTGGTTTGGTTCGTAAAAGTGTTGCCGAAGATCCTGAAATGTCCATTAAACGACGTTCGCAACGACTTAGTGGATCAACAACATGGCATATTTTACACAAGGATTTAGCACTGAAGGTATATAAGGTTCAAATAACACAGGAACTGAAGCCATTAGATCATTTAAAACGTCATTCATTTGTCAATTTCATCAATGAACAATCAGCTGATTTTTCTCAAAAAATAATGTTTTCCGATGAGACACAATTTTGAATTTGATGGCTATGTTAATAAACAAAATTGCCGTATCTGGGGTAAGGAAAATCCACGAATTATTCATAAGAAACCTATGCAACCTAAACGAGTTACTGTTTGGTGTGCATCATGGTCAGGTGGTGTAATTAGTAGAAACTATAATTGGTATAATTGTGACCTGCTCCTGATGTTATAGTTGCTGTATCTCTTCTGCTTAAGGAATATATTTATCGTTTCTCTATTTTAACTGAAAGTTATGGATGTTAGGTATAGGAACGTCAATCAGATGACTTTCGATTTTTATTAGTTAATATAATGGCTAATCTATTGTGGATGTTACTCTTTTTATTATTATTATTGTTATTATTATTATTATCGTTTCTATAAGAAACTAATATTTTTGTACAAGAATATTACCAATCATCGAAGTATAAATAACATTTTAGTCAAAATCACCAAAACGTTTACAGAATAAATTGTAGATGACGTCAATAAAACACTGACATTTAAAACGTGTGTGTAATGCATATTGTGTAAATATAAGTAAATTGAAAGTGGTAAAGCTTTTCGTTATGAACTGACATTAAGTGAGACTTATGAAAAGTCTACAGATATACTTAGCTATCAATGTGATGGTGATGGATGATTTTGATTTGATTCGTATATATTTATTTATTGGCGCTTTTTCTAAATAAACAAGTATCAATAGATATTTGTAAAAACCAACAATTAAACCGATATTGTTTAATATGAATATACACTTTCAAAATCTGTGGCAAGCTTTGATTAGGCCGTTTGTTTAAACTCTAAATAAATTACAAATTTTTCAAATCGGATTTTTAAAAGGTAAGATCCTTAATACGTAATCCTGAGGCATTAAGTAAAGACGTGCACTTCTACCAGCTTTATCTTTCTCTTAACTACTTTATTTAGAAATAAAGATATAAACGTACCTCTTTAACACGTTTAACACATAAATATATAAAGAAAAATACAAGTAAAACGTAGACAATCTGGAAATTACATTATAAGAATCAGTGAAATTAAGCCTTAATTAACAAAAGCATCCACTTCTCTAATTGTTTGTAGATATTTTTTTAATAAAAACTGGTCTCACTTTATCAAAATTATAAGGTGAACAACATTTTATGAAAATTCAAGTTAATGCTGTTTAAATGTACTACTTTCTGATGTTTAATTGTGATGTACAGGGTTATTATATAAGAATGAAAGATTTCATGACGCAACGTTTCGGTTCTTAAGCAATGACACAGAACGAGTCACTGACCATTTGAAAGAGGCAGTTTCTAAGTTTCAAATGGCTACCACACAGGTGCTGTAAGTACATTGATGTCATAGTACCCCTTTGTTGTTTGTTTACATTACATAGTAAGTAAACAACTATATGCTTCCTACGTTCTCGCATTCAAGAAAACAAATACGATTGTTAGGATGGAACGTGCTTTTCGAAGGCTTTTCGTAGGCGATTTGATATTAAGAGAACGGGAACAAGTGTAGAGAATCCGTTTGAGCGAAATCCGAGACAGTCGACAAATCTAGTTAGTTGGGAACTTCAAATCTCTCATACCGCTATATAGTGGGTGCTCAGAAAATATCTCCAATGGAAATCATACAAACTGCAATCGTTCAATCACTTACTAATGATATTAAGAAGAAACGGATGAAATTTAAAGTTTCGTTGCTGAACGTAATGAAACACGAAATGTTTATTTTACGTTTACTTTTTAGTGATCAAGCAACCTTCCACTTTAGTCGCACAATCAACAGTCACGACGTAAGCATTTGGGGCATACAACATCTGCGCTATATAGTCGAAAATGAAAGAAATTCGTCTAAGGTGAACGTCTTCCAAGCAGTGTCTATAAACTAGGTTTGTAGTTCATTTTTCTTCGAAAAAAATATGGTAACAAGACGTTTCTATTTCAATATGCTTCAAAATAGTCTCTTTCCGTTACTGCAAGCAGATTGTAATCAACTAATTTTTCAGTAAGATGGATCAGTGGCATGCGATGAGTTTTTTTGAATGAAAAAGTGCCCTAGTAATGGTCGAGCCGCAAGATCTTTACCTTTCTGTTTGGCATTCGAGATTCCCAGACCTCACCATTTCCATACCTAAAAATCTCTTGTAGATCAGAAATTTTCATTAAACAACAGTGCTATGAAGTCGCCGTGAATGTTAATTTTCACGAACTTTTTTGAATTATATCAAGGCATACCTATGGCCTGATTATAATTCAACGATGATTCAAAGTCTCTACTTTAGATCATCGCTGGTCTAAGCATATTGAGAAGGTAGAGAATTCTGTTGGAAAATAAACGCAACTACAAAATTCTTTTCTTCGTTTTCGTTCCACGAACTTTTCACGAATTAATAGGTGTAAAAGAAAAAGTAGATAATAAATATCCATTTAATCTACTCTGTTTCCTATTTGATATGTGACAAAGTTTAATTTACAATTACTAATAGCTTTTTTCAGGAAATTATTTAACATAATTAAAATATAATGTAACCATATACATATGTAGCTTTCTGAGACTTCAACATGTATGTATGTTAACAAAATGTGTGTATTTATTTAATCTCCTTGTCGTTAGAAAGACTTTTCCCAAACGTATAAAGGTGACCAAAGTGATTATCAACTTTGAAAAACTAACTTTCCACACAATGATCCATTCGAGTTAAAACTCGCCACACAGTAACTTTCCACTTTACTTGTCAAAAAGTCTTACCACCCATCAAAGTAAAATGTGTATAGTGTATTACGTATAAAAAGCCAATAATAAACTGATTCAAACACAAAATTATTCTTTAAAATTTCAAAAATATTTACACTTTCTTTACCTGCACGTCTGTTAACTTCATGATAATAATTTTAGAGTTTTATTCTTGCTCACTTCTTGAATCCAGTGTATTAAAGTGAGAACATATCCATCAATTTCAAATAAATTGATTTAATCGAAAAAAAAAATTGAAAAATTAAATTTCCTCTCAAGTGCCTGTGCATCTAAAAATAACAAATATGCATTACGTTATATGTATGTAGCGTGTTCTCTAAACATCTTCGAAAATTGAACATTTCGAAGACTAGTGATGATGCTTGCTTATCAGTGTTGCGGCCAGCATAACAGACCAGATGTGTTATGGAGTTACAATACTTGTCTCTTGCACATCGGAGGCGGTTCGAGCCAATGCGCCTGACACGGAACAGGTGATATAAAACGTCCCCTTTCAATAGCGCGAATTTGTCTTCGTGCTGTGTCCTCTAACCATATCACAACCCCGCACATCCGGATTAAAAAACCTGTACAGGTAAGTTTGTTGTTTCAACTTTCGTAAAAGTTTTTCGCTTTCATTGAATCACCGGCAACAGGCTAGCGACGTTGCGAAGTTGATAATGAATTTTGAAAATGTGAATAAAAATTGAATAAATAAAAATGGATACGGTTACTGTCGCGTTATTTTATTAAATAAGTTGAAACATTTAAAACTTGATTAAAGTGGCATATTACTAAAAAGATTCTTGTTTATATGAAAAAAAAATCCAAAAATAAAAGAAAAAAACACTTCGAACTGATAAATAACAATTGAATAATCGCTACCTAAAAAAAGAGATTAAAATATTGTAAAATATAATTTGAAAAATAAATTTTTTTTGAGGCCAGATAAAATACCACTACAATTGTGAAGTCCCCTTTTTCAACAAGAAAAACTTCACTGCTTTAAGGAAACGGTGAAGTCTTTTTTATATTGTCTAATAAGCTAGAAAAGAAAATAATTTAATATTGAAACATTGACTTCTTCCATATATACTTTTGCATAGATACATGTAATTTACATCAATTTATAGACACGGGTTTTACTGTTATTGACACATTTTTTATCCCAATATTAGATATCTTGTCTATCATAATTAAAATCTGAACTACATCCTATGATTACATTCCTACTAATTATTGCTAAACAAATTTCAAGATTGTAAAAGTCGTATAATCTTGCCATAAGTTTAATCTTCTAAATAATATACAAATTTGCCCAAATTAGATGCATAAGTGATGCAAATAAATTATATTGTATATCAATTAACTACTGACTTTATTTATGTATATACAGCTTCAATTGTCTCAGTTCTCATTTAGGCAAAATATAAGAACATCATTTTTAGCATCTAAATTATGAAATGAATTATATCAGATTTTTGGCATATTAATATACACATACATAGATCGAAGAAAAAACCTCTGTGATGCAACATTTCTAATGTACACTTCTGATTTAACTAATATATTTTAGAAAAAAATATCGCAAAATGTATAAAAGAAACTGGACGAATATCATAAAAATTTGATTCCACTATACGAGAAATAAAAAATAAAATACGTTATAGGCACCAAAATACAGATAAAATATTTTCCACACACTTAACTTATGCTATCCTCACTGCGTAAAACTACTAATAATCATTTAAAATTTCTGGGAATCCACTTTCCTTTGATTTCCTAGTTCATAATCTTTTGAATCTTTTAAAATAGAATATATTTACCCTACATGTGATGCAAATTACCACTTTTTTACACAAATCTGAAATAAGTAGCAAATTCTGGTTTAAGTTAGCGATTAATTTTATTGATGCTGGGCCACTATTTACTTGTATTAGTTTTGGACATTACAATATGGAACAAGATCTACTCACAGTTTCATGGTTTCCAGAGCTAAAATGACGATGTACCACACGCCTTATCAATGATTGTATGCTATATACACAATAGGTACCACAAAAAGCTTTACGATGTACACGAAAATATACCTACCGAATTCATGTAGAATGGTCTTTACATCATGTAAAAAAAAATGTTGGCAGTACGAGCATACCTATGACTCATAATATGGTGATCTGTATTCGAGCAAATATTAGTAATACGCGCAATATACGAATAATTCTTTCGATTTATTCCTTATACATAAATAAGTCATAATAATAGATCAATTGAGTATTTATAAAATGCAGTATATGAAATTCAATTACTGGTCATTACATTTACATAAAAGCATATGTTTTTATATACTTATATATACGGTATTCATAAAATTGTATTATCAGAACAGTTGTTTTATAAATTAATTTGAAATTCTATTTAATTATATATATATATATATAAGTGATGTTAATATATACCTTTTTTTAATATCATATTGTCCAAACAAGAAAGAGAATAGAGTTGTTTGAGCTTTTTATTGCATATTTATATTATACAAAGTATTACAAGAAGACTTTCTTAAGTTTTCCCT
This sequence comes from Dermolepida albohirtum, assembly GCA_031893035.1. Classification (NCBI taxonomy): domain Eukaryota; kingdom Metazoa; phylum Arthropoda; class Insecta; order Coleoptera; family Scarabaeidae; genus Dermolepida; species Dermolepida albohirtum. Next base: position 211,915 of record JAVIWB010002851.1, on the reverse strand, counting down.
ATACCTAAATTCAATTATTTTAAAGATATTTGAATTTTCTTGAAAATATTTGGTTTTACATTAACATTATTATTATTTGCGATAGCCCTTTCAGTATTGAAAATGATGCTTTTATTTCTGACAAATATTATACAGGCTGTTCGCAAAGTAGGTTAAGACACTAAAACTTTTTTCTCAAATACAATGCCTTATACTTTATTTCGTATATCCAAACATATGTATCCATTAATCTTCGTTTTCTATTGTAAATACTATAAGTAAAACACAAAAAATAAAATTTTGAATACTAATTGTTTATTTTATTTTTGACACTACCTCTATTTCCATAGTTATCTATCAACATGTCATCATCATGTCATTTTTGGCTCATTATATCAAATCAACAAAAAAACCCTTTATAGCACAAAAAATGATTCAAGACAGGTACAGACAATGCTATAATATGATGTTGAAATCAATTCTGCATTAGAATACGAATAATAATTTATGAAGATGCATGTTTGTCAAAAACAAAAGAATCACAATAAAGCTTAAGGTATCTTTTACTTATCCTGTGAATATCATATCCGGTGCGAAAATAGCTACAGAAAATGATAATAATGAAGATGTAAAACCAAATATTTTCAAAAAAGATTTAATTTAGGTGTAAGGGAAACTTAAGAAAGTTTTCCAAGAATAACTTATAGAATACAAATATGCAATAAAAAATACATCTTTCCATTTAAAATATACGATTTGGTAGAGTCCACTTTAACTGGATCCCAGTAATCACGTAATATTTTTTTTGAATACAGCATGAGCCGGTATGCTTATTCTAAAATTTTCAGCTATAATTGTATGCAAATAATTATCAAATCGTGAATGTGCAAATCTAATACATCTAACTAGCGGTTTCTACCAATCGGTTTGTATATATTTACTTATATATATATATATATATATATATATATATATATATATATACGCACACACACAACATATATATGTATATATATAACATAACATATATATATATATATATATATAAATATATATGTTATCGAATTCCTTTGATACATACACAGTCTGTTGCAGAGAAAACTGAACTTTTTACAATAGTAATTCTTAGTGGCGTCATCTATTTAAAAAATGCCTCGGTAAGGTAGATCTTCCATCGATGTTATGTTAAAATATCATATCATTTGCATCATTAGAAGCAGAGAAATTGCGCATAAAGTACCAGTATGTATTTGGCAATGATTGAAAAATGAATTTTGAACAAGGAGCAAATATCAAGTTCTGTTACAAACTCGGTAAATTGTTTACTGAAACGTTTAATTTAATGAAACAAGTGCATGGTGACGCGCGTTAAACAGATACGAGTGTGTATGAGTGATGTAAACGACTTAAAAACGGTCGTACGGACATAAATTACGACGAACATCCTGTCAAGTTAGATGTTACGGAAAGTAACATCTAACTTGCGCGTGAATTTATCAGAAATTAGTCGGTTCGTGGGAATCGAAGTAAGTATTTCCAAAGATTCAATTTATCGCATTTTGACACAGCATTTGAGACTGAGAAAGATGTGTGCAAGGTTTGTACCACAGAAGTTAACTGAATTCAATATTCTATAGACTTGATTAATGATTCAAAAAAGGACGAAAACTTCAGGTATTCTATTGTAACTAGCGCTGAGACGTGGTGTTTTCAATATGATCCAGAGACCAGGCGTCAAAGCTCTGAATGGAAGCATCCAAACGAAAAAAGACCGAAAAAAGTCGTTTGGAGAAATCAAAAGTGAAGGCAATGTTGATTTGTCTTTATGATTCGAAAGACATAGTGCCCAAGAGTTTGTACCAACTAGTGAAACAGTGAATGCTCTATATTATCTTGGTGTTATGGAGCGTCTTTTGGCGCGTATTCGTCGTGTGCACCCTCAAATCGTAAAATGATAGCTGGCGTTAGTTACATGATAATGCACCATCTCATCGCTCGACACTTATCGCTGATTTTCTAACTACAAATGGCATTTTAACCATCAACAGATTTGACCGCTTTCTATCTATCTCCAAACTACATTTGCCGATGAAAGGACAGCGTTACGCCGACGTCGAAGCCATTAAAAAGGCGTCAACAGCGATATTGAAGGACATCTCTAAGGATGAACTTAAAAATTCATTCGACATGTTAATTGACCGTGTAAAACCTTGTATTGAAGCCGAAGGCGACTACTTTGAATAAAGTAAATGAATTTTACCAAAATAGTAAGATTTTGTTTTTATTTGAAAAAAATTCCGTTTTCTCTGGAACAGACTGTGTGTAAGAGCAAAATTCAAAAATCTTAATTTTTTCAAAGAAATATATATACAAATTGTTTTTCGAAAATTATTGCATATTAATGAATACTTGCGTGCGAACATTTTCGAAGGCTCTAAAAACAAATTGACTGTTAAAATTTAATTAATTCTTTCGACTTAATTTCGAGGAAATAAAGAATTTAAATAATTTTTTCAAAGTGTGAGTGTTATTAACATTGTCAAATAATAGCTTAAACGCGTTATTGTTCTAATTTTTGCTGAAGATAACAACTTCACCCCAATATATATCCATAAGTATATAAATTTTACTATTGACAAAACTAGAACACTTTATGAATAATAATTACGTACTCTTTCTAAAATGTGCCAATTTTCAAGTACAGCGAACGAATTAAAAAATTTTCCAAAGTGTATTGGCATAAAATTATAGTTCGGAGATTTATTAATTGGTCTTCATTACGCTAAAAAATATTTGAATAAGATTATGGGAACATTTCGATTTTAATGGTTTCATTTGGAAATATTCAAACATATAGACCATTCGAAAAGATTTCTGAAATTAGGAAATGGATGACAATCTGGAAATTAATTTAAATTAATTAATTAACGAATCGATTATTATAATCAAGCGGTCGCAAATCTATAATGTTTACAACTAAAATATTATTGCAACAGTAGCTTTACCTCGATTTCAAAATAAGAAATGTTTTATAACTTCTAGTAATCTGTTTCCGCTTTCCATAAACGAAATAATTTTTCCACGCACATACTCGCTTAATAGGTACTTTAAATTTTACAAGAGTTATTTTTAAGTACTCGTATAAGCCAATGGTATTTTCTGCGATTGCAAATTTATGCGTAGTGTAAAAGGATTAGTTCGTATTTCGCCAATAATTGAAAAAGCGTGTTAAAGAAAATGTGATTGATATAAATGTTTAATAGCAGCATTAAGAGCAAAGATTATGGAAAACTGAAGTAAAACAGAAATTTTAATTTATTCTAGCTGAGAATAGCGCGCCCACAACCGAGAGAATTAGTTGAGGGCGCGAAAAGGCAACAAATAAATAAAATTATAAATACGTATAAAGCTTCTATTGAAAGTTCATTATAATACTATGTAATTAATAAATTATGCAAAATGTTTAATAAATAACGAAACTGACATTTTACAAAATAAAACAAATTTCTAGTTATAAGCCGAATTTTAAAGTAAAAAATGATTTTTATCTACTTATACTTCCTTAAGAGGTTGTAATAATTATTTTTTGTTAATTACTAGTTACTGATGTTACACTTCGCTTATATAATACATTTTTAACATATTTCTAAATTATTGTAATTATTGTACTTAATTTACAAACGATTCGATCGTAAACACGAAGTTATTATTAAAATCAATGTTTGTGAGTTATTTATATTCCAAAGAGAAATCTCTTTGTTCGTTAATAGCGATACAACCACCTTTTTCGTTTTCAAGAAACTCATTACTTAGGACAAACGTACTTGTCGATTCTTGGAGTATTAACTAATATTCCACTTGCATTTAGTATTATTCTTATTTCATCTAATTACAATTACAAATTCAAACATTTTCACAGAGAATACACTGCTTAACTATCTACCTACCTGGTTATTATATTCAGTGTATTGTGCCTCTTAATTAATAATAATTTTTGGTGCGCCTTTCCTGTTCTCTCATTTGCTCATTTCAAATGTACCAGTGCATTTAGCTTTTGTTTCACCGATTTTTTTAAAAGATCTCAATTTTATAAACACTTTCTTCTTCTATCACGCCCCGCAGCCGATACAATTAACCTTAGAACTCGCGCTTCTGTTCCAGAAAGTGTCGTGGTACTTACGATGTGTGGCTATTAAATAAGGAGACGCTGGTACAGTGGCGCTAAATGCCAACGACTGACAGCTATTTATCGTGAAGCCTTCTCTTACGAATGCAGTGCCTCTTGCCTCTGTAAATAAATCAGTGTAGCCGTAGCCTTCGTTCGCATTGGAGTTGTTTTTTGTTTCGCCGGAAAAATGTTAAGTCTAACAATAGAGCAACGAATTGTTGTGAAATTTCACATTAAACTTGGAAAAATCGCAACTAAAACTTATAATTTATTGAAAGAAGTAATAAATGTTTATCGCGTACACGTGTTTTTGAGTGGTTTAATCGTTTTCAAGATGGTCGAGAAGACGTTGAAGATGATTTGCGCCCGAGTCGCTCTTCCACGTCAAAGACGGATGACAATATCGAAAAAATCGGTAATCTGGTTCGATCTGACCGTCGGTATTCGTGTGATTACTGAAACTGTAGGAATTGATAAAGAATCCGTACGGCAAATTTTACATAACAATTTTAACATGCAAAAAGTGTGTGCCAAAATGGTGCCTAAAATTCTCAAGGTTGAACAACAAGAAATTCCCGAAAATGTTTGTACTGACACTTTGAATGCCATTGGAAAGGATAATAACATGTGACGAATCGTGGTTTTTTACTTATGATCCTGCAATGAAGCGCCAATCCATGCACTGGAAGAGCCCATCTTCACCGAGAGCCAAAAAAGCTCGAATGAGCAAATCCAAATTCAAGGCAATGATGATTGTTTTTTTCGATATTTCCTGAAGGTTAAAGTATTAATCAACATTACTACTTTCACGTTCTAGCTCAACTCCATGAAAGAATAAGAAACAAACGACTCGAATTATGGAAGCACAAGTCATGGGTTCTTCACCAAGACAATGCATCGGCTCATTCCGCATTGTCAGTCAAGAGGTTTCTAGCCAAGTTCAGCATCCCAGTGTTAGACCAACCGCCGGATCTTGTGCAGTGCGACATCTATCTGTTTCCTAGAGCGAAATCTGAATTAAAGGGAACAAAATTTGAGTCCATTGAAGCTGTGAAAGCGAAAGCGACACGCGTCCTAAAGGAGCTGACAGAAGAAGACTTCCAGCACTGTTTCGAACAATAGAAGATTCGCATGAAGCGTTGTAGGGATAGAGGAGGGGTGTATATTGAAGGTGATAATAAGTAAATATGTATGAAATCAAAATAAAATGTTTTACAGGGTCAGTCTCAAAATCATTCAAATACGAATTGCAAATTAGGAGCTTCTTCAATAAACATGTTTATCTCCATAGGCCCTGGAGTTTTTGATTTGTTGCTTTGACATCCGTCTACGATCGCCGTTTGAAATATACTTATAGTTTTAAGTACTCTATTTTGTTGATATTGTTTTTAATCATTCACATAGCTAGTACACTTGGAAGCATTAAATATAATGCCCATATGATATGAATTTCGTGGCGACATATCCAAAAAATATACAAATACGACGAATTCACATGATTTTCTGTGAATTTTTGATATATCATTTGGTACCCTTCTTTGGACTGAAGGCGTCAATCAGATTTCATCTTGATTCAGAATACGTTTTATAAAATGTAATGATAAACTGTCAACAGTCGAACTGTCAAAATTGAGAACACGAATACGAACTACATTCGCGCGAAGTAATAATTTACACCATAAAATAGGTGCATTTAGTTATGAACACTGCTAATTAACTAATGTGGTCTTCATTTGATAAAAATCGATAACAAAGTTAAACACAAAAACTCGCTTGGCGATTTTCATAAAATATCATTATTTAAGAATGGTAGCAATAGAAACAAGGATATCAGAACACAAAAGAATGCAGTACATTTAAATACAGTTGAAATCAAGAATGTTTTCCGATCACCTGATCATTGTCGTATGAAATAAAATGTCGACAGGAAGTGAGGATCCCAATTAAATACTATATTTATATTTCTGTCAGATGCGAAAATATACCATATATCTAACCTGTAAACCTGTAAATAACAAATGTAAAAGCTGCCTATGTAGGTTACCTAAGTGTAAACTTACAAGGATGATGAAATAAATATGATAAATTAACTGTTAGAACAATAACAAATAACAGCAGCAAAATACAAGAAATATAACAATATCGGAACCGTAGAAAAGACAAACTTCATAAGTCAAAAGTCAGAACACTATTTTATCTGTATTATACGTCACACGTGTATGCATATACAATCTCTGCAAACGTCTATTTCTATTTTTTCACGATTTCTTGGCAAGACGTAGCTCGTAACTCTATTAGAAAAACGTTTCCGCCCTTCCTTTCTTCAACATACATATGTGGCTTCCGATGAATTAGACAAATGCCGATACATGTTCGTATTTTGCAGCGTTACTGATACACCGGCAAACTTTCGTGGTTTATAGTACACTTGATCAATAAGGTTGATATATAACCCCTTTCCACAATTAACTATTTGTAAATTCTGTATACGCATTTCGACAACCAAGTTGTCATCATCAGCAGATAATTTCAAAGTGTCGCACCTGGTAAAACACGGCGAAAAAATTGTACGAAAAAACAAACTCCGTACGCGATCCGCACCGTTGAAAACCAAGATGTGCACTGTACAGCGCACCTGGTAAAACACGGCGAAAAAATTGTACGAAAAAACAAACTCCGTACGCGATCCGCACCGTTGAAAACCAAGATGTGCACTGTACAGTGCACATCTTGGTTTTCAACGGTGTTGTTTGTTTTTTCGTACAATTTTTTCGCCGTGTTTTTACCAGGTGCGACACTTTGAAATTATCTGCTGATGATGACAACTTGGTTGTCGAAATGCGTATACAGAATTTACAAATAGTTAATTGTGGAAAGGGGTTATATATCAACCTTATTGATCAAGTCAATCAACCACAGGCTCCATCAAATTCAACTATAGTACACTTGTAATCATTCTTTTATTTCAGGGTTTATCATTCTACATTTGAAAAATAAAGGGTTACAGTTATCATTACTTGCAATAATTGAAATAAACGAACATAAAAATGTAATTGTTTATTAAATCACCAAGTAGATCTGAATAATTCTCCACTGTTAAGCTTATATCTTTGCAATTGCATATCACCCCCTCCCTGAAAATAGTTTTGTTGATTAAAATATATTAGGTTTGCGATTTGCCTTTTAGTCTGAACAAGTCACAGTGCTGGCGAAACAATTGCTACTATTTTTCAATACTAAGTTTTTGTGTTTAATAATGGATACTGTATTGTAGATCATAGGACCACAAATGACGCGTTAAATTTAACATTTCAGATAAGGTCATTCATTACGTGTCTTTTTGGTAATGTCACATTTGCACTTTAAGTAAACCGTTTGTAGTATGCAACTTAGTCATTGCTATGAAAAATATGGTCGGCGTACCACAGGCGTGCGCTTGATAGTAGGTAAATAACAAAATAAATAGTTATATATAGTTTATGAAATGTGAAACATCGGTTTAAACAACTTCCAGTGTAACCACAAACAGGATAAGAATGGTTAAATATTCATCATCAACTATGGAAATATCAGATATGTTTCCACAGTTGTTTAAGCAAATCGAGTTTGCCATGTGGAAAAAATGTTCTTATATTGTTCCCTTACGACTCTTCTAGTGATATAATGTTGACATAATTAAAATAATATTTATTAATACTTAACGAATCTGTGTATTTACTATCACTACAAATTCGTTTCAATATTGTTGTGGTCGCTAATAGCATGTAGCTGTGTTTGCCTCCATTATTTGCAGTGAATTCATTAATTGCAACGAAGAATTTCGTCATTAAACAATTACATCAACAACTCATTTGTAATTGCTACAAACTAAACTGTTTGTGTCGAATCGTTTCTGCCGCAAGATGTAAAGTATGGTTTTAACACATAACATGCAAGAAGTTATCGCAGTCGTCTTTAAGAGACCAACCTATAGAATGTATACTTGCGGCACCATCAGCGCTGAACATTAACTGTTGGTCTCTCGAAAGTTCAAATTTTTCAAATGTATTTAGCATCACTTTAGAAATGACATTGGCAATACATTCTTGTACTTTTCTGGAAGCTGGTAAGATTAAAAATGACGGTTTAAAGGGTTCCATTGTACGAACTATGACATGAACCATAGATTTTTGTTTTCAATCTGTCGTTTCGCCCACATATAACTAAAGCTTTTTATTTTATATTTCCGATTTAATTCTATTTTCAATACGTTAATAACGTTTTCGAACTACATAATTTACAGTTCGCGTATATACTCCAAAATGAATAAAATGATTCGTTATCTAATAAACAAAACGGTAGATTACACGCTACCAGTGTTGAACACAAATAGAACAGAACTCATTCGATAGTTAGTTTTTTTGCGCCTCCCATACTTCACCTATTTTTTGCAGTCATATTTCGCCCAGCACATGAGTGGTCTACCGCAAAGTAAGCATTTCATTTGTGCGGCACGCTACATTAAATTCGAAAATTCACAAATACATTTATTTACTGTGTCAGAAAATGGTAGTATTTTCTACCTACGTAATCGCGTCATAATTCTATACAATATACAAAACTCCGTAAGACAAGTGAATATCTTCGAAAGACGACGCGCACTGCATTACATACATATCAACGACGAAACTTCTCCTACGTTCTCAGCTTACGCCTAATGAAGCGCTGACCAAATTTTCGTACTCTACTTATATGAGAATAGAATAAATCATTATTATATATTTTTATTTTAGTTTTAAAGCAAATTTAAAACTACAAAGCTGTTAACAAACTCGCTTTTGTACTCTTTTAGACTTTGTTAATTATAAAACAGAATAAAAAGTTAAATATAAAGCATCGAAAGTGGTTATGCTATTCCTAAATATGCAAAATACGCCAGACGATCAGAAAAAAGTTAAAGAACCAACCATAGATGGTACTTTGCCAGACGGTAGAAACAAATTTATTCTTTCATGTATAACATAGAAAACCTACAAGAATGAACGGCGTGTTTAAACACTAAAAATTACATTAATTAAGTAAATTCTTATATTATATATAATAAAGCAACGAAATCGATTACTCCAACTAAAGTACATGCACATAGAGTAAAAACCGCAAAAATGTTATCATTATGAAGTAGTTTCGCCAGAGCGTGGAAACGACTCGTAGTTACTATCTATTATTATTGCGATACTCTAGGTCGAAATTCCTTGCAATTTTAAGTCTTACTTAAATTCATTCATAAAGTTCTTCTTGTTCACAAAAAGGTAAAAGTTATATTAAAATTTTATAGAATGTACTTATGTATGCATATAAAAGAAAGGAAAATTTTCTGCACAAAAACGACTACTCGTATTTGTTAAAGACTTAATATTAAAATTAATATTTTTATTTTTATTTGGAACGTATGTTATGTATACTATGCGCTTTATGTATATTATTATTGTGTTTTAAGAATATTATTGGTTTAAGTATATTATGATGCATTTTATATAGTAATTATATTTATTTTTATTTGGAACGTATGTTATGTATATTACGCGCTTTATGTATATTATTATTGTGTTTTAAGAATATTATTGCTTTAAGTATATTATGATGCATTTTATATAGTAATTATATTTGTTTTTCTTACACATAAATTAACGAACACATCGACATTCGCGTGCGCGTAGAATAATTGAAAATGCGTTCGGAATTTTATCAGCAGTGTTTAGAGTTCTTAGGAAACCCATGTTATTGGCACCAGAGAAAGCAACGCAAGTCGTATTTGCTTGTGTTTATTTACATAATTTTCTAAGAAATCGTAAGCAGAGCAGGAATATCTATTCTCCGCCATCGACTTTTGATAGAGAAGATAACGAGGGAAACTTGATTCCGGGAGACTGGAGACATGATAATTTTGAACTTGTTGGTTTAAGAAACGGTGCAAGAAATATTGGAAATGTTAATGCTGTTACAATTCGTACAGAGTTCGCCCAATATTTCAAAACCAGACCATTGTCTTGGCAACACAAATGTGCTTAAGGTACGGAAAAATGGGCGAAAAAATAACAAAACTTGGTACTGTTTTGATTTTCAAGATAAGAACACTTTTTATTTATCTGGTGCCTCGAATATTTTATTAACATGTAAAATAGATTTAAATTTTGTACCAGTTTACACGAAAGAGTTAACTAGAATGTAATACTTATATATTATATTTTAAGATACCTAAATAAACGTTACTTGAGAAAGATTAGTAGGTACTTACTGTATTTTTATTTGATATATTTAGAGTACTTGTATGCTCTGTGGGCTCAACGGCGGGACTCAAAAATGAAAGCATTTCAAATCCATACCACGTTGGTTTGTATACAGCTTCAGGTGCACTTCCACTTTTTGTCTTTTTAATTTTAGCAAGTTCTCGGAAATACTGACTTCTGATATTTGTAATTTTCTTTTCAATGGTCGCAACATCTGTCTCTAACGCTTTAGCTATCGAATTTAAGGCATCCAAACGTGTCTGCGAGTTCTTGTGCTCTGCTGACATAATATCCCATAAACATGTTTCGTTTTCGTACAATTCGATTAATTTTATAGTGTTACGTTTACTCCAGTCCATGGTATACGAAGGTAACTGAAAATGGGCTACCTTTAGCCTTTCCATTTTGACTAATGAATAAGCACATGCATATTCACGAAAAAAGACATACCTACTTTTGTCTGAATGATCTTTTGGAAACATCGGACGGCCACTTGCGCTACTTGGTAACAACTGCGAGAAATAATCACATGTTGACTGTTTACGTAGTGACAAACAACCGCCAACCCGACATGTGCGGATAATTTTTGCACCCGACACCGACATATCGTCCGACAATGCCGACACGAATTGTTTTTTGTTTACGTTAGGGCAGACAAGTCGGCCGACGTGCCGGCCGACATGTTGAGTCCTTACGAAAACGTAGCTTTACTAGTCAGCAGCAACTTTTGTCGTCGTGTATGTATACATTAAACGTCAGGGGACCAAGAACGGCCTATCTAACCGGCTGCATCTCTGTTGTTGTCGGGTAGTTGCATGACGCTTCCCCAATACTTGCAAGGTTGACACTGTAAAATGTTTCCACTCTATTGGGGGTGCATAGGTACCTCGATGCGTTGAATGCAAAGTGATGTATTTGAACTGTTTTTCGTTACGTACGTATTCGAACTTATATATTTACGTACAGAACAGTATGAACTGTTTCTTTTCTATTTATTATTTGAACAGTTATATTCACACGTGTAGAATTATATGCAAATGTATCTTCACATACTGAACAGTTCGCAATTCAAAATAAAATTGTTTAAAACATTTGCGTGTTTTATTTCAATTAAATGGGGCATTTAAAACAGAGAGTTACCTTAACATACTTTTATTTCTTTTATCTGTCGAATAAAATAATAAAGTGGATATTAATTAATATAATGGATTATAAGAAAACAAATAATAGCACAAGATGGATCAATAAATTTGGAAATTTCCAAATAACTCACCAGCGTTAAAAAGGTTTTTACAAGTTTTATTACTAAAAACTAAACCATACTACAAATTTGATCACTGAAGGTTGCTGTATACGTATTTCAACAACTAAGTTGTCATCATCAGCAGATAATTAAACAGTGTCGCACCTGGAAAACTACGGCGAAAAATACCCGTACGAAAACAAACTCCGTACGCGATCCGTACCGTTGTGAACCAAAATGTACACTGGTACCCCGAATGCGATAAGTGCCTCATGATACAAATTGTGTTATTTTTTTCTAATTTGTTAATTTAAAATTGTCTTATTTGGCCGCACGGTCGGGATTCCTTGAACAAATTTCTTGTTTTCCTAAATTCCCAATACGATTCCATAAGTTTCACCATGGAGATTGGATCAGAAGGATCCCTTGGTCTTGGTGAATCGTTGTCTGGATGGTTCACTAGGATATTCAGTTTACCGCAAACCCACACACACTGACCGGTATCTTAACGCCCTATCCCATCATCATCCCGCCTAGAAACAGGGCGTTATCAATTCCTTAGTCCAAAGAGCTTCAACATATCTGACCAGCATTCTCTATCCCATGAATTAAGTTATGTTACCAAAGCTCTTATAAACAACAATTTCTCCAACCATAATATTCAACAAATCATATATCGACATCTTAATCGCAAAGTCCCATAACTCAATTCACAGCATACACCATCTCTCCCCTCTCTAAAACCCATCTACCCTATATACGAGGTGTTACTGACCGCGTCAGTAGGGTACTTCTCAAAAACAACATCAAAACCATCTTCAAACCCCATTCCAAATTATAGTGTGTATATATTGGTGAAACAAAGCTGTCTGTCAGCACTCGTGTTGCAGAGTATGAGTGTTGTACTAGGTTGCTGCGCGTAGCTGGTTCTGCATTTGCCGAACATAGGCTGGAAACCGGGCACCATAGCCAATTTAATTCTACCAAGATCCTATCCCGTACTAACCATTGCTACAGTCGCAAAATCCGTGAATCTATAGAGGTCTCTAAGCACCCCAATAACCTTAACCGTGATGATGGCTACCCCCTACACAACGCCTGGCAATCTTGCATCTCCAAACAACCCAACCGCAACCGTAACGCTCCATTGACCCATGACCCATTACCCATATATAAACCCGTCCACCATCGTCTTACACGAGTTTCAGTGCAACAAACAATAGCAGTAGTTGAGCCCTGAAGATGTCCCATACGAGTCGGTACGAAACGTCGCCAGCTATATCACTGACGCGGTTCCAGCCCGGAAGCCCAAAAGAAGATTGTCTATTTGAATATTTTGCATTTATTAAATTTAATTTGTGATGAATTTTTCATGTATTCCAACTGAAATTAGAGAAACTGTTGAACATTAATATTATAATTTACTTCGCATTAAATCTCGTATCAATTATGAAAAGCACCTTAGAAATGTGGAAAATGGTTCAAAGAAAATAAACAAGTTGTATTAGAAAATGTCTTACTTGCACATTTTCAATGTCAATATACGAAATATACAATTTACTACATGGAAAATTATTCTGTTAAATCATTTGTGCTGATTTAATATTTAGTTGCATTAATTTGCATTTGACATTTCGACTTCTCATTGTCGACTTTTGTATTTGATATGAAATTTTAATTGCCTGCTTTTGCAAGCCTAAACCGCGCTAGATTAAAATAGTGCATTTACATATCGTATAATCTAAAAACACACCGTACCGTTTTCGATGTTTTATTAACGTTGTTATAGCAACAAATTATGAAAGTATATAATTTGCCATTCACTACAACATCATTAAAACAATAAATAAATATTAGCGTTCAGTAAACTATGCCGGATATTTTATTTATTTTATAATCAAAAAATATTGACGTAAATTTACTTAAAACTGCATTCAAATTAACTAAATACTATAAGAAATATTTCCAAAAATTCCAAATAAGTTGTTCCAAAGAAAGCAATATAAGTATATCTACATCTCATTTAACACCAATATTTAGTTCCCAGTTCACTAATCATCAAAAATGTACAAAAAAAATCTTACCACATTAACTTTCGCAGCTTAAACATGTATTTCGATAGCTAAGATTCCATCTTCAGTAGAAAAAATAAACAAATTATTGAAACAAAGGCTCATAGTACAGCTACTCTGCAAACACTCCACTTGGTATGGCCAAATAAGTAATAAATTACATAAAAACATAAATGGATAACTTTCCTCTTCTAACATAAAAACCAACACTCACGTTCTTAACTCACTATCCACACATCGCATTCGCAACCGAATCTTTTTAGTGATCGTACCTATTCCAGGAATTCATCAGAAAGTTTGTCGGTAGTAAATTCCTTAGTATATGTGCAAATAATTAAAGAATGAAACTAAAAGACGTTGAAATGTTAGTTCCATCGAATGTTGTTGTTTACTTGGGTACCTACACTAGAAACTTGAAAAATATTCAAAGGATTTGCTTTACAAACATAAGAACCGGCGACAGCAAATGAATATTCGTGGTTCACAACCCTATATACATATGTCTCAAAATTGTTCTCAATTCAAAGGCAAATTCTACGAATAGAAACAAGGAAGAGCAATAGGTAATTGCCTATTTCCTTTCGTAATAGATTTACTTTAAGTCATTTTGAAGTTGAATTTAAAAACAAACAAATATTTTTCCAAAAGTTTGGTTTAGGCACGTACGTTTTTGATACACGTAAGTGAGAATTAGAAGAATTTGTAAAGGAAGAAGTTTCCAATAATTAAATTTATTGTCGAAAATGCTAACTGTTTACTATTCTTAAATACACTATTCTACTTACTATTCTTAAATATACTAGTAATTAACAACCAATTAGAAAGAATCAACACATTGAAATTGACATTTTTTTGAAAAGAAATCAATATCAATAAGCTTATCAACCATGGATTCAAATCATAATATTGAGCATAAGATGGGGTCTTTCAACTTTCTTCTCAGTCGTTTGCTAAGCTTCCAGTTTATAAAGGTGAAATACCAAAGACAAATTAAATTTCATTAAGAACATTACGGGATATCATTTTGATTCGGAAATAATAAATTAATAATTAATAGGAATATGGTTTATCCTAGGTTTACATACTATCGTTTAAAAATCAACAGAAATTAAAATCTGCTTAATTTTGCTTAATTGTGAAAAAAGCACGATTTATTCACAAATAAATGATGCTTCAAAGCTCTGAATAAAATTGATTGTATAACTGTGTGAACGTATTAATTTTGAATTGTCAAATTTAAAGTACAGAAATTTTAATTGTTGGTGTTTCCGAAAATCAACCCACAAAATGTAAAAAATAGTAAAATGATGATAAGTGATCTATTTCTGAAACTGCTCCAGGACTGGCGGAGGTAATAAATACTGCCTCGTTAGAATTACTACCAAAAAAAGTCTAGAGAAAAATACGAATGTGCATATAATCGTTTCATAGACTATCGCGAGAATAAAAAGTCTTTCTCGGCAGTATAATGGCATATTTCTTAAAACTTCAATATTAAATTAATCAATTAAGGTTAATACAACTCCTTTCCACAATAATTTTCGTATTCTGTATAGGTATTTTGGCAACTAAGTCAATATCAGACTTTCATCACAAAATATAATATAAATGTAATGTATATATACCGTAATGCATTGTGGTTATTAAAAAATCAAAATATGTTATTTTATTTCTTAAAAATGAGTTTTTAATAATTTTTTCGGTAAAGAAATAGAATTTTCTTACAGTAAATATTTTCTAATTTATTTTTAGTTGCCTGTATGTAGTGTATTAATATCTTTCCAAAGACATCAATTAGCATTTGCAAAATAGAAAAATTTCTCACACAACAAATCTATCTTTACATTTTATTACAACAAATTGTAGCAAATGTATTTAGAGATATTAAAATTAAACAAATTTACAAATCTGATTGGACGCCCCAACCCAACCATTCCGAACCCAGAACCAAATAAAAGGAAAAGTTATAAAAACACATTTTTAAATTGTAAAATATATTGGAAAATTTTAATCACACGTCATACTTTTTATTTCTTTTTTAATTAAATTTCTATTTCTAGGTTTACTTTTGTTGGCCTTTTGTGTTTCTTATTTTGTGACTTATCGTTAAGAAAACTATTTCACCATCACATTTCGTAATTTGATTTACTACATTGTTAAATGCTTTATATTTCTTAATGGCAATTTAAAAAATAAGAAAATTCAAACTATTAACTTATCTTTAAGAAATAAAAAGTACTTAACAATGTAGTAAATCGCATTATGAAACGTTATGACATTTGCTTATTATCTCTTAACGATAAGTTCAGAAATAAGGACACCGAAAATCCCAAACAAAATAAACCAAGAAATCATTTCTTTTATTTTTTTTATATATATACATGTAAATATTTCTTATATTCACTTATGGTTTGTTAAATTTCATATGTACTTTTTTTTACTACTACTTGAACATTTTCGTGTCGTGTACATATATTCAGTTTTATCCTTTTAATGGAAGAAATTCTGTGGGCAAAATATATAAGAAAATAAATTCATTTTTCCAAAAGTACGTATTTTCATTTACACAGTGCAAATATAATAAGTGTTCTGTGAACATTACTCAATCAGTTTGTTTTACATCAGACATCCAATTAACACTACAGAGATATGTTTCATATCTAATATTTCATATTGCAATTTTTATGAAAGGGTTACTACTTTCACTACAGATATGTTATTTGTTGCTGATGTAATGCAGCGTCTATAACAGAATAATAAATTTGTTTGAATAAAAATGAAATACTATTGAAAAATATCCTTGAATCATTTTCATTATTGCTTTATTTCGCAAACTTATATAATACATAGTTCTCGACTTTGCTTTAATGCGTTTGCTAAATGAAAATTTTTTTTAATGTAATGTAAACATACAATCTGCCCAACCAAAGACAAGTATTTTGTGTTGACAGTAAGCAGAACACAATATTAAACGTAACTGCTTTTTGGTAAATGATCTTATATCTAGCCTAAGACTAAGTTACATATTGAGTATTTAATTGATTCTGCTCACTTGATCGTTAGGCTTAAGTCTTTTTTACCAATGCACTCCACCTTTATTTTCTTGCAAATAAATATGCGTGAGCCCTTAACTTTGCATTATAGACTTTTTCCTTGATTTCTTCTTTCGCTGAGAGCATTTTTAGGTCATTTTCAATGATTTTATTTGGCGCATTCGCGACACTTCTAAAGACTTTATTTTGACACCTTTGAAGTATCTTTATATTCAAATTAATTGCCGTTCTCCATAATT
The DNA here is from genome assembly GCA_031893035.1 of Dermolepida albohirtum. Classification (NCBI taxonomy): domain Eukaryota; kingdom Metazoa; phylum Arthropoda; class Insecta; order Coleoptera; family Scarabaeidae; genus Dermolepida; species Dermolepida albohirtum. Next base: position 194,895 of record JAVIWB010002851.1, on the reverse strand, counting down.
TATACAATAGTTTTTTATTATTGACACTTAAACGTGAATGTCTACCTATCATCCAGATTCTCATCCATGTCTCTGAATTTAACCCCAAGTTGCTTTCTCTTCGTGAAAATATATTTCATATAATATATATCAAATTTGTTGTCGGTAGCGATCAGTATTAACTCTTTCACCAGGTTTCAATAGTGCGTAAAGTAGCACGTCACTCTGGTCCCACCAAATATAGAGCATTGTCTTGCAATCAAAACGATTTGGTCTTGGAATCGATGGACCGGCTTCGCAGGTGATAACCATGATTTTTTGCACTTAAAGTTCTCAAAATAAATACATTTTTCATCACCCGTTACTATTCGATGCAGAAATGTTTACCGATCATACCCTTGAAGCAGCATTTCACAGATGATATTTCGATTTTCCATTTGCCCGTCATTCAATTGATATGGCACCCATTTTCCCATCTTTTGGATTTTTTCCATTGCTCGTAATAGGTCGCTAATCGTTTCTTGAGCCACATTTAACGCTTCTGCCAATTATTTTTGAGTTTGGGTTGGGTTTTCATCCAATAACTCCTGCAGTTTCGCATCTTCAAACTTTTTCGGTCTACCAGAACGTTCTTTGTCTTGCACATCGAAATCACTACTTTTGAATTGTCGAAACCACGCCTCACATGTTTTTATGGTTGGAACACGCTCACCGTAAGTTTCTACCAGCAAACGATGACTTTCAGCGGCTCTTTTCTTTTGATTAAATAAGAAAAGTATTGCGTGCCGTAAATGCACTTTTTTAGGCACGTAACACGACATTTTCAAGGAGGTATAAATCAATAACGGTGTTACTTTCACAAAATATAACATGTATGGCTTTGAAGTTTGGTGTCTGCAGAATAAAATGACATATGCGTTAAATCATAACATTGTATACTTAAGCCTGGCGGTAATGACTTTCCGATATACCTAGTATATTCAACGGCACGTCATTAATAAACGAACAATCGTATCAATATGCAATTTTCATCATCGCACTCACATTCGTTTTCTATAAAAATCTGTATTACTGTGCAATTTCATACCTGTCTAATTTTAAACACAAGAGGAGCCGTCAACAACACGGACTATGCACTTTTTTCACTTTGGAAGCTGAGCAATAAGCCAAAGAAATACAACAAACACGAATAAATGTTAGGATAGGCTTGTCATTTTCCCCCGGTGCGACATGTCAGAGTTGGTTGTAGTACACATACCGACAATCAGATGTGAACGAAACGTATATTAACAATTGGCGATGAATAAAACAAAGATAAATAAGTCATTTTTAAATTTCTGAAACATTTACCTTGCTTATAGTTTATTTTGTAGCGCAAAGTGGTTAACTTTAGTGAAAAGTTTGAACTGTTAGGTACATATGCCACTATATTTGTTTTGGTCAACAATGTTCGCTATGATGAAAAAATGTTCTTATATCTTGACAAAGACCGTTAGACATCTACTGAAGTAAGACAAGCATAATTTAATTAATCATTATAAATAAATAACGGATCTATAGAAGCACCATTACAAATTTCTCTTAAACCGGTAAAATCGGAATCTTCGTTTCTAACACTTTCGAAGTTTTATAAACCTCCATAATTTTTATATCATTAATAACCCAAAGCAGTGAATGTACATCGTTCACTATTTACACAATAACACATTGATCTGCAATTTTTCTGTTGCGTCAAGTAATCCGTTATAATTGTCGTAAAAAGTTTTTAAATCTATGATTTAAAAACTGAAGTATCTTGAAATTTTAACTCACTTTCCTTAATAGCTGCAGCTTCGTCAAGATTGAATTGTAGAATTGCAGATTTAATTTGCTTGAAAATACTCTTAGAATAATATAAAACCGCCTTCAACCATGTTCCCCAATATGTAAAGATTGGTTGTGGTGGTTTAAAAATACCGGTACATAGTCTCGTTTGGGAGATTTTACAATCACTTTTTTAGCATTTGCAATGCATTCACATCTGAGAAACATTCTCGAATAGTTTGTGCCACGAGATGTAAAGCATGAACTTTACACGTCACTCGTAAAAGTCTGACAATCTTCTTTAAGAGATCGACGATTAATATGACACAAACAACACTAGACCACGAAAATATATGAAATTCTCAGAAACGTATCATATAACAGGATCACAAGCTCTAAATTAAATTTTAACTCAAAGTTTTTTCGCCCGAATTTTTAAAAAATATTGTTAAACAGTCAAAATATTTTTTCTGTTCAGGATTAACGCATATTGAAGATTTTTCTATCTTCAACATAGCATACGTTACGATTATCTTGCAAATGCTTCCTACATTCAAAAACGATGTGATCAAGATTGCCTTCAACATTGCATGTACTACAATTACCGTTATTGACAATTTTCGTCGGATGTCTAAATTTAAGTCGGCTAATTATAGTGATATACATATTTTCTTGGTATATCATACATAGAAAACCAAACGCTCTTCGGTAGAAGCAAATCCAAAAGAAGTGTTTTTAACATAGTCGTTCCATAGATTTTTGCAAATTTCTTTTAGACTGTCTTTTAATAAACAGAAAATATCTCCCAAAGTTATAGTGTCTTCATTTATATGCTCTAAATTACAACTATCTATGGCCAAACCATCTACTACTTCACTATATTTAATACTGACATGAACTCTGGGCTCATATAAAATTTATGGTGTAACTTAATCTGATCAATCAATCTGCCAACTTAAATGTTATCTGTTGGATAATTTGGTTTAACTTCTAACCTGGTTGAAATATCGACTTCAGTGCTTGTACTAAAATGCACATAGAATAGCATACGCTTCTGCTAAAAACACAGAGGTATAGGCAGGTAGTTTATATGTATATTTGGATTGCGATTCTATAAAAACACAACCAACGCCATTTTGTGTTTTCGAGGCATCACAGAACATGTGTGTTCTATGAAGATCTCGATTGTTGTATTATTGATTAACTTCCAATTGGAATTATATTTACAACAGAAGAATCGAACCTGTTCTTTATTCAGTAAGTTTGGCGATAAACCGCATGTTGTGATCATTAAATCACGAAAATTATCTACTGCTGTCACTTGATTACAACTTTTATCGGTATAAAAGGCGAGTATAATAAAATTACCCGCAACCGACATTTTATTAGTAAAGAATTTGCGGAATTTGTTTCGTGCGGGTATTTGCCGTAGTTTTCCAGGTGCGACGCTGTTTAATTATCTGCTGATGATAACAACTTAGTTGTCGAAATACGTACACAAAATACGAAAAATATTGCGGAAAAGGGTTATATATTAACTCTAAGTGATTAAGTTAATCAACCACAGGCTCCGTTTTGTTACTAGTCAGGTAATAGATAATAAAGAAACCTGTTAAAATATCTAATTTATCAATCCTGGCTTTTTTTCGGCAAGTATAAAACAAATACATAAATAAATGTATTTTTAAATAAACATTTACATGGAATTATATCTAACGATTTAAACTCATTGCGCAATGCTGAAAAACCAAGCTGTTGAATGGAGAACAATTCTTACAAGCCAGAAGGGCTAAAAGAAAAAAAATTATCCTATTTCTACAAATACCAGCCGCTAAGCTTTTGTAGAATGTTACGAATGTGTCTCTTGCATCTAATGAGTGGTTTTTAAAATTGTTGTCACAAAACTCTGATAAAATCATCAGCAGAGAGATCTTGAACAAATTTTAATGGCATTTTTTTTTATTAAAAATTCTTCATACTGAATACCAATTAATATCATGTCATTGCGCCAACTCGTTTTTGATATATGAAGATTTTCTTCTAAAGATATGACAATATCTTTCACTATTTCCTCACTTGTAGAAGATTTTGTACGTCCAATTTTCTTGCAAATTGCGAACACTGAACTTCTGTAAAGTTTTGGTAATAAAAGAATGTTAAATTGGCCGCCGTTTTGATTTATAGCATTAACAAAGTAACAAACTTCTTTATGAGTTCTTACCCTGTCACCAAATCCAACATCATTAATATTTGTATTTTTTCTCTTTCATTTAATTCAACCATTACTGGCAAATAATTCTTTAATGGACAGTAAATGCCACAAACTACTATATTTTGTGATAACATTTTGAACATTATAATATTAATATTAAAATTATATATTACAAAAAAAGCTATTATATGTTTCTTATTCTTTATAAGAAAAGTATGGTATCATAGATATTCGAGTTTGCCTAACCGTGTTTATTCGACTATGTACAATAAGCATCTGTAAATAGATATTACAATATATGTGTTTGAGTAGTGCTCCCCATCTATATTAATTAACGATTCAAATGGTTGTTGCTTGAATACGTTGGTTGACATCCATGACAATATGTGAGTAAGCAAGAAATACGCCAATAATGGTTGGATTATTTCTTTAATAGCATTCCGAAGATTAATAATTAATGGAAATGTATGTACTTAGTTATGCACACATTCATGTCAAATCATATAATAAATAATTTGGGGGTTTTCTTCTTCAAAATAATCTATATTTACCTACTGAAAATACATATTCTTTACTGGAATTATATACACCTTTTTTAAATTAATATTATTATAAACAAATATCACCAAACCCTTTGTACTTAATACAAAATAATGCGTATTGACCAGGTGTTGTCCGATGTACGAGTATATTGCGAATCATTTTCTTTATAAAAGATTGCAAACCCTTTTCTTTTAAAATCACCTACATTTATAAGTTCCCGTCTCATGCATTTAGATTGAACTGTAGGTGGTCGTCAGAAAATAAAATATGTTCAATTTTAAGAACCACAGGAAGTCGAACAATATGCCACATCATCTGACAATAATCAATTGTAGAATATTCAAATGAAGAAAGGATTTCAGTGGAAACTTTTATTATTGGTTTTCTTCAGTAAATGTTACAGTAATAGAATAATTTATAATATAATTTTCCAGTAATTACATTAATTCTATTATACGTTTATTTTAAAGTATATTTTGAGGAAATAAATATCTTTGAAGATATAATATTAAGAGGGGTATTACTATTTAGTCTGAAAAGTTTGTAGAAGATAAAGTTAAATAAAGTTGCTGTAATTATAACTACGATATTTTGTAAATAAGTGCTTAAATAAATAAGTCCTTAAGTTGAACGGAGATAAAAGTGCAGACAGCATGTTTGGGGAAAATGTAGATTTCGTTTTAGTCTGTTATTAAGTATTTATTTTGCATAAGGTTATCAGGCAAAGAAATTTTTGCTGATATAACAGAAATCTTAGGCGATCAGCATCCTTCGTATGCCACTCTTAAAACGTAGGTTGGTGGATTTAAGAGACGAAGATCATATATCAAAGATAAGCACCGCCCTGGGAAACCAATTTCTGTAACCACTCTGGAAAACATTAACTCTGTCCATCATATGAGTTTAGAAAATTGCACATGATTGTATGTTGTAAGTTCATAGAAGAAACGCCGCGGAAAACTTACTAAAAGTGTACTCCTTTGCTAGACAATGTTCCTTACAAGTCGTTGATTCCACTGCAAAAAATTAATCATCGTATATAGCACTGTGAGTCGTTTTCTACCTTGATCACGTCTTCTCGAGTGCGATCCAAAACCTTCCTGACTGTGGTATGATCAACGCCCAGCAGATTAGCCACATAACGCCCTGGACATCCTTCTTCTAACAAAGTTGAAGATCTTACACGTTCATCAATAGTTAAATGATGTGGCCAGTATATAATTTTGAACTTAATTAAGTTCAATTTAAATTAAATTATGCTTGAACTGTAAGTTAAATGACTCCAGGAAAACTGTTAAATTAAACTGAAATGCGAAACTTACTTCGTAGTGAGATAAAGTTACTAAATATATTCAGATAAAGTCAAAAAGTTGTAGAAAATACGAAAATTATAGCAAATATATCGGAAACATCGAGTGGTGCGTTTATTGTAAACATAAATTTATAATGATAGTAGGCTTTAGAATAAAGTTGACTAATTATAAATACAACTAACAACTCTCGCGAGAAAAAACGTCATTATTTCTCCAACTCCAATATGTCGTACAATCATCCAATAAATTAAGACATTCAGCCGCCTTTACGAGATATGATATTTAACTCGGATTCAAAAACATAACTTATACTAGAAATTGTTAAATATTTAGCGGTAATGAATAATAAATATTAAATTATTTTACACAAAAAAAAACACAAAATAAATCTATTTTAGCGCATCCACCTAAATTTACTTATAATTGATGTATTCATCGTCATATAAGTAAGTTTCAAGATATATTTACTTCATTTCAATTTCTAATCGAAAATTCGACCCTCTTTAAGTCAAATAATATATTCCTATCACACGTCTTCGCTTATCGTCATTTAATTCGGAATTAATTTTCACGAATTTTTAGATCGAAAACATCGGGGCTAAATTCCATGGCAAATCAGATTATCGAAAAGGACGGTGACAATTTGTTTAGTGTAATTTACATTTTAAATACAAAGTAATTTTCTATGCCTTTCCAGTGGGGTGATACATAATATCTTGGCAAGTCGTGAGGTCAAGGAAGAACGATACAATGCAGACTTAAATCGTCGATATAAACGGTGGTGGATGTAGCTTATGGAAAGTAGGTGTCGAATTTTTTTTTCTCTGTTTATCTTCCAAATTCGTATGCTACAAATACTTTATATTGGTACTGAAATACTATATCATTAAATACAATTTGTGAAATACTATCTCTATAACGGAAAATCATAAAGAAATTTGATTGTAGATTAAGACAATATTCTTTTAACATGCAATATTTCCAAAGATGTCAAAAATTGCAAAACTAATTCCTATGGTGGGTATACACCCAAAAAAATCTCAAAAATATTCGGATTTGCTTAAAAACAAAAACGAAAATAATTAAGAAATTTTGACAAAAATCAGCATCGGGAGGTGTTAAAGTTAATTAAAAATAATCAATCCATGTATAAGGCAATTAGAATGAATCAAAAAATAAAAGAAAGAAAAAATCTAGAATGGATTTTTGAAAGTATAAAAGTAAATGGAAATGGAAAAGAACAAATCAAGATTTAAAAATGTCGAGGATATATCGAGAGCCAAAAATTTAAACACTGGCAAAGATGTGAAGATTATAATAGCCAATATAATCAATATATATGTATATATATATATATATATATATATATATATATATATATATATATAAAACACTATTGGAAGTCATGGCATGGTTCTCAACAAACAAGCTAATGCTCAATGACACCAAAACGGTGAAAATAACTTTCACTTATAAACGAAATAAAACTCTCGTAAACGCAGGGTCTGTGAAGATATTGATGATATATCTGGATACCAAACATACCTGGAAATACGAGCTGACGCTCTATCGAAAAAGCTCTCGTGTGCAATTTATGCTATTTGCAGAATGAGAACAATCACAAATAAAGAAGCGGTGAGAATAGCCTATCATGCACTCTTCCACTCGCGAATGAGCTATAGTATTCAATTATGGGGGGACTCGGTCCATGCAAATGATATTTTCATTTTATAAAAGAAGGCAATACGTTCAATAGAACAAGTTCAGCAAACGACATATTTATTTCAGATCACTATTTAAAAAAAACAAAATAATGTCCATGGCCTGTACGTATATATACAAACAGTTGTTGCGGGCTAAAAAAGAGGCACCTGGACAAAAGAGAAACGGAGAGGGAAGATCAATACAGCTCAGATCCCAACAACAAAGTCTACTTCCCAATCACAGGCTAGTTACCACAGCTGGCCAACACAAATATCTACATCTACTAAATACGCTACCACTATCATGAGCAGAAAAACCATTTTCGAAATTCAAAAGTGATTTAAAGGCATTTCTTCTCCAAACTGGCTTCTACACGATCCTGGAGAGAGTAAAGTCAATGAAGCATTGAGTTATATATTTTCTTATATAATATATACATTCACACCTTTATACCTCATCCATACATAGGAACACACACACACAGTTACACACCAATTCACACGTTATGACGTTACCAATATATTTGTAAATTCATATTGATGGTAAAATAAAGTATATTATATATATATATATATATATATATATATATATATATATATATATATATATATACATATATACATACATATATATACAGACTTGTTCATTCTAGAATTAGATATGCGCTGTCCACAAGTGGAAAGAGTGCAGTTAGGTTAAAGCGCGCGAGAAAGGAGGATAGAATATCTCTCACTGGCAGTTTCGTTTTCTCCCACTTTTGTTATTGCAAACAACTTCCCTTACTTTCTCGCGTGAACCTTCTTATTCTAGTAAACAAATATCTGAAGTAGTTGACGTAAAACCTCCAACAGTTCGTCGTATTCTACACTAGGATTTTTAAAAGTTTCTTTTAATTTTTTCATTGTTTGAAAATCTTTTTAATTTTTAGAATTTTCTATTTCATTTATTTCAAGAATATTTTATTAGTTTCACGCCAAACGGCAAAACATTTCAAGAAAATAGCCATGTTGCATTTTATTAAAAGATTCAAATAAAATGCCTCAAATAATTTATACAATTCAAAAATGTAGGTACGTATTGTCAATGCATAATGATTTACAGCCCCGACCTACACACATCATGTCGCTGGTGAAGACTGATTTTAGACATTCTCACGCGTAACACGCGAGAAAGTAGGGGAAGTTGTTTGCAATACAAAAGTGGGAGAAAACGAAACTGCCAGTGAGAGATATTCTATCCTCCTTTCTCGCGCTCTTTAACCTAACTGCACTCTTTCCACTTGTGGACAGCGCATATCTAATTCTAGAATGAACAAGTCTGTATATATATATATATATACATATATACATATATATATATATATATATATATATATATATATACATCGCTCTATACAAGCGGAGATCGATAAGTATCGTATAAAATTATTCAAGAGCAAATAATTAATAGTGCGATTCAACGCACTGGGATAAGAAGGTCTGAAGCAAAGACCACCTGCAATTGAACAAGATAAGCGAACATACCTATAAACAGACAATATGTAAGATAAGAAACTGTATATGTAATGTTAATTTTGTTGTGTTCTTTCTCGTCAATTATAAGAAGGATCTAAAGCGATTCTGGTTCTTGTTGGACGCGTAAATATTTTATCTTTCTGCTATTTAAATAAAATGGGTGTTTGTATGTGATATAAACCATTATATAACTATTATATTGTATATATTATAACTGATCTGAATCGCCCTGAGAATTATTACTTACAAAGGAAGTAGCACCTTTATGTACTTGTAAAGTCATATGTTTAATCCAGTTGCTAACCAGTGCACTATGTTAAAATACAACAAAATGTGAAGGTGTAATAAAAAATATATATATAAGGCGCGCAACTAAGTTCTCGCTGTTTTTTTTTTTTTTTTGATGAAAATGCAACTTTAGTGTGAAAACATGTTTACAAATGAATCATTCAAAATATTGCCCATCGCTAGCGACAACTTTTTCCCATCTTTTTGGCAGAGCTCGAATACCGTCACCGTAGAAGTATTCGTCTTTTGAGGCTATCCACGAATCAAGCCATTTTGAGATGTCCTCATATGAGCGGAACTGCTGATTAGCCAGACCATGTGCCATCGAACGAAACAAGTAATAATCGGACGGCGCAATATCTGGGGAATATGGCGGGTGGGGTAGGACCTTCCATTTGAGCGTTTCTAAGTAGGTTTTAACGGGTTTGGCAACGTGAGGCCGAGCGTTGTTATGCTGTAGAATCGCTTTTTTGTGCCTCTGCTCGTATTGTGGCCGCTTTTCGCGCAGTGCTCGGCTCAATCGCATCGATTGAGTTCGATACCGTTCCCCAGTGATAGTTTCGTTCGGTTTCAATAGCTCATAATAAATAACACCGCCCTGGTCCCGCCAAATACACAGCAAAACCTTCGCAGCCGAACCGACGACGTAGAAGCATGACCGGGCAGTCTCCATGATTTTGTTCTCTTTGGGTTGCTGTAATGAATCCATTTTTCATCACCCGTAACGATGCGATGAAAAAAACCCTTCCTTTTTTGCCGCTGAAACAGTTGTTCACAGGTGAAAAAACGACGCTCAACGTCTCTTGGCTTCAAATCATAAGGAACCCAAGTTCCTTGTTTTTGAATCATTTCCAACGCATGCAATCGCTGGGAAATGGCTTGGCGGGTAACTCCTAATGCTGAGGCAAGCTCTTTTTGCGTTTGGCACGGATCCACATCGAGCAATGCCTCCAATTCAGCGTCTTCGAAGGTTTTTAGTCTTCCTTCACGCGAACGATCGTCAACATCGAAATCACCGTCTTTGAAGCGACGGAACCAATCACGGCACGTTGTTTCACTTAGAGCAGCATCTCCGTAAACTTTTTGGAGTTCTCCATGCGCTTCAGCGGCCGTTTACTTCGAATGAAAGAAGAAAAGCAACATTTCCCGCAAATGAGGATTATTTGGCACAAAATCAGACATTTTCACACAACCAAAAGTATATGACGCAAAAACAAAATCACTAATGTGTCAAAGCGGTTTGTTTACCATATATCTAAGCTTGATTCATGACGTTTTGGTTATGTCACAATTGGCCAGCACTTACTACTGGAGCCATCTCCTGAAAAAAAGCGAGAACTTAGTTGCGCACCTAATATATATATATATATATATATATATATATATATATATATATATAGAGAGAGAGAGAGAGAGAGGATCAGCAACATTCTGTACTATTGCCAGCAGTCAGACGGCTCTCAGTTCAAGCATTTGATTTAAAATTCATTATTTTAGATTTTTGTCTACAATACGTTGTTTATAATATTAATAATGTATTATTTTTATCACAAAAAAATAAGAATATTCAAAAAAACTTGTACTGTTAAATAGAGTATTAAAAATTGTTTAAATTAAGGTGTCATACTGTTGTAACATACAAATTAAGGCGGAATAAAAGAGATTATGGATTTTTCAGTGACTTAATTTAACGAAGAATTGTTCTCAAACTTTTTGACAGTAATATATACAAAAGTCAAATACCTAGAGACGCCTCTAAAACTGAAACACACGGAACGTATTAATATACATATGTATATTTAGCTGAAATAAATACATTAAACATAGAAACAAAATTTACAATTTCAAAATAAATGGAAAACTAATTTCATCCTTGGATGTTTTGGATCATTAATATTATATTGAATTACTGGAATAACTGAATAGAATCTTTTCATCTACTCTTTAATAGTCTTTTATTAATCAATCGTCATACGTGTTCGGCCTTTCTTACCTTTATCATCTCTATTATTATTCAAGTCTTGAGAAGTGTCCGCATAATATGGCATAATTACAAATTAAACAGCGCTATTATTAAATTATGTAAAAGTATAGATACACACTTTACAATAAATATAGCACGGAAAAAGTAACACTGAATTTAATGTTATTTGAAAAACATATGAAATTTTAAATTTAGCATTCATGAAACAGTAGTTCTTAACTGGTAATATACAGGGTGGAAGAGTCAAACCGCACTTTTTATAGTTATTTAAAAAACATACGAAAACGTTTTTTCATTCACTTATTGCAACAAATGTTAAAAGCACAAATGAAAATTAGTATATATGCAAAAAATGTTTCACTTTTTGAAGATAGAGATTATTGTTTTGTATATATTGTCTATATCTCGTACTGAAATTCTCACCAATACGTCGTACTACCACGAACTCTTTCTGTAATCCACACTTTTAAATCCTATTGTTGCTGAGAGAGTTTTGAAATCCTTTTACTTCGAATATCCTCACGTAAAGTAATCTAAAGAACTCAAGTTTGGCGGTGGTGGATGCCTCCGAATGTCCCCATTAATACCCGTTCGGGAAAAAGTCTTTCGAAAGGTTCGTCATCCTGGCGAGGTCGCTAGTTGCTCCTTTTTTTTCGAAAATGAATATTCTCATTCACAGGAAATCGTGTGGAATGAGGAAGGTGTTCACTATTTGAACATATCTGATCGATGTTACTGTAACTATTTGGTCATTATTATGTTATGTTATAAATTCGTACCCATTAATTACAGCCGAAGCGATCGCGCACCAAGCTGTAACTTCGGTCGAATGGAGAGGCTCTTCACGAAATTGTTGATGGTTGACGAATACTCAATAGCGATAATTGTCTTTATTAATTTACCCATTGAGAAAGAAATGACCATGTGCCTCTCAACCATAGATTATCGACGAGCTGTGGGTCGTCTTCAAGCAGCTATAACATCTAAAAAAACCAACTCGCTTAGAATAATCTCTGAATTTCAAAGCATGAACTACTTGCACATTATACGGATGCAGGCGCGTCATTATGTAAAATTCTCTTTACTGTTGGAGCCGAAAGTCCGAGAGCAATGCTGTGGTGCCTAACAGATCTTCGTGGGCTCCTTCTAAGGAGTTCAACACTTCTTCTTGTAGTTTGAAGCGTTCTTTTTAAGTTGTTAGTCCAAACTAATATATTTTTCCTATTTGTAATAGGAACGTAAGATGGAAGACAAAAATGTAGGCAGAATTCGCGTAGTGCATATACGTAACTTGTTGTTCACCAGTCCAAAGCTGCATGGTTACTAACTTCCAAATGTGCAAAACGTGAAGAATCTATTTAGTTCCAAGATTCTTAAAAGGAAACGTGTAGTTTGACTACTTCACTCTTTACAAATTTACTACTTTTTATAGTAAAATCGTTCAATCTTTGAAGGTAATCTATTGATATATTCAAAAGTTCATATTTTGACATAGTTTTTCGGGTTTTCTATTTCCTCATGATTAAACTAAAAGAGTTAGGACCTTCGAAAACGTTAAAACGTGAGCATTAATGTACAATAGTTTTTCAAAAATACAAATTTTGGCAAAAACAAAAATTCCGAATGTAGCCTTTGTGGTACGTAAGAGTAGTTTTGAACCAATATTGTACAAATATGTTACTTCTTATAGCAAAATAATTCAAACTCTAAAGAGAGTTCATTTACACATTAATAAATATTTTGACGAGGTTTTCCCAAATTTCCAAATTCCAAAACAGCTAGATAAATTTTGTCATAAAAATTGTTTGTAAAGTCTTTGAAAATGCCAATATTCGTTAATATAGAGAAATTTTCCAAAAATTCCAATTTACGTTTTAGAAATTGGAGATTTTCGACAAAATAATAGGTTTTGTACTAGAAGATACGAATTTTTCGTTGTTCATAGTAATCATTCAAGTTTCGAAGACAAACTGTTTTGATATCCAGAAGTTCACACCAATATGGTTTTTCGATGTTTGTTATTAATCACAAAATTAAGCCAAAAGAAAGACAAACTTTGACATCAAAAGGATTTTTAGAACATTTAAAAATATCAGTACGCGAGGATTCATTAATGTACAATATTTTTTCAAAAAACTAATTCATGCGAGTATACCCCATCAGAGAAATTAGTTTTTTTTTCATCAAAATGAAAAGAACTAGTGAACTAACGGAATAGGAAGTTTCCATTGTTCCTAGTAAAAGGGTTCACATTTCCGTTTTCTCAATTTCCTTATTACGTCAAAATTAAACCGTAAACAGATAAATTTTGACATGAAAATCGTTTTTATACAATATGTTCTCTTAATTTATTTTTAATTTTATTCACAATTTTTTGTTAATTTTTTAACGTGAATTATATCATCTCCTCTATTGACTATTACCTCTCTGATCATCATGATCCATTTTTAAATATACTAATATAATAGAAAGTATAATCTAGTAGTGAATATATGTACATATATGCAAAACAAAATTATGCGTAAATTCACTCAATAAATTTAATTCCATGTTAGAGAAAGAAACATGGCTCGCTGTTTATAAGAGTACTTATCCAGGCTCTGTTTTTACGGCATTTCTCAATATATTTACGTACGTGTATCATATATTTTATCCACATAAAACGTAAACTTAATAATACTTCAAAGTCCCAATGATTATATAAGCAAACAGTATAAAAACAACTTACTCTTTTTGAAAGAAATTAGTAAGCATAACAAAATATTTATGGAGGATTTCAAAGCTTATGAGAAATTTTATAAGGAACAAGGGAATAACAAATTAAGTCTAGTGAGTCTCTGATTATGCCGTCATCAAACAAAAGTAAAGCTATGTAGGCGATTATAAATAAAAATACTCCTGCCTCGTCTAACCATGTTCAGTCAAATAATATTTCCAACACGTCTGACTTATGCAATAATTTTAAAGAATGTTTTATTAAACTTCCTCAAAGCTTGCTAAGTAATCATGTCCGCAGTCAATTTTAAATAATGAAATAAAGAAATACCTAAAATATAGTTCCACTTCTTTCTTTATCTCCCACAACAGAAGATGAAGCTGTGGTAAGAAAATGAATTCCACGTCTTCTGTTGGCCACGACTTCATATCACTCCTTATTTTAGTTTTACAGCATCCTTTTATCAGCTCAATATTATATCTGGTTAATTACTCTTTCGAAAAATGCATTTATTAATTAAATTTGAAGGTATGTGATTGTAGTGATCTTGGTAACTATCTCCCTATTAGTTTGTTATTGATTTTTACTAAAATTTATGAATCCATCATAAATAAAAAAAATCAAAAAAGTATTTATTTAATTTTAATTTATTATGTAAATATCAGCATGGCTCTGTCCAAATAAAGATAGTGATACGGCATTATTTGCCTTTTTAAACACGAACATTCATACAAATTTGAACAATATTAATTGACCTATCAAGAGCTTTTGATAGTGTTAATTATTTCAAGTTCTATTATACCAATTAGAACGATTTAATATAAACGATCTTGCCAAAGTATGGTTTGAATCTCATCTTTTCGACTGCAGACTAATATGTATTTACAATACAGGCCTAATCGAACTGTGCTACTGTTGATGTAGGTATACCCCTGGGTTCTATTCTGTTTCCGATTATATTAATGATTTGCCGTTCTGTATCAATTTTACTGATGCGATTATTTTATATGCAGATGACATGAATACATTAATGATTTCAAAGAATATACTTGAAGTAAAGAAAAAAGAAGAACTTATTTTCTTAATCAATTAGTATTGGATAAAAATTAATCAGCTGTTAATGAATTCCAATAGACTTAGCTTGGTTTATTTTCATAATAAAACCAAATCTGTTCTAGACGTAGAAATCCATTTTTAACATCTTCCGCCAAAGTATTAGGAGTTATAATTACTTAAAACTTAAAATGGTCTCACATTGATTTGATTTGTAATAATTTACCCAGAGCATGTTTCGCTCTTAGGCAAATTAAAACGCCTTGTAAAACTGATATTTTATTAACCTTTTATTACTCCAATTTCGTATCGCGTTGCGCTACGCTATCGTGCATTAAGGAATATCAGCTCATGCCGAATTTTTTATTACAGAAAAAAGACTTGAGAATTGTGTACAAGGGTTACTTTTTAAATAAGATCCGTTTTTTAATAAGAAGAAAAATTCTTAAATATCATTCAAATATATTTATTCCCATATTCTACATACTTTCATCTAGTTTTCTACATAATTTCCATTTTTGTTCAAACATTCGTCATACGTTTCACAAATTTTAAAATTTCAAAATAGGCGAAAACCACTGGGTGCATGATTTGGACTATAAAGTGGATGATCTAGTTGTTCCATCCAAAAGACCAGATTAGACTTTGTATTTGTGCAGAAACATGTGGCCTTGCTTTGTCATGGAGCAACATCACGCCAGAAGACAGTAGGCCACGCTGCTTGTTTTGTATGGTATCTCAAAGTTTTCTCAAGGTCAGGAAATGAATTAATTATCAGAATTAATTATTGTGCCTCTCGCCATAAAACCCACTAACAAAAGTCCTTCCCTGTCCCAAAAGACAGTGGCCATGATCTTATGTGCTCAAATTGTTTGACTTTCACTCTGGCTGGCGACAATATGCGTCTTCATTTTTCACTTGGATTCAGGAGTAATATGAGACACCCAAGTCTCATCTCCTGTACCGATGTAGTCAAAAAATCCATCTCCTTGCTGATCATGTCGAGTCAAAAACGATAAAGCACCGTCCAATCTTTTTGTTTTATGATCGTCAAAAAAGACCCACCGACAAACCTGTGGAAAATCAATTTATAACTTTGAAATAGTGAATCGCCAGTTCTCTCAAACTTTGTTGTCCACATCACGAACCAAATCTTTGGAAATCAGAGAATGGTGTTCGGGTCATCACGCACATTAACTCGCCCGTTCTTGAACATTCTCATCCACTTTCGAACTTTACACATCACTCACAGCATTATTACAATGCAAATCTGAGAGTGAATTTTCGCTGCTGCCAACTTTCTTGCACTCGAAAATCGAATTAGAGATCATATCTCACAGTCGGTGGGCAAATCAATTTTCTTAAACATTATAAACTTCTACAGCTCAGCACACACATGTGATACAGCAAAAGCACATGCTTAGTGCGGCGATCTAGCGTCATTCTCACTTTCATTCACAAACAGACCTTATTTAAAAAATAACTCCAGTAAAATTTAAAATACCCTGATTCTTATAAAAATACTTTCAGATCTAAATATCTGCTAATCTTTCGTGATCAATATATTCTGGGAACTCTTTATATGTTTATAAACATACATATGTTAATAATCCCAATACAATACCCGTACTACGAAATGTCTACTACCTGCTGCCCATACTTTCTATTTAGCACAAATGTTTTTTATGGGTTGCAAATTATATAATACATTTCCACGTACACTTAAAAATAAATACATTCAAAGTTTTCAAATCAAACGTAAGAACTCTATTGTCTCTGAACTGTTATAGTATTAATGATTTCTTTTTTATGTAACCTAATTTACATATATATTATTTTATTTAGGTATTGACGTATTTTTAGCATGAAGGTACGCATTTATACTATGTATAAAAAATAAATATATTATTATTATTGGAAATGGTCCATCATTCGAATATAAATCGTACATATCAGTCACTGGGACATGTAAGTGTTGTAGATATATATGTGCATATAAGTATGTACACTATCGCTCACGGAAGTATGGACAGTTACTATATCAAGCAACAAAAAGAACAAAAATAAAAAATATCAATGAAATTGAACAAAAATTAATATTTATTGATTCTTTATATAATAAAAATTAAAATTACAATTCATTAAACTTACTCCTAATATACTTATATATTATATTAATTATTCTTTCTTTTCATCGAAGAAACCACCGTTCGCGGCGATTACAGCTTTTGTTATTCAGGGTATTTTTTCCATTAATTTTCTTACTACATCTGGTGTAATGTTATTCCATTCTTTTTGTAAAATATTCCAAAGTTTTTCCTTCGATGTTGGACATTACTTTCTAACTCTTTTATCGAGTTCATCCAATAATAATTCAATGGGGTTGAGGTTCGGACTCTGAGACGGTCTTGTCATTACTTTCAAAATATTTTCATTTTCCTCCGCCTCAAAGTAATTTCTACACAACAACGACGTGTGTTTGGGGTCATTATCATGTATAAACTCAAAATTATTACCGATTAATCGCAGACCTGACGGCAAAACGTGATTTTCCAAAATTTCTCGGTAATTCTCCTTTCTCATAATACCATCTATTTTTATCAATCTCCCATTCCGGCTAATAAAAAACAGCCCCAGACTACAACGGAACCACCCCCATATTTCACCGTTGGAGCTATGCAATCTGGTAACATTTTTTTCTCGTGCCGATCGTCTGACGAAAATTCTTCTCTTTTGTCCGAACACTTCAAATTTCGACTGGTCATTCCACAGTACGTTCTTACACTCCCCGATTGTCCAATTATGGTGTAACCTTGCCCATTGAAGTTGTTTCTGCTTATTTCCACGTCGTAATAATGTTTTCCGTGAGGCAATGCGACCGTAAATTTGCTTCCACTAATCATCGTTTCACTATACTCACAGAAACTTTTAGCACGGCCCTGATTAAATTCGGATGTTATTTCAGGTGCCGTTAATTTTCTATTTCTTTTGCTAATTACACTATTCACTTACAAAATAGACAACTTCACACAATCACGTTCAGTGATCTACTGATAGGCGCATGGAGGTAGTAATAGGCTAACCAACTCATTTCAGGTAAATTTCTAGATTTTAGTCCCTTCTTAATGACCGTACCACTAATCCAGATTATGTATAGTTGGAATTATCGAACAATGCTATTAAGATGCAATATCAGGTAATTATAGTTATTATTAGATATAATTGTTTCTATGATATTATTTGGAGAATATATACGAATACGATACCTATTTGAATTATAAACCTTCTTGAGAATAGAGTATAATAATACTATCGCTATTTATTGGCATTAAAATAATTCTTATGATCGTTATATGAAATTTAAAGAAGTGTCCATACTTCCATGAGCAAGAGTGTATATTACTCAAGCAGCAATTGTTGAAAATAGTAGTTCTGTTTTTACTTTTGAAATCTTGAATTATAAACGGCCGTACAATTTTCATTTGCAATAACGCGAAGCAAAGTCAAAGCAAAGGAAGGATGTTTTATGTTTCGGTGTCTGAATACATTGGTACAGGTAACGGTTTTTAGCGCATGTTATCCGCGTATTTAAAAATATATTCGCATTCCAGATGTTCTGAACATTAAAGTGAAATTATGTATTCCCCTGATGGCTCTGAGTGGGCTCGAAATCCGCCCTTGCATACAAATAGTGGACGCAAAATAATTATATTATTATCGCCTACAATGTCCAAGTTTTTAATGTTTAAACTCCTTTAAATAAAACACAAAGAATATATTATAAGGACGTGCTACTTTACGATTAGTCTAGATAGAAAATAAGTTTGTATAAAGCATAGATTCCATCGAAAATTTTATAATAATAATAAACTTTAAGGCTCAACAGTTACGGAATCCAATTAGAGGACACATACATACATATATATATATAATATTATGCTACTGTGGGCAAAAAATATTAAGACTTTTTATTTAAATTTCGCGCGAAAACCCATTCGTCGAAATATTTTTTTTCTAGGTTGGTATGACTGTCTGTGCCAAATTTCACATCAAAATAATCATTAGTGTTTAGTATACGCTTGTCTTTCTGAAGTACAAAAAGTGCATTCGGCGCATTTTACAATGAGTGAAATCATTCAACAAAGAAGTTCCATTAAATTTTGTGCGCGGAATCAAATTTCTGGTGCCGAAACGTTCAGAATGTTGCAAAAGGCCTTCGGTGATAATTGTTTGTCGCGAGCAAGTGTTTTTGATTGGTACAAATTATTCAAAGAGGGTCGAGAACGCGTTGATGACGAACCACGTCCAGGACGGCCATCAACATCAACTGATGATCAACACGTCAATAGAATCAAGGAATTGGTGCTTGAGAATCGACAATTAACAATCAGAGACCTTACTGGCATCGTTGGAATATTGGAAGGATCAGTGAAAACTATTTTGAAAGATCATTTGGGCCTAAGAAAAGTGAAAGCACGATTTGTTCCAAAATCACTCAATTTTGTCGAAAAACAGCGTCGGGTTGACGTCTGTGAAACAATGCTTTCCGACTATCAAGACAAAATGTCATAACTGGAGATGAGACTTGGATCTACGCTTATGACCCGGAAACAGACGATCAATCGGCCGAATATCGTATCAAAGGTGAGCCGAAGCCCAAAAAACCACGTCGAAGCAAGTCAAAAATCAAGATTATGTTGACAGTTTTCTTCGATTATCGAGGTGTTGTGCACTCCTAATTCCTTCCTACTAGCCGAACTGTCAACAAAGAATACTATTTGAGTGTTATGCGTCGTTTGCGCAATGCTATTCGTAGAAAGAGGCCAGAATTATGGGCCGACAACTCTTGGTTTTTGCACCACGATAATGCACCGTCGCATACTGCATTAATTCTTCGTGAGTTTTTCGCCAAATTTTCAACCAATATCATGCCGCAACCACCGTATTCGCCTGATTTAGCTCCGTGTGACTTCTGGCTATTCAGCAAACTCAAACGACCGCTCCGGGGAAACCGTTTTGAGTCAATTGAAGACATTAAACGTGATTCGCTACGCGCATTGAAGGCTATTCCTGAAATTGACTTTAACAACTGTTTCGAGAATTGGAAGAAACGTTGGCACAAGTGTATTGGGGCCAGGGGGGATTACTTTGAGGGGGCGAAATAGATTTGGAAGAATAAATTAAGAAAAATTATGAACAAAGTCTTATTTACTATTTTTTGCCCACAGTAGTACATATACATATATATGTATAATAAAATAATATAAATCTTCTTAGCATTAAATACTGTAACAAAATTAGAGTACTCAGCTGAACGAGGAAAATGTAGCTAATTAAAGCTATATACGAAAGAGGTCGCTGTACAAATGATTAACGTTTCTACACATGTATATCAGTGGGACCTTGTAAAAAAACATTGGTCCTTGTGCTAGATATCAAAAAGGTTGCAGATGATCTAGTATTTAGTTTTAGCATTATAAAATAAACTTGATACAATAACTTAACAGAAGCAATTAAATTTATGCTTTAATATAAATCGATTTAAAAAGAAATAACCACCAACTTCTGCGTGCGTGCACAAAAGTTTTGAAATTATATCCGATAAGTAGACTCGTATTTCGTTCCAAAAACAGGACACATTACAGAAGGCTGATAATAATTAAAACATATTCTATTTTGGTCCGAACAAGAGAGCAATAGAGAATCTTCAGTGCGTAGATTACTAAAGCTCTACCATGACCGAATAAGGATACTCAGTCTTCTGGAAACTGATATGGTTAGGTTGCATATATGGTTCGAGAAGAACTTCCAGATCTGTGAAATTGGATACTCTAGATATAAGAGATTGACGACGATGATATTAGTATCTTGGCGCCGAGACATGATTTAGGTACTGCGGCTTTATCTATGAATTATTAGCAGACTTGAGTTGAGGTTCTCTTTAGACAGATTAATCTTGAAAAGAGCAAATACACAGAATCTAATGTTCAACATAACACATTACAACGCTGAAACATCAGATCACTATTTACAATTCTTCTATACCCGTATGCACGAAAGCACAAATTAACAACTCTATATGCATATTTATATATATATATATATATATATATATATATATATATATATATATACCATATATCTCTATGTTTGAACGGAGCTTCTCGCGGTTGTAAGTATGAGTAATATTAGATTCTCAGGCTCTCCGCGATATTGGACAGAAATTCTCGAAAGAATCGACCTCTCGGCGTTTCAATGACAAGTCAATTATCTTCTTCAGGAATTGTTTCGTAGTGAAGCGTCAACCTGAAACAGTTTCAGGTTGACTCATATATGTATATATATATATATATATATATATATATATATATATATATATATGTATGTATACATGGTATCAGTAGAACTCCAAAATGTAAACGTTCTTATTCACCGTCCAGCTATAAACAGGTGTTTGAAATGAATATTGCTTTAGTGGCACATAACGTCCGTTCACGCAAACGGCCTAATAGACATCCTATATTTACTAAGCGTCCATATTTGCCTTATAAGCTGTTTAGTGAGCATCCATGCAATGTTGTCATTTTGTAGTGTACACTTACATTTTATAGTTTTACATCTTCTTGCTTTTTGTATATATATATATATATATATATATATATGTTATGTATTAATTTTTTTTGTTTTCGATATTAATAAACTTTAATGATATGATTGTAATTTGTAAATATTTTTTATAATGAAGTAATTAGATTTTAATAAATCATATTGATACTTACTTTTGCCTTATGCAGTTCTGTATATATTTTTATAGATATTAAAAATTTTACCTAAATTACTATTATATATTATTATATCATATTATTATATATATTATATCATATATTATATATTACTTATCTCGTGTAGATTAGTAGTCCGCTCTGATGATAGTTATTTAGAAAGAAGCGTATAAAAATCTATATAACTTCTGGCTATGATATTTAATAAACTCATTTTGTAATGATTTCTAAACAAACTTTGTATATATGTACACACATATGTATGTACTATGGTAGTTTTATGTCCTAATAACACAATATATTTAATTTCTTTATTATTTTTATCACTATAAATATAAATATAAATGAAAGAAAATTGAAATGTAAAATAATATAAGACATTATTTTGTATCAAGACCGTGCAATATACTCCATTAAGCTTTATAAAAAAAGTCTATGTATCCTTTGTTATACATTTGCAAGTAAGTCCTTAGAATTTAACTAGACTAATACAATACTTATTTATTTAACAAATACATATATAAAATTTCGTTATGTTCAAAATTCAAACTATATATAGCCCGTTCCTAAACTCGGTGCCTATGTTACATATTTGCTGTCTGAAAGATAAAAGACTACGATAAATATTGACGTAAAGTATACCCGTATTTGTTTGGAAAATTTCATTTATACTATCTTACAAGATCAGAGTTGGTAATTGAAACGGTCCAAGTCTAAGACGACAGTTAAGAAGCTTGTGGTTTTAAGGTCCTACCGAAGGATTACACAGTAAATATTTCATAGGTAAATGTTCTATACCCACAAGTTCTAGTTATAAAAGATAATCTACGCTTCCTTGTTCAATCGGCAATATCGAATTTACAATCTTCAAGAGTTAAAAGTTTTTATATATTTTACCAAGAGAAGGAAGAAATATACACGAAACAGAAAGAGAAACATTGGAGTCACTTTACTATGAAAAACTAACAAACTGTTACGTCAACAAAGTGTTCAAGTATTTTATTGTCGAATATAACATTTAGCTAAACATTTAAAAGCAGTTTATTTGGTTAGATTAATTAAGAGTGTGACTTATCACATAATTATTCTAATAATCGAATGATATTTTTTGGTTATAAAATATAACAACATAAATAGTTGAAAATGTTTAAGTAAACAGTTTCTTCGAAATTGATTCTTTTCACAGTATTTAATATTTTATGGTCTCACTCGATAGAGATTGGTCACCATGAACAAACTCCAACTTAGCTTTGATTTTATCGTTTGCTTTCTTCTTTAAAAATAAGAACTTAATCAATGATCAATACTCCACGTTTTCCATATTTCAAAATAAGCTAAAAGCAGTTAACTTTCTATTCAAATAACGTCCTTACAATCGGAATGAATGCATATTTTGATAGTTATGTTTCGAAACATTACCAAGTTAAAAAAATAATTTTTTATTAGTACTATCCTCTTTCGTTAGTCAGACTAAATTATTACTGATCTGTCATCGTACCTTGCAGTGGATAATTTGTTCAGCTTTCGATAGGATTGTATACAAGTATAACTTGTTATAAAAAGTTGGTAGAAAGTTTATACACAGTGTCATTTACACTAATTAAAATAAGAGCGCTTGCAGGCATGCACAGGAAGAATTAATTAATTTTAATTTTCGTTTGAATGTAGACATCTTAAATATCGAGAGAATTAAGTAAAGTATATCCAAATATTGCACCATTAATAATTCGGGATGTAATCTCCGGTTAGCGATCAATCAAACAGTAAATAAAATACAGTAGATAAATACTTTTTGCTATATCTATTATAAAAGTACAGATTTACACTATGTTTCAACATAATCACCTTCGAAACTAAGACATTTTGCACATCATTGAATAGGTTTTCAAATGTTTTGTACAAAAATACACAGTCTGTATTCGAAGTTCCTCTATCACTGTATAATGAAGCTTTTCATCGGGCTTTTAGGGAGAGAGTTAAAGATATTTTATTTGAATTACAGTAAAAGCGTTTGGGTGCACTGAATATTATCTTACAACAAAAGAAATACTATGGGTAAAGTTGAAAAGCTGGGCGTTTGCCGCATCTTTTGAGAAAAATAACAACGAATCAGCGAGTCAAAGTTTAGACCTCTTTGCTAACTTGTCGTCATCGTTTAGCTTATCAAAAGCATCGACCGTTGTTGTTCCATATTGTTACTGGTGAGGAGAAGTGGTGCCTTCATATTAACATTAAAAACAGAAAAGAATGGCTTAGCCCTAACAAAAAGACAACTTCCCGAGCAAAAGCTGATATTCATTTACGCAAACTCATATTGTGCATTTGGTAGGACAAAGTTAGTGTCGTTTACTGTGAATTGCTTCCAAGAAATGTAATCATCACCAACAAGATTTACTGTCAACAACCCCGTCCATTTGAGGCTGAAATTCAAGAAAAAATACCAAGAAAACATCGTCAAATCATTTTGCAACAGGTTAACGCTCACTCTCATACTCCTAACATTACAAAAAAGACACCTCCCCGAGGTAAATCTGATATTCATTTACGCAAACTCATATTGTGCATTTGGTAGGACAAAGTTAGTGTCGTTTACTGTGAATTGCTTCCAAGAAATGTAATCATCACCAACAAGATTTACTGTCAACAACCCCGTCCATTTGAGGCTGAAATTCAAGAAAAAATACCAAGAAAACATCGTCAAATCATTTTGCAACAGGTTAACGCTCACTCTCATACTCCTAACATTACAAAAAAGACACCTCCCCGAGGTAAATCTGATATTCATTTACGCAAACTCATATTGTGCATTTGGTAGGACAAAGTTAGTGTCGTTTACTGTGAATTGCTTCCAAGAAATGTAATCATCACCAACAAGATTTACTGTCAACAACCCCGTCCATTTGAGGCTGAAATTCAAGAAAAAATACCAAGAAAACATCGTCAAATCATTTTGCAACAGGTTAACGCTCACTCTCATACTCCTAACATTACAAAAAAGACACCTCCCCGAGGTAAATCTGATATTCATTTACGCAAACTCATATTGTGCATTTGGTAGGACAAAGTTAGTGTCGTTTACTGTGAATTGCTTCCAAGAAATGTAATCATCACCAACAAGATTTACTGTCAACAACCCCGTCCATTTGAGGCTGAAATTCAAGAAAAAATACCAAGAAAACATCGTCAAATCATTTTGCAACAGGTTAACGCTCACTCTCATACTCCTAACATTACAAAAAAGACACCTCCCCGAGGTAAATCTGATATTCATTTACGCAAACTCATATTGTGCATTTGGTAGGACAAAGTTAGTGTCGTTTACTGTGAATTGCTTCCAAGAAATGTAATCATCACCAACAAGATTTACTGTCAACAACCCCGTCCATTTGAGGCTGAAATTCAAGAAAAAATACCAAGAAAACATCGTCAAATCATTTTGCAACAGGTTAACGCTCACTCTCATACTCCTAACATTACAAAAAAGACACCTCCCCGAGGTAAATCTGATATTCATTTACGCAAACTCATATTGTGCATTTGGTAGGACAAAGTTAGTGTCGTTTACTGTGAATTGCTTCCAAGAAATGTAATCATCACCAACAAGATTTACTGTCAACAACCCCGTCCATTTGAGGCTGAAATTCAAGAAAAAATACCAAGAAAACATCGTCAAATCATTTTGCAACAGGTTAACGCTCACTCTCATACTCCTAACATTACAAAAAAGACACCTCCCCGAGGTAAATCTGATATTCATCCACGCAAACTCATATTGTGCATTTGGTAGGACAAAGTTGGTGTCGATTACTGTGAATTGCTTCCGAGAAATGTAATCATCACCACTAAAATTTACTGTCAACAACTCCGTCCACTTGAGGCTGAAATTCAAGAAAAATACCAAGAAAACATCATCAAGTCATTTTGCAACACGATAACGCTCACTCTCAAACTCCTAACATTACAAAAACGGTTATTCAATAACTTGGTTGGGGATTATTACACATCTGCCTTACTCTCCTGATCTCGTTCCGTAAGATTTCTATCTTTTCCGCTTCGCTCTCTATCAAACAACCTTCAAAAAATATTCTTTAATAACAATATCGCGATTAAAAATTGATTTCTTCACTTTCAAACCACTTCTTTAGGTACGGAATCGAAAAATTTCCAGATCGTTGGGAAGCAATCGTAAATAATAGAGAAGAGTATATTGTTGATTAGCTCATGTATTTTGTTAAAAAATTAATAAATTCTGAATTAAACAAAAGCACTATGAATTTATGCATTAACCTGATCCGTTACTTTCTATAATACAACCATATATTCAAACACGTGCTATCAATTGGATCAGTTTAAACAAGGGAGTGTAACTCTTAATTAACAAGAGTTAATAATTCTGTTTTATTACAATAATGCAAAATCCATACACCAACGTAAACTGAAATATTTTTATTTATTTTTTTAAAGATTTTTAGGTCTTTGGTTCGTTGCAAAACAATCTAGTTGCGACACATTAAATCGCATTTGTTGAACAACTGCGAATAGGATAATGAAAGAATTGAGGTACTGGCAAATTTTTAAGTTTTTACCTGCAGTATTTGTTTAGTAAATAATTTAAATAAGTAGAATGATGAATCCATGAACTTGAGTCGTTAAGAAAAATTATTCATTACTGCAAAATTTTTTCGAAAAACAATTTTCAAATTTTGGGAAAATTCAATATTCGACATTCTAAAATAATGATTTTTTTTCTTACTCTTTTTCGTTATTAGCAATCGACTATTTTATATAATTCTATTTTATCTCTACAATAATATGTCATATGTAATACGCAATTTCGAACAAGTGAAAATTGGTATTTTGTCAAAACTATTAAACATTCATTATATACATACAAAGTTGATCAAGACGCATTCAACTACCAAATGCCTATCATTATATGTATTTAATGATAGGTAATACGCAGACAAATTATATTCGCCACGCTATTAGTGCCAAATTGGATCTGCATATTTGTTAATAATCAAAACATGACAATGCAGTAAATAAATATAATTACCACAATCCCTATATGACACAATAACAATTAAATATACAGGGTGAAACGAAATGAAGATTCTTTTACGTTAAATATTCGTATTTTGTCTTTTTTCTTTAAAATTTGATATTTGAAATTGTCAATACGAATTTTCGCAATATCTTATTTTTAACTAACCATTAATAAGTTATTGGCTTATCACTAGATAAGTCAGTTTTTTCTAATGCAAGTACTGTGTGGGATAATTTCGTTTAAACTATATCATGCAATTGGGTATTAGATTACTCGAGTCGCTCCTAGAGTTTATATTGCTGGTTCAATAAACCGTAAACGAAAACACAGGTTCAAGTGATGCACAAAATTATTAAGTATAGACTTCGGTATCCTGATATAATATACATATGTAACAGTTCCATAAAATAATATACATTTTTTTAAAATTTTCTCCGTGTCTCGTTGATTCCCACGTGCCGTTTACAATTCCGTTCTTCATAAAGAATAAAATTCACATTGCAAGCATCACATTTCTTAGCGAAAAGGTCAGCGTCTGCATCCAAAAATTACATATTATTTTGAGACGTTTGTTTCCTAAGCAGTCTTTGTTCGGGAGTCAATCTTGGAACCTGTTGAAACTTTTCTCGTTCCTAGTTTATCGTGCAGAATTGTTAAAACACTTTAGATATAGTGCTTTAGCAGTGATAAAAACTTTCAAACAAACCATTGTTTCAACTTTCGTGTGAAGAACGAGATTGGTTGCGTCCATAGAAGACTTCCGCTTCATGGATCTTCTTCAATAGTTTCACATCCCCGAAGCTGTTTTACCAATATTTCCCTTTAAAATACGGCGTGGCCTTGTCCTCCTACATTGCAATCACTCGCTTGTGAATAGTTTTAGAAGAATTATCTTCTTTAGGCAATAATTTAATAACACTGCGATATTCTAATTTCACAAAACCCTTCTTTATAGCAAAACACTTTATAATGGGTGTTTTTTAAGCTGCATGAGAACTATCGATATCGATAAATATAGTTCGACAGCTGATAATGTCAAACTGTGTTGACGTTTCTGTTCAGTAAGATTTGGCAAGTCATCATGAATCGTTTAACGCCAGAACAAAGCTTCCAAATTGTGGAAATTTACTTTGAAAAAAATAAATCTGTTCATGAAGTTCATAGAGTACATCGTCCATTTTACGGTCAACATAATCGGCCTAGTGACCAAGCAATGCGTGCAGTTATTGACCGTTTTCGCACTAATTTTACTCTTCTCAATTCAAAACCTTCGACAAGACAAAAAAGTGTGCGTATCGAAGAGAATATTGACTGTAGCGCGAAGTATTGAAGAAGACGCCGAAATGTTAATTCGTCGTCGGTCTCAACTTATTAGCCTTTGTCTTTCGACTACGTGGAAAATTTTACGTAAGAATATTGGCTTAAGTGCTTATAAAATATAGCTCGTGCAAGAATTGAAGCTCATTTCTGGTTAAATGGCTATGTCAATAAGCAAAATTGCCGTATTTCGAGCGAAAACAATCCGCAAGCCATTAATGAATCACCATTAAATCCATTAAAATTGACTGTTTGATGCAGTTTACAGGCTGGCGACATCATCGACCCTTATTTCTTCGAAATGAGGGAGGAGCTGCCGTTACGGTGAATGGCGAGCGCTATCGAGCCATGCTGACTGAATTTTTGTTTCCAAAAATTAATCAGCTAAACATCGACGACATGGTTCCAACAAGACGGCGCAACTTGCCATACAGCGCCTTAACAATCGATTTATTGCAAAATCAATTTGGTGACTTTATTTCCAAAAGTGTTCACTGGCCTCCTCGTTCGTGAGATTTCACGCCTCTAGATTACTTTTTATGGGGCTATGTTAAGTCATTGGTTTATGCCGACAAACCAGCAACTCTTGAAGCACTGAAAGCCAGTATTCAAGCCGCCATTGATGCCACACGGCCAGATTTATTGGAAAAAGTAGTCAAAAATAAATGCCATAAAATTATCTACCAGATTATAATAAAAAAAATTTCATTCCAACAATATTTCTGTCTTGTGTTGTCATTTTAAGTTCTCAAGCTCCTAAAAAAACACTCGTAATACAAAATAATGTATGAATTGAAGTCACTTTTGATATATAAGTAGAAAAATGTTGCTGGTATTGAACTTTATTGGGCAAAGTACAATTAATTCTTCTCTGTGATGAGTACGTAAGTTTTTCTCTAATTCTCCTCGAAGTTGCCTTGTTCAATGTTGTCATGGTTAGAGAAATATTTTTGCTATAATAATTTAATTTTACTGAAGACAATGTAGAAAAAATAATAAATATTAACACAAACAGTTCACATTATTGTCATTGTCAGATTTTCATTCTTTACGATTAATTTACACATATTAATAATATGAACTAAACTGGAAAATTTCCATATTCTAAATTAAGAATTTTTATACTAAATATCATATTTCTATAGTTAAAAATTAATTTTGGATTATTATTAATTTATTATGTTTTAGCCTCAACTTAAATGTCTTAAACCAAAAAACATCCCGCTCAAGCCATTTATGTGTCGTGTTTACATTTTATTTTATTGTATAATTATGTGTTATGATTTTTACATATGGAAAATCTAGACGTCATTTCTATTAAAAATTGAACATAAGAGGACGTTCAATGTATTCTCGATATCAGAACAGAGGAAAACGTAAAATAAATTTCCTGCTCGATTTTTTTCAACATTTTTGCGTCAGCCATTCTATTAAGGATTACAATTAATTAAACTTTACCAGGGCCTGTAAAGTATACTTTATTTAGGTACTATTGCTCCAAAACGAATTTGTTTTCATTCACTTAATTAATTAAATTTAACAAGTATATTGATTTCAATTGATCTAAATTTACTCACGCCTGGTCTTTAATATTTTAAAATGCTGTGACATAAATAATCACCAAGATTATTTATATCGCAGCGTTGGTTTTTTCTTTATAAAATTTAAGCTTTTCAATTTTTTAAATATAGATTAAATAGGACTAGTCTTAAGAATGACGAAATTAAAATCAACTTTTCAATACAACACAGTGGCCTATTGGTATTTAATAAAACGATTAAATACAACTACGAGGGTAATTTGACAAGTAGTGAGAATGGAAAAGAAAAACGAATTTTTTTAATACAAAATAATTTTTATTTTTCAATATATTCTCCTAAAAGAGCAATACATTTATTCCAACGGTGCTCCAATGCCCTTATGCCATCTCTAAAATGCGATTCCGGAAGGCTTGCAAAATACTCATTTACGAAGATGATTAGCTCGTCGTTAGACGAAAATTTCTTTCCACCTAGTGCCGTTTTCAATTTTGGAAAAATGTGGGAGTCGGAAGGGGCTAGATCCAGCGAATAAGGCGCATGCGGTACTAATTGGAAATGCAACTCGTGGATTTTGGACATCGCAACTGTGCTGGTATGCGAGGAAGCGTTGTCTTGGTGAAACAGAATCTTTTTCTTTGCCATTCCTGGCCGTTTGGCACGAATATCAACATTTAATTTTTGTAGAAGTTCTGCATAATATTGTCCGTTTATTGTGGCACCTTTCTGAAGGTAATCAATAAACAAAATGCCCTTTGAATCCCAAAAAATTGATGCCATCACCTCGTTTGCCGACAAAGTGGCTTTCGCTTTTTTGGAGGTGCAGAACCACATTCTAACCGTTGTTTCGACTATTGTTTAGTTTCGGGTGTACTGTAGTGTAACTAAGCTTCATCGCAAGTAACAAATCGCCTACAAAAATCAACCGGATTCCGCTTATAAAGGTCCAAACACGCATTGGAAATGCGCAAACGAGTGAACTTTTGATCAGTCGTAAGCAATCGTGGCACCCATCTCGCCGAAAGCTTGGAAAGGCCCAATTCTTTCCTTAAAATGTGGTGTACGCGTTCTGTTGAAATGTTTACCATGTCGGTTATCTCTCTCACTTTGAGCCGTCGATTTTGCGTAATAATATTATGGATTTTTATAATCATTTCCTTAGAAGTCACGATTTTGGGTGCTCCAGAGCGCGCTTCATCAGCACAGCTTGTTCTACCACGTTTAAATTCATTTACCCATCTACTTATTGTGGCGGATGATGAAGCAGATTCACCTAATGTTTTCCGTAACTCATCTTTTATTTCGGTAGCTTTCATACCCTTAATTACGAAGTATTTAATCACAGCACGATACTCTGCTTTTTCCATTTTAACAAAACGACGTGTTGCTTCTTTTTCAATCAGCTGTCAAAAATAAACTAATCAACCGATTTATCTAAATATCGGAATGTAAACATATAAATAGGCAACTTAAATTACAGTACATTTGTTTTACCCATTAAAACGCCACTTATGTGTCGTTCTCACTACTTGTCAAACTATCCTTGTAGATGATGTCCAAAATACGAACGAGTATAACTGTCTTCTGAACTTTTAGTTTGAACGAACATAATTAAAAATAAATCATTTTTTTAGACAAAAAATTTTCGTAATAAATTAAATGTAGGATATGTTTATATAACTTCATATTAAAGATTTAACTTTAAAATAGTTATACAATTCGGCACCTTTGTCAGTTAAATATTATATCTGTTCTATTTTTGATTTCGACAATGAAACTGTATGAAATTTTATATTTATACCCTATACCTACAATGTCATTATCTAATGGATTAGTCAAACTACCCACACCATTAGTAAATCATCCCGATACCGACAATCCATTAAACTCCCTCGTAATTTTGGGTATGAAAGGTTTTTTGTTCAAAAAATTTTGCTACGACTGAAAAAACAGAAAATCTAAAAGCACTATATCTAGAGAATATGTAGTCCTACTAACTTCCTATGAACCGCTAAAGAAGCATTGTGCCAAGCGTTATCATTTGGATAAATAATTTCCTTCAAATTGGTCAAAACTGGACGTTTCTTCAAATTCAAACTACAAACGATATCCCAAACGAATTTTATCTATACTCATTTTCTGGTTTGCAAATGCAGCAAACACTGGCGGCTGTATTATAAATTTTTATATTGTAATAATGGGAATAAGTAATTTTAATTCCTTACGAAAGTTTCTTAAAAACATTTTAACGAACTCCATTTAATGCCTGTTTTCTAGGAAACAAAAATAGAACAGATTTAATATTTAACTGCCAAAATACCGAATTGTATAACTACTTTGAATTTAAATCTTCAATATGAATTTGTATAATCTTAACGTACATTTAAATTATTACGAGAATTTTTTATCTAAAAAATTTAATTTATTTTTCAATATGTTCGTTCGTCTTTTAAACTTAAAAAGACAATCTGGGATATCACTTGTTTGTCACCTCAAAACAATTAAGACAAGCAATTTATGTATTCACCGTTTCATCGAAAGACGAAAAATTTAAATAGGGTTTTTAAAAAGCGCATATTTCAGTTTACGAACTCAAATCTCTCTTAGATAAACAGCTAAAGCAGAAATCGGGCATTTACGAAATAAAATGCCTAGATTGTGGTAAGAATTACATCGGTCAGACTAAACGTTGGATAAGAACCCGGTAAGAACATATGGCGCAAGTCAAGTTTAATCGACCTGAGAAATCAAATTTGAGGAAATACGTGTTAGAAAATAATTATAGTGTAACCATGAAAGCGTATTCACTACAAAAAAACAAAAACAATGTGTTAAACACAGATAAGGGTCCGATAACACATTCTTCTCTCTTTGAACTCCTAGAAAATTTGATCGTCGAAAAAGGTAAAGTACACCTTTTTCGACGATCGAATTTTCTAATAAGTGGTAGTTTTAAGACTAGGAAATATATGAAAATGTGGAAAAATTTCAGTGTATTTAGCTTTTAGTGGTATTTAGGTTCGGAATTATTCTGTGCGATTTTTACCGCGCATCCACATGCGACACTGCAATTAATTATCTGCTGATGATGACAACCTAGTTGTCGCAATACGTATACATTGATGTGGTAAGGGGTTTTATTTACATTTTTTGATTAATTCAATCAACCACAGTCTTCGTTAGAATTTACCTATAATAAAATATACCTTTGAAGTCATCCTTCTTTGCATTGGCAACCAGTTTTGTGCAAAAATTTCAAATCTAGTTATTACGTGTTTATTATTTCATAAAAACAAATATGAATTTAAATAATTTATAAAATTGCTTGTCCATCATTAATACGTTTTCATAACAATTAAGAAATCCAGAAATGTTGAAAACAAAAATGTATTAATAATAAAAATAAACGCATAAAATATACAATCCTTTCTAATTTTAAATGAATGACAGACATATAGCATATTGCAAAACTGATAGGAAAAGTCTATATTCTAAAAATTTATATTTGATGTAAATGCACAAATAAATCACCTTATTGAAATAAATAATATCCTAATTTATCATAAAAGATTGTCTAACTTTCACGAAAGTTTGGGTATCGACTTCATGGAGTCTGTAACATAGTTCTTCTACATTTAGTGGTCGGTTAGCAATATATCACATATAGTATTTTTTAAATAGCCTTAAACAAAAGTTATTGGGAGTCAAACAAGGAATATTTCTTAGAAAATTTTGTTTGTTTTAATTTTGAGACATATTTAACAAGGTTTTTCAAAATTGCATTCTAAAAAAATTATTGTTTCAATACTGTATATTTATATGAACAATATTTATTTTTATTTAAAATATTAAAAACAGTCGCATGGCTGATACCATATCTACTTCGGCAGCTATTTAACATAGTGATAGTGTTTGTTAAAATTTCGTTAATGCCCAAAAATGTATTTCTAACTCATTTGTGTTTTAATTTAATTCATTATTTTCTGGCATTATTTTCATGAAGTGGAGCCGACAATGAATTAATTCATTGTCGGCTTAAGGCAGTATTTCTACATTATTATTTTGAGTTGGTAATTAAGAAATTTTATTTTTGCGTGTTTTTATGGAACAAGTTTTTTCAAACGTTTTTACTGTCGTTGAATTGTACTTATACTGGAAATAGACCTACGTGGAAAAGTTTCTGCAAATAAAGGACGAATATTTGTAACAAACTTACTTTTATAAAATAATATTAAAATTTCAACGCGCTCTTCAATCCTCCAATTTATTCTCATCAAAATTGACTATACCTTTACGCCAACCAAAGTGTACTAAATGATAGTTTAGTATCTAATGTTCGAGGCGATCATTATTGATGTAGTGAGGTAAGCACAGTGTTTAGACTAGCAGTCGAATAGGTGAATTTTGTATAGCCTATGACCCGATCGTTAACAAATAACCTCTATGTCTACGAGGTGGTATCAAAAAATAACCGAAATTTCACTGTAAAACTATTTTATTTTTTTTTTACAAAACAACCTTAACGCCTTCAATATACTCCCCATTTATTTTTATATACTTGTCTAATTGATGATTCCATTGTTTAAAATATTGTTCGAACTCGTTTTTCTGTATGGCTGCAAGCTGCTGTGTTGTTTTTTGCTTCACCTCTTTCACGTCATTAAAACGATCTCCCTCTTCATTCGTGGAAACAAAAAAAGTCGCACGGAGCAAGATCATCGGGTGAGTAGAGGGCGCGGGGCAAAGGATTCATGCTGTTTTAGCCAAGGACTGGCGAACTGATAAGGCTGTGTGAGCATATGCATTATCATGGTCGAAAAACCATTTCCCTCTCTGCTACAAGTCGGGCCCCTTTCGTCGCACACTGTTACGCAGTCTTCTCAGAACCTCCAAATAGAATGCCTGATTAACTGTCTGACAGGGTGGAATATTACAGAAAAGGACGAGCAAACGAAAATGCTTTTCCAAAAAAATGCATTGTAACAATACACAACCTTATTTGGCGAAATAACCGACCACACCTAACGTAGAACAAGTTGCGGCAGGAATGGTTGCTAGGCAAAAGCCCCACCCACAACGCTGCCATTTCGGTTATTTTTGGGTACCCCGTCGTATATATATGTACATAAAGAATATATATACGATAAGCGTTCGGTCTACGGCGTATATATACGCTAAGATTAAAATGTGATTTTTTATTAAGGTGTGATAGACCCATGTTTCGTGTTAAAGGTTAAAAATGAAATGTATTCTTATTATACTTGTTACCAACGCAAAAACAAGTAAAATAAAATTACATTACTAAAAAGTTTTTTTATTTATAACCAAAACGAGTTCAAAAAGTTCACTTTATAGAATCAAGATAGAAAAAATTATTTTACAATTTTGTTGAACTATTGGTCAGATCTAATTAATTTTTTTAACATATGTATTTGCGATGTTTCGTACAAAATTTATTCATGAAGGTCGAATAGTGTGTGCCCATAAATCAACCTTGAGAACAGTCCATCAGTCCGCGCATATTTTATCGAATTTAAAATTTCATATCGCAAGCTTTACATTTTATGATGAAAATAGTAACGTCGGTCGAAGTTGCAATAATTAAAATTATTTTCTTCGAAGAGACTATTGATTTTCACAATCGAATTGAATTAAATTTCTATCTACCTTGATATAGACATATATACGATACTTGGTGAAATTCTAAACTTCTTTAAACTCGTCTTTTATTAAAAAAGTACATTATTGAATAAAAATTATTATACGCATCTTTTAGCTTATTCGAACAGGTTTATAGATATTGTCTTTGATTTTATTAAATAAATTTCATAAAATAAAGAAATTATTGGTAAAATTATAAGATATTTGCTTTTCCCATTCTCGTTTCAGTAAATGCTAGCAACCAAAGATCTTTAGTCGAACCACGTACGTGCGCAACATAATTAACTCATTGTCTGCCAATGCCCCTTGAATTGATGTTTAGCTGTTGAGGGATGTTAAGAAATATCGTTATTATTATTATTACAAAAATACTTTTTTTCACTCAACTTCAGAAAACAATAAACGGATGATGAATAGCGAAGATATTCTACATTAAGTCATTAATATATCACATTACCTTAAATTAAGATACTCGCATTAAATAGGTGAGACCAATTAAAATAGATGGTGGGCCATCCACTGGTTTCTTTTTGAACTACCTGTTGTTTTGTCGCTAGCAACTCAAATGCGCTCAAAATATTAACAGATTTTTAGTGACGAACCTCTGCGGTACAAAGTGAATCAATTTATACTTGATCAACTTTGGGGAATACTGAAAATTTATTTTGAAATTTTGAAAATATTTTTCGATCGAAATAAAGACCGACCACGGTTGCTGTACGCCAGTTCATGAAGAAAATTCGCATGTTTCTTATTGATAACACAAATTATTCTCGTGTTCGCTAAATCCGAGAACTCAGATAAATCTCAAACATTAATCGCATTAACCTGAGGAGAGTTTTGCATAAAAACGTACGATTATTAAAGGTTCAACTTATTCAGGAATTAAACCAAAGGGATGCCTTTGTCATAGCTTCTTTGCTGGGGCTTTAGAAGAGCTTGAAATTCAATTTTGCTAAAAATGTCTGCAGATGATACGCATTCCCAGCGGCTATGTAAACAAACTAAACTGCCATACTTAGAACCCAGAAAACACACACGTAGTCGTAAAGAAGCTAATGCTTCCTTATTGTGCGACTGTTTGTTTCGGTTTTTGGAATGGTGCCATTATTGGCACATTTTTCTTTACAAAATAAAGATAGCATCAGTGTTACAATTTTATCAAAAATTAATGAATTGAATTTAAATGAGTTCTAGTTCCAACAGGATGGCGCTATCGGTAACCCAAGTCGTGTAATTATCGATCTTTTGTCCACCATGTCAATAATTGTGTTTTCAGCCATTTTGGTAATGTTGCTGAGCTGTGATTTTATGCCGTTAGACTGCTAGAGCTCGGTAAAGGGCTGGTAATCCTGGAACGATCCTCAAAATTGGACACTATATGTCCAGATTGGTTTAAGCATTACCTTGTAAATGAAGCATCGCTTCCATTCGAGATATAGATGCACAGTCCTCTCTCATTACTGTGTACAATTGTGCACATATAATGGACTGATAAAGCGTAAACTGATGAATGACTTTTTTGTCCATACACGTATGTGGACTTTTTATCTTTGTTAAAAGAAAAGCATTTGCTCTTTATCTCTTAATTTCACCCAATAAGCATTTATTATTTTTTCACTGAAGCAAAATAATGTGACATTTTTGAAGTGTTTTTCTTATGCATCACTGTTTAATGAACTACTATTGGTTATTTCAACTTATGGAAAAATTACATTCAATAATCTGTTACGTAGACTTCCGAGGTCGTGGTCTATACTATCTTCTTCTGGGCTTCTGGGCTGGAACCGCATCACTGGTATAACTGCCGACGTTTCGTACCCACTCGTATGGGACATCTTCAGGGCTCAACTACTGCTACTGTTTGTTGCACTGAAACTCAGTTTTAGTGCAACAAGATACGAAGTGGATACGAGTGGGTACGAAACGTCGGCAGTTATACCAGTGACGCGGTTCCAGCCCGGAAGTCAAAAAGAAGATTACATTCAATAGTTTATCGAATTGAGAAATTCTTTCTCCTCAGTGTAAGATTTTTTCTTTTCTTTAATTGAACGCAATGAAAGGCATTCTAAATTATATTTTATAGAAATTGTTGACGTTCCCTTATCCTACAATAAAACAAAGAAATGTTGAAATACATTAAATGCACATGTCTGCTCGTAACTTTATTATTTTTTTAAATATTTGTAAAAACTAAATTCGTTGGTTATAGAAATTCTAAAGACTCCATTAGAATCTCCAGACAGTAGACAATTCAATCAAATCATAAAATATCAACACGGCTTCTTAACTTCATTTGCATGAACATATTGAAAGTAATTTCGACAACAGTCAGACCGTCGGCAATTTATTTAATTAGGATGTTTTTTAGAAAGTATATTGATCAATCAGATATTAAAAAATGATATTTATTCGAATCGTCGCTTAAAAACTAATCAAAATAGTTAGACAGTAGAGTATTAAAGAAAATATTTATTTAAATAAAATATGTGACATCATCTTTCGAAAAAATTTGCCATTACATATATTTCAAATCTGCATTTTTTTTACTATAAAAAAATTCCAAAATGCAAAATGAAGCAGATTTACAAATAATTTATAACAATTACAAAGGAGTCGTTTTGACTTTGACTTTGACTTTATTTCCGATAAACAAAGAGTTACTTGGGTAACTTGTCTTTATATTCTTGTGAATAAGATAACTAGAATTGATGAAGTAAAATAAAAATAGATAGAATGATTTTATATAATAAAATATAAAATCAAACTAAACATAAAGCAATAAGGAAAAAGTTGAAATACCAAAAGATATTTCAAAATAGAGTTAAAATTAAGTTAAAAATTTAAACAAATATAGAAACAAGTGCCAGCAACATGTACAAAATAATAAGTAACAACAACACAGACAAAGAATAATAACATAAAATACAACAAAAATAACAAAACTTAAACGAGAAGTAAACAAAATACAAAATAATACAGATTGACAAATTTAAACATATAAAAAGTAAATTAATGAAATTGAAAGCACAACATAAAGTATAAATAAAAATCCTAAAAATCAAGACTATTTTGAATAGTCAAAGGATCCCAATAACTTCTGACAAAACAATATAAAACTTGAATGATAAATGAATAGATTAATAAGTAATATAAATAATAAATAAGTAGATGAAAAGACAGAAAATATATATATAACACAGTTTAGCAAATTAGCAAATTAGCAAATTAGGGAGGATCGTAATTGACGATCATATCCTGGGGACGCTTGTGATCACCCCCAGTGATATCAACATCGATCCCCCTCATCAAAGGGTTAATGTGATCCTTCAACTGTTCAAAATAGTCCCTTGCGACTGCCTGGGACGACTCGTGCAGCGTCCGGACGTCCAGATCCCGGCGTAAGGTATCATTCCTGACATACCACGGAGCACCAGCGATAAATCTAAGTACCCTGTTCTGGCTTGTCTGAAGGCGACGCATACTCGAAGGGGCTGCATGACCGGGATGGCGTACAACATAATCGGCCGAATGACCGACGAATAGAGCAACACCCTTAGACGAAGGTTCAAGCCGCTCCGAGGGTTCAGCATGCACAGCAGCTGATTCCAGACACCGGAGACATAGTTTAACGTGCGATCTATGTGCGGTTTCCACGTCAGCCGCGAGTCCAGCGTCAAACCCAGGTATTTAACCTGACTTTTCCACTGGATCTCGTCGCCGAACATGGAAAGAGACCGTTGCGGTCGATTCAAGGTGTGCCTCACGAAGATGATGGCCGAGCTTTTCGCCGGATTGATCATTATTCGCCATTTGATGAACCACAACTCCAGAGAATCGAACGCGGACTGTAAACGGTCCACGATCAACCCTATGGAGTGCGACCGCGCAAAGAGCAGCGTATCGTCGGCATAGAGCGACACACCGATGCCAGCAAGACGCGGAAAGTCGTGCGTGTAGAGGGAGTACAGCAGCGGCGAGAGGACGGATCCCTGCGGGACGCCGGCGGCCATACGACGACAGGGGGACGTGCATCCTTCGTGAAAGACAGAAAAAGATCTGTCCCTCAGGAAGGACGCCAGCAATACAACGAGTGGTCGCGGAATTTCGGCAGCAATTAATTTATACAAAAGGCCATTGTGCCAGACCCGGTCAAAAGCCTTCGCAACGTCGAACAACACCGCCCCCGTCGCCAGACGGAGATTGAAGCCGCACGTGATCTGATCCACAAGGCGATGCAACTGATTAGTGGACGAGTGGAAACGACGAAAACCGAACTGTTCGTTCGGAATCAGTTCCCGCTCGTCCACTTCCTCCTCGAGTCGCTTCAAAATGAAGCGCTCGTATAGTTTCCCGAGTGAAGAACGAAGACTGATCGGCCGGTAATTCTGAGGAAATACCGGATTCTCGGCCTTCTTTCTGATCATGATCACGCGCGCCCGCTTCCACGCGTCCGGATAATAGCGCAACCGGAGAGCGGCGTTGATGACGTTCAGCAGCGCCATCAGGCCCTTCCTGGGAAGGGCCTTCAGGGCCGCGTTGGCGATCTGGTCTTGACCGGGGGCCTTTTTAGGATCCAACTCCTTTATCAAACAAACAATTTCATCAAAGGTGACGTGTCGTATGGTCCCTTCCATACCCTCGTCGCCCAAGCACTCCTCCACGACGTCGTCCACGTGCTCCGCGTGATCCAGGTCCAAATCCCGCAACACGGGGGTGAAGCAGGTCTCGAGATAGTCCGCGAAGGCCCCGGCTTTGGCCTCCGCGGAATACACCAAGCCATTCAGACCGTGGATCGGCGGAACGACTTGGACACGCTTCTTGTCCAGGACCTTACGCATCTTCCACATCTTGGGGTCGTTCGAGACGCCCTCGAGTTTGGCGATCAATGCCGCGTTACGATGATTCAGCAAGGCATACCTCACCTCGACGCACAACCTGTTAAACCTTCTCCGGTGTTCCGGATTCCAGCTGCGAGCATATTCACGCCTGGCGCGATTTCTCTCCCTGATCTTGGCCATCAGGTGCGGAGGAAGAGATCCCTTTCGAGAATTGTTCCCCCTCGGCACCCGATTGGACGCGAAAGACCTGGAGTCCTGGATGCGACTCGTGAGACGATCCACCTCTGCGTCGACCTCCGCGGTCGAGTTCAGAAGAGGAATCTTCCCCAAGTTCGCCCCCAAATGACGAGAGAAGGCCGGCCACGACATGATTGCCACAAACTCCTCGGCGCGGACCGGACCAGCGTCTTCCAGCTCTATCAGTACCGGATCGTGATTGGAGTCCAGCTCAGACAGGGCGGCGACCGAATGATCAAAACGGAGGTCTTTGGCGACCAACACGTCTATCACATCCGGCCTGCCGACGCCACTGAAAATAGTGGGCTCAACTGGACCGTCGACCACGACATTTCTACTCACCATATACTGATAGAGCGTCCTGCCGCTTCTGTTCGTCGTTCTCGAATTCCAAACGGGATGTTTGGAATTGAAATCACCGGCCAACAGTGTCTGCACGCCCCCAATCAGGAGCGAGTCCAAAACGGCAGCAGTTAACGTCGCCGAAGGTCTCTTGTAGATCGAGAAGATCCGCAAGGGACCCCGACGCGTCTCCACGACGATACCCGTCGCCTCCATACCTGCAAGAACAGGCACGGCACACTGGTGATGTGCTATGCCAGATTTGATAAATATACACGTACCTCCCCCCCTGCCGAAGGTGCGGTCGTTCCTGAAAAGGCGATAACCGGGAATGAGAACCTCGACGCTCGCGCGCAGATGCGTCTCGTTCACCAGCACAACGTCAATGCTGAGCCGGCGAACCAGCTCGACAAGCCCGAGCATCTTGGGCGCCAAGGAATTCGCATTCCAGGCCATCAGCCTCAACGACGACACGCGCTGTCCGGAGCGACTCATTGCGAGCGGCAAACGTCGAACAGCTGGCAGATCTCAGCAGTAAAACTTAGGATAACGGGAATCGCCTCCTCGGTGCTGCGGACGCTCGACAGGCACGAGCCAATCCGGAACACCAAGGAGATGAGTCCCGCTATATTCACCATATTAAAGCAGTTGTTGCTGTTGTTAATATTGTTGTTGCCATTATTGATACAATTGCTGTACGTGATTCCCGCACCACCGTGCTGAGATCCGCCGGCAGCGCCAACAGAAGGAGGCGCCGCCGCCACACGAGCAGGCCAGACAGCGGGCGCCGGCACGCCGGACGACTCGCTCTTCGGCAGACGAGGAAACACTTGCTTACCACCGCCGGGACAGCCGCCGGACGCCGGCACAACCGTCCCAGTCCGTCCA
This sequence comes from Dermolepida albohirtum, assembly GCA_031893035.1. Taxonomy (NCBI): domain Eukaryota; kingdom Metazoa; phylum Arthropoda; class Insecta; order Coleoptera; family Scarabaeidae; genus Dermolepida; species Dermolepida albohirtum. The sequence goes on along the minus strand of JAVIWB010002851.1, from coordinate 153,133 downwards.
GCGACTACGCCATCCTTAATTATTGTCTTCTTTTTTGACTTTCCTGAAGCCGCCGGCACCACCGCCGAAGACTTCTTCACAACCTTAGTGATGGTTTTCTTCCTTGGTGACAGCAGCTCCACCAACGGCACATTCATGGATTTTGTTGACGTCGTCGGCTTCTTTAATTTAGGGTTGCGATCGAACGAGACCTCGGTCGCCGCAGGTTTCTTCGACGCACATGATACGGCCACTGCCGGCACGTTGTTGTCATCGGCAAGAGCCGCCCTCGCCGCCGCCGACGGGTTCTTCGGGCAGAGGAGTCGTTCTTCCTTATTTGAGAGAACAAAAAAACTGACGACAACGTAAATCTTGTTGTTAGGGAACTGGAGGTATTAGATATATATTTTTCAATTCCACTAAAAATTTCGAAACATGATTAATTTCTTGCGCTATTAATAAATTTAAATGTTTTAGAAACAAAACAAATTTTAATCTATTATAATTAAATGATATAGATGAATCATACTATTACAACGAAACAATAAATTCTTTTAAAAACATTAAAGACAGCTGCTAACCGTAGTTTAGGCATGGTTTCTTCTTTTACTGGTACAATATCAGCTAATTAATCCATTTATAATACCTTTAAACTCATCCGAAGGTGTATAAAATAGCCGAAATAAGAACATTACACAGGCTATTTATACACAGTTTGTCGCACCGAACTTTTTTAAAATAAAAACAAAAGCTTACTATTTTGGTAAAATTCATTTATTTTATTCAAAGTAGTCGTCTCCGGCTTCAATACAACGTTTTGCACGGTCAATTACTATAACAAATCAATTTTTAAGTTCAGATGTCCTTCAAGATCGCTGTCAATGCCTTTTTAATGGCTTCAACGTCGGCGTTATGCTGTCCTTTCATCGGCAAATGTAATTTTGGCAATAGATAGAAATCACGGGGGATAAAATGCGGTGAATGGTTGATGGTTAAGATGCCATTTGTAGTTAGAAAATCAGTGATAAGCGTCGAGCTATGAGATGGTGCATTATCGTGTAACAAACGATTACCATTTTCACGATATTACACAATGAATACCCGTCAAAAGACGCTTAATAACACCAAGATAATATACAACATTGACTGTTTGACTAGTATGCCTTTCGAATCATAAAAACAAATCATCATTGTCTTCACTCGCATGGATGTTTTCATTCAGAGCTTTGACGCTTGGTATCTGCATCATATTGAAACCACCACGTCTCATCGCCAGTTGCAATAGAATACCTGAAGTTTACGTCCTTTTTTGAGTCTTTAATCAAGTCCCAAAGGCTGTGTGAAAATGCGATGAATAGAATCTTTGGAAATTTTTAATTTCATTCCCACGTATTGCAATGATTATTTAGGCTCATTTCTGATAAATTCACGTACAAGTTTGATGTTACCTTCCGTACCACAGATTTTTTTACTCCAGGATATTCGTGGTCATTTGTGTCCGTACTACAGTCTTGAAATCGTTTATACCACTCATAGACACTCGTATGTGACAAACACGCATCACCATACACTTGTTTCATCAAATTAAACGTTTCAGTAAACGATCTACCGAGTTGAAATCAGAACTTGATATTTGCTCTTTGTTCAAAATTCATTTGTCGACCAATGCCAAATACATACTGTTACTTTATGCGCAATTTCTCTGCTTCTAATGATGCAATGTACCGACGCATATTTTTTTTAATAAATGGTGCCACTAAGATTTCTATTTTAAAAAAATTCGATTTTCCCTGCGACAGACTGTATAATATTATAATATTAATTAATTGGAATTTGTATTTTTTTTCGATTTTTAGTTTCCGTCTTTAAACAAACTTAAGACAAAGTATTAAATATATATAAAAAGTTTGATAATATACAAATTTTACAAATACTGAACAGATCACATATTACTGTGAATCTCGTAAATAAGCTATTTATATTTCGCAGCGCAATATTTTTAACTGAGGGTTAGGCATAAATTTTTTCAATCAACAAGACGTAGCATTGAGTTTCGCACTACATTCACTAGTTTCATACACATTATGATTTATTGAAAATAAAATTAGAATTTAAAATACGTTTAAAACATTTTTTTTATAATAAAAAACAAATTATATTCTCTTTCGTAAACTTAAATACAAAATATAACCAAAACATTCAATACATAAAAGAAAAACTTAAACCTTTTTTTACAAGCACTCGCATAAAATTAATTGACCATATGACAGTTACATCCTAACTTCTTGTGCGTGTAAAGAAACTATGCAGTACTATTTCTAAGGCGGTAATATTTAGACATGTATGGGCGGCGAACAAAACTGATTCTGATAACTCCAACAGTCTAGGTCGTCACCGGTATATACTGGGCGTTGAGACATCAAAAGGGCATATCATCGATTGTTCCGAATACAAGTATTATAAAAAGAGCTATAAATAAGTCACCCGGAACATTCTTGCCTAACATATACGCATGATTTGGTACTATATTGTTGAAATGCATAAGAAAGTCTTTATGCTCTATAACATAAAATTAAAAAAGTTGTACGTATCTTTGAAGTACGATTGTTATAGCCCTAAATAATATACCTTTCAAGACAATATTACGTAAAACAAGTTACGAACTGATAACAATATTCATTTTAGTGTTACTGCCTTCAAAAGGAAAGTCCTTGCATTTTCAACTCCTCATAATCGACCGAGCAGCACTATATGAATAAAGAAGTGAAATGATACATACGTGCATTATAAATTCTATTTCGAGGTGCAAGTGTTCGGATTCCCATTATACTAGAGAATCTAATAACCTCTCGTATGTATCTTTCATGTTACGCCTTTTAAAAGAAATATGCACTCCGCGTACTTTGAGTTTATTGTACCATGAAAATATAAAAGTGTTTTCTACACACGTGTCGTGAGTTGTTTTATTCTCTTTTTAATTTTTTTTTAACTTTACAACTGTTCCACTTTGCAAGATAAAAGAGTTTTATGAAGTGGATATTAGCGACAGGATCTTATAAAAGCAAATGCAGTAATTTTTATATGGTCTAGCTCATTTTACGTTGTCATCATAATCACTTTAACTACATCATTTTTGGTTCACTGTTCTTTCGAATTATTTAAGAATATTACTCTTTGAAATATTTAGCATTATAATGGAAATGTAATTCATTTTCAAGGACTCTCTTTTTACAAAAGAATAGCAAATAGCATGTGTAGTGCTAGTTGTTGATTAGTTTTAATTAATTAATTAATTTGCTTTCCAATGATCTTTTAATTAAATTATTCCACTAAAATTAACTGTACATTGTAGTGATAAATGACTTAGTATTAAATTGTAATAATTGTTTGCTTAAATTAATTAGAAAATATAATTATATATAAAAAAATAATATCTTTACTTACAATAAATTAATATGCTGTTATCTAGGGTTGTGAAATCCGTTACCCTTGCTGCAGGAAATATGTGAAACCGTAATAGTTCAGATAAGTTAATATCAACTCTGATAGATTTTCTTTACTTTTGTTTGTATCAAATTATAACATAATGTGATTGTTTTTAATTTAAATTAAAATTTATCTGCATCAATTAATTGAATTTAGATTTCCTTTTTTAAACTGAATTTAATTTTTTATAAACGCTTATTTGAAATGCAAAATATCAACAATAATAACACAATTTTAATATAACAATTTAAACATTTAGTGTTTTCAAATTCAAATCTGTTTTACACGTAAAAATAATTTTTCTAGAACCCTTCAAAATTACTTATTATTTAATATTAATGCTATGAACAAATCTTACTATACCCACTATAAAAATATATTACAAACAGGCCGTCGCAGAGAAAATCGAAGCTTACTATTAAAAAAAAAATCATTTATTTCATTCAAAGTAGTCGCCTTCGGCTTCAATACAACGTTTTGCACTATCAATTAACAGGTCGAATGAATTTTTAAGTTCACCTTTAGAGATGTCCTTCAAGATCGCTGTTGACGTCTTTTTAATGGCTTCGACTTCGGCATAACACTGTCCTTTCATCGACAAATATAGTTTAGAGAATAGATAGAAATCACAGGGGCTGATGGTTAAAATGCCATTTGTAATTAGAAAATCAGTGATAGACGTCGAGGGATGAGGCAGTGCATTATCATGTAACAAACGTCAGCTACCATTTTCACGATATTGAGGGCGCACACGACGAATACGCGCTAAAAGACGATTCATAGCACCAAGATAATATACAGCATTGACTGTTTGTCAGTACAAACTCTTTGTGCACTATGCCTTTCGAATCACAAAAACAAATCAACATTGTCTTCACTTTTGACTTCTTCAAATGACTTTTTTTCGGTCTTTCTTCGCTTAGATGCTTCCATTCAGAGCTTTGAAGCTTGGTCTTTCAATTACAATATTGAAATCACCACGTCTCATCGCCAGTTACAATAGATTACCTGAAGTTTTGTCCTTACACAAATGTTTCTCACTCCCAAATGCTGTACCAAAATGCGATGTACTGAATATTTGGAAATATTTAATTCCATTCCCATGTATCGCAATGAGGATTTCGGCTCATTTTAATAAATTCACGCACAAGTTCGATGGTACTTTACGTAACCACAGATGTTTTTGCACCAGGATGTTCGTCGTCATTTGCGTCCCTACAATCGTTTGTAAATCGTTTATACCACCCATACACACTCGTACGTGATAAACACGCATTACCATACACTTATTTCATGAAATTAAATGTTTCAGTAAACGATTTACCGAGTTTAAAATAGAACTTGACATTTGCTCTTTGTTCAAAATTCATTTTTCGACCAATGCCAAATACACATTGTTACTTTATGCGCAATTTCTTGAATTCTAATGATGCAAATGGCATGTGGTATTTTGACATAATATTGGTGAAAAATCTACCTGTGTATAACCCTGATTTCAAATTCGAATATGGAATGCTTTTTCATTAAATAAATTTAATTCTTTCCTAGCAATTATTTATATAAATGGTGTTATTGTTTCTTATCTGATCGCCTTCATAGATTTATGTTACGATCCAAAATTTTCTTTCTCTTTTCTGAGATGTCAGTTTATGTCTTTTAACTAGTATAAACCTTGATTAGTACTACTTGATATTTACTACAGCAGCTTGTATACAGGGTATAAATGAAATACGCCAACATATTTTAATATGCGATAGCTGTAATAATATTAAGCATAACATGCTAAAGCGCGAGAGCTCTATATCAAACGGGATTAAAGAAAAAAATTATTTAATAAATACGTGTGACACGATCTGACTGGTAAATTTAGCTTTCTTTTATAACTGTAGCGCTACTGTGGCATAGTGGTGGGAGATGCTGTTATCAACTCCTGTATGGTTTATTCAAATCACGAATTAACAGATATCGTTGTACTATACGGTTAGCTAGTAAACGCACTTATGAAAGGTGGTTTCCAAACTCAAGATGTCCTTTAAGTAATACAGATTGAAAGATTACGGTACATTACAGCCATAAAGATCGTGTCCGTGAAACACCACGTAGGATAGTAGATGCGAAGGAACAAGTTTTGGGTATTGTAAATGTGAATCCAACAATAAGTACCCTAGTAATTTATTTTTTCTCGGTGTGAATTTAATATTATTAATATTATTTTCGGCTACAATCAACAAAATTACAATTTTACAATAGAAGGTAGAATGCTGAATGTATATATCTATACATACGGCGATTTAGTCTCTTTGGTATTACATATATTACATGATGTGTGTATTTATATATTATTGTTTCTTTTACCGTAACTGCTAATAAATACTTTATTATTATTATTATTAAATAATTATATCGGTTGTAGGGCAAAATAATATTTACAATATTAAATTAAAAATTTCATATCACCACAAGATATTATACCGTTTAGAATTAAAAAGAAAAGTTTTATTATGTGTATTTCACGATATTACAAAGGTCGATGACTTGCTACTTATAAAAATAACAAGAAACAGAACAGCTGACACATAAAACGAGACGCAGATAGATACATAAACGCATTTGTAAATAATTTAGAAATTTAGATTGCATTACTGAAATGTGAAAGGGAGTTTTTTGCAAACGTCAATAAATAAATGCCTTGTTCTTGGATCGACAACATATAATTTCTATTTATTTATTTTATTTAGATCCAAGCTTAATAGGACCGTATTTGAAAAGTTTGAGTACCTAAAGTTACACAAAAATTAAAGTTTCGATAGAATAATTTTTTTTTAAATTGCTGCCTAACATATCTACTATATATTAACGTACGTCGGGGTATATCCTTTACACTCTGTATATATTGTATAGCTATCGACCTGCACGCGTTAGTTCTCCATTGGCTCGTGTCGATAGTTACCCGGAAGGTTGTTCAACCTTAGTGATGTCCACCAAAAGATGGTTATTCATTATTTATATTTTGCTTTACCGTAACAGTTCAAGACCACACACATTTTGGTGATTCGAACAAAAGTTATTACTTAGAACTTAATTGGGATGTGTTGCCGTATAATTCTGACCTTGCATCATTATATATTTCATATAATGATATCAAATCACAGTTGTTCCAGTTATTGCAGATAAAAACAGATGGTTTATGAATGTTAATTTATCATACTGTCTAAAAGGTGGCAAAAGATCATTGATAAAAATGGACAGTGCATTACCAAATAATTTAAATATTAACAATTCGTCCCATTGGAAGAATTAAAAAGATGGATGAGTGATCCATGAACTTCTCTTCTTTTCTAGACTGGTTAGCGACATACGCACGATGAAAAAATGGCTGTTATACGTCAATTGTGAGATAAGAAACCAATGGTTACTAGATACAAAACGATTTAGAAAGTTAATTAAACCCGTCGAAGCAATCCATCTTTGTGAAACATCTTCGTGTCACTAACATGCTACAAGCTATCGGTGATGACTGCACACCCCAACAGCTCCTGTCGTTGGTTACCCGGAGGTAACCTACTGATATTCATCAAATGATGGTTTCGTTATCGATTCATTATTTATATTGCGCTCCTCCATTGCGTGCAAGGCCACAGAGCAAAACTTACTGGCTCTTAATTGGAATGTGTTATCATATCTACCATATAGTTTTGACATATATTGACATATATTTCGTATAATTATATAAAATTACGTTTGATTCAGTTTTATAAACGGAAACTTATCGTACTACCTAAAAGATGGCAAAAGGTCACTTACAAAAATGGACTAAATAAAAATATTTCGTCCCATACAGAAGTTGTCATTAATTTTCTTAGTTAATTACCAAACCAATACTTCTTAATTAGCTGCATTCTGAAATAAGAAAGTATTGTTTTCTTGTGAAATTTAAAGAACATAAAGATACAGGGCCGGCTACTTTGTATTCAGTTCAACATTTTTGAAATTTATCTTTAGTTTATAACATTGAAATAGTCTGAATCTACCCTAGCAAATTAATTATACAGATCTAAAAATTCAAACTGTAGCGATGAATTCTAAATAGCTAAGAGGGTTTGAAATTATTGGAAATTATCTATTCGAATAAACCTCGGCTGAAAGATAATATAAAGTTATCTGCATATATATACATATAATATACTTCCAATGAAAATTCTAGCATAGATACTTGAATGAATAATAATGTTAATCTAAATAACATTGATCCTTCTTCGTTTGAAAATGTAAAGGTGTTTCAAATTGCGCGGTTTTTTTAAGAATAAATAAAATTTAGATGGCGCACTGAATTTATCTGGGTATGTGGACATTTAAAAAGTGTGACGTATGACATTTTTAAAAATGGCTTCGTACACGGTACATCGCGTTCAAATTGTTGAATTATTTTATGAAAATCAACGTTTGGTGAAAACAGCTTTTAGAAAATTACGTGAATTTTATGGTTTGCATAATCGTCCATCTAAAAGCACTATTGGTCGAATTATTAAAAAATTTCAAGAGACCGGTTCCGTGGAAGATCAAAAAAGTGAGTGTAGTGGTCGTTCATAAGAAAATATTGGTTTGGTTCATGAAAGTGTTGCTGAAGATCCTGAAATGTCCATTAGACGACTTTCACAACAACTTGGACTTAGTGGATCAACAACATGGCGTATTTTACACAAGGATTTAGCTCTGAAGGCATATAAGGTGCAAATAACACAGGAACTGAAGCCATTAGATCATTTAAAACGTCGTTCATTTGTCAATTTCATCAATGCTGATTTTTCTCAAAAAATTATGTTTTCCGATGAGGCACATTTTGAAAAAAAATCCACGAATTATTCATGAGAAACCTATGCATCCTAAACGAGTTACTATTGGTGTGCATTATGGTCAGGTGGTTTGAAAATACTGCTGGTGAAGCTGTAACTGTCGATGGTGATCGATATCGTCGGATGGTAACCGAATTTTTGTGGCCTAAATTAATGAATATAGATATGTGGTTTCAACAGGATGGCGCTACACCTCACTTTGCACACGAATAAATTGATTTATTGAGAGAAAAATTTCCTGGACGTGTAATCTCAAGAAACGATGATGTTAATTGGCCACCAAGATCATGTGATTTGACACCGTTAGACTATTTTCTTTGGGGTTATGTGAAAAGTCAGGTTAATAAAAACAATCCACAATCAATTCCTGCTTTGAAAAATGAAATTATTCGTGTCTTGGTGAGATAAAGCCTCAATTATGTCAAAATGTCATTGAAAATTTTAATAAAACTGTGGACGTCATTGATGAAATTATTCGTGTCTTGGTGAGATAGAGCCTCAATTATGTCAAAATGTCATTGAAAATCTTAACAAAAGAGTGGACGTCTGTGGAGCTGCAAGAGGGGGCCATTTGGCAGATATTATTTTTCGCATATAAATCTAATAACTGATTCTTCAATTAGCAATAAAAAGTTTTTGAAAGTGAATGTAAATTAAGTGTTTTTTAAATTCTTTAAAAAAAGACATGAAACTTGAAACAGCCTTTACAACTACTTCATTTAATTTTAACTAAATTTTTCTATTTTATTTTTACTTGGTTTTTCTTATTGTCGCAACACCTACATTTTTTCACGCAGAGATAAAATACGAGACAATATTGATTTTAAAACATCTAAATACGAAAGAATGAAAATAATTGGAATCTAAAATGAATTTTTTAAAACCATGAATGTGAATATTTACTGGCAACTTTGTACAACTCCCTTCGGGTATTGAAATTTAGTATGGAATGTGCATTTTGTAATGTTGAATATCTAAATTGTTTGTCAAATAAAATGAATATGGAGATAACATCTCGAGGTAAATATCAATACATACACTGTAACAAAATAAAAAAAGAATAGCAAAGAGAAAGCAATAAGAATTTAAAGATGTTTAAAGAGATGTTATAATTTAATATTTTCTCGACATGATCTTAGTATCTAGCACGTTTTTGTGTCGTGGAAATGAAAAATCTTGAGTTTAAGTCACCTGTAAGGATGTGACAAAAATTCAGATAAATTTAGCAGTGCCACCCTTGGACTATTCTAGATTATAATTATCAACTTAATAGAATGTAAAAGAACATGTAAAAGAACATGTAAAAGCTCCTACAATACTAAAAAGTAAGCAACGGTAGACAAAAATTATGAATGAAAGTGAATGAAATAAGCGCATCATTTTCCTCGTTCCAATTCCGTTTATAATGCATAAAAAACAAAATACTTTTTTTAGAAACTTCTCTACATTTAGCTGTTGCAAAATTATAACCAAAAAATGAAGCATTCCAGAGAAGCGCATGGTATTTATTGTTAGTCGGTCATATCTGTCGACAAAGTTTGCGAATTATTCACTGTGAAATATCCCATTCGAAAATAAAACAGCATAAAAAGACCACAGGAACACTCAATACCGGTAGGTCGAGGAAGGATGTGGCCTATTAGCCCCGCAATTGCGAAGACCATAGCTGGCGGAAACGCATTGGCGTATTTTATGTATTATGTATTTATGAACATATAATATTTATTTGTTATTAACGCTTGTCGACGGTCGCGAAGATTTGTATTGTAGTGTAAAACATTCTATTAAAAATTACGCAGAGTCTAAAATTACGGTCAGGAAAAATTTCAAATCGACAAGAAGAATCATGAAAAACAATAACAGAATTGTTAAAAGAAAACAAAGAACTGTTTTCTTTTAACAATTCTGTTGTTGTTTTTCAATTATGTTTTCTCTCAATGTGGTTTTTAAAATTCAACATATATTTTAGAAATTGTTAACTGAAAATAAACAGATCGTAATTTGTTTTTTTACCTCTCGAAAAAAAAATTATATCAACAATTTTCCTTAAATTCACTATATAAAGGGGAATATTTTAGACCAAGACACTAAAATAAATATTATCCATTTCGCTCTTATGGAAGGAAATATAATTAATATAAATATCGAATTGATTCAGTTGAAAATTCATATTGACCTTCATTAGTAGTTACACATAAATTGTTTAAAATTTTTACTTATTTCTTTCTTTAACGCATATAACAATTATGTCGCCACACAGTACTAATATTAAACGCTATTTTAACTAATGAAAAAACTACTGCAAAACAAAGCAATGACTGCGTTCAATTTCCATTAGGTAGTTAGGTAAAGGGTGCTTCAAATTTCGCGGTTTTTTTAAAGAATAAATAAAACACATAATTTGCATTCACTTTCAAAAACTTTTATTGGTAATTGAAGTATCAGTTATGACATTTATATGCGAAAAATAATATCTGCCAAATGATCTCCTTTTGCAGATCCACAGACGTCCACTGTTTTATTAAGATTTTCAATGACATTTTGACATAATTGAGGCTCTATCTCACCAATGACACGAATAATTTCATTTTTCAAAACAGGAATTGATTGTGGATTGTTTTTATAAGCCTGACTTTTCGAATAAAATAGTCTAACGGTGTCAAATCACATAATCTTGGCGGTCAATTAACATCACCGTTTCTTGAGATTACACGTCGAGGCAATTTTTCTCTCAATAAATCAATTGATTCGTGTGCAAAGTGAGGTGTAGCGCCATCCTGTTAAAACCACATATCCTCTAGATCAATATTCATTAATTTAGGCCACAAAAATTCGGTTATCATCCGACGATATCTATCACCATTGACAGTTACAGCTTCACCAGCAGCATTTTCAAAGAAGTAAGGTCCAATTACACCACCTGACTATAATGCATACCAAAGAGTAAGTCGTTTCGAATGCATGGGTTTCTCATGAATAATTCGTGGATTTTCCTCACCCGAGATACGGCAATTTTGTTTATTAACATAGCCACCAAGTTCAAAATTTGCCTCGTCGGAAAACATTATTTTTTGAGAAAAAATCAGCTGGTTATTCATTGATGAAATTGGTAAATGAACGACGTTTTAAATGATCTATTGGCTTCAATTCCCGTGTTATTTGAACATTATATGCCTTCAGAGCTAAATCCTTGTGTAAAATACGCCATGTTGTTGATCCACTAAGTCCAAGTTGTTGTGAACGTCGTCTAATGGACATTTCAGGACCTTCAGCAACACTTTCACGAACCAAACCAATATTTTCTTGTGAAGGACCATTACAACTGTATTTTTCACTTTTTTTGGTCTTCCGCGGAACCGGCCTCTTGAAATTTTTTAATAATTCGACCAATAGTGCTTTCAGATGGACGATTATGTAAACCATAAAAGTTATGAATTTTCTAAAAACTCTTTTCACAGAACGCTGATTTTCATAAAATAATTCAACAATTTGAACGCGCTGTTGTACCGGACATGAAGCCATATTTATAAATGTCATACATCACACTTTTTATTAAATGCCCATATACCCATACAAATTCAGTGCGCCATCTATATTTTATTTATTCTTTAAAAAAATCGCGCAATTTGAAACAGCCTTTACTTTCGACAGTATTACTATCAAAATGACAATATAAAGTAATGTGAGAGAACTATATGTCTCTCGGATAAAAATAAAGCTTTGATAGGTAGAAATGCCGTCAGACTATCCAATGAGCCCTGCAAATTGAAGGCGAAACAATGCTTTGCTCGGCCTTAATTTTTTCATTAATTACGTAATATTTGGCAGTTACCGTTTATAGGCACATGTATCTGCTTACAGGACCCAATAGGTGCTGCTCAATGCGAACAAAATGATATCCAAAAAAACTTTATTTTTCTTTGAAAGATGGATGTATAGTAACTTCCAAATATTGGTGAAATACATTTCATCATTTTTTTCTAATTTTGTTTTCGTTTCTTCATTATTTTGTATTATCATTTTGATAAATGTTAATTTACTTTATAAAACTCTAAGATTATCACAGAAGGTTAAAATTTAAAATTACTTGAGGTGGTCACACAACACCTATTCCACCATGATCTATCGTAGCTCTCTGAAATCTTGGCTTTTTGCACGTGCCTATTAAATTTGGTCTTAATTGCAGTGACTTTCACTTCCTCTACAGTGTTGACCCTCATAGCTTAAGATATTTTTATCTATATAGAAGACTATGGTTCACTCTTGCCTTTCTAGCGTGTCTTTTCCATGTAGGGTACTTGCGTTATAGCTTTAGAGCCTTCTCTAATATGTTCCTTTATACTTTTTTTTATTTAAGCTTATGTTTTGCTCTGTACATTTTCCATACAGCTTTCATAAGCAGCGAGGAAATAACTTTGTCAAAGTCCTGTTTGATCGGGTAAGGCTAAATATTAGAAGGTAGTGTCGGGTGCCGAAGAACAATAACTATGGCGAAACGCGTTACGTTATGTTTCAATTTGAGTTTAATCCATAATACTCGGAAGCACTGTTTCCATACCTACACATTGGCTATACACCTCTAAGGGACACATTAAGGTTATTTTGAAAGTTTTTAGAAAAGTGTGAAAAAACAATTGACATAAATGGCTTTATTGCTTTTTAAAGTAGTCGTCATTAAAATCTTTTTAATACAGTCGAATCAAATCTAGAGACATTTTCTCGACTCAGGTGTTGAAAAACACTTTCGACACATATTATTCTTAATAAATGGGTGCGCAAGGCGATAGATGAAGACTATAACGACGACTAGACATGTATTTATTGTTTTTACTTTCGAATAAGATTGTTTGACCGGGTGCATGAAAGCTCACATCCTGATGAAGACTGTTACGATTTCGCTTTATTTCACGCAATTCTTCAGCGACATCTGATAAACACAGTCTTGTATACCAAACAAAATTAACAGTCTTTCCATCCTCTTAAGCAATGGCAATCACATGACTAGCTTCATTTTAAACGTTATCCCTGACGTAGATGGAAGAGAAAAAGACGGTAATAACAATTATGTAACAAAAGTTAATTAAAAGAATGTATGAAAATAACGAGAAACGACTATTAAACTGTTTAAAGTTTAAAAATTAATTAAATATTTAAATACAAAAAGGTCCTTCATAGAATAATAACTAAAAAACCAGATGGCGTTGATCACAAAGAGAGAATAATATTATTAAAAAAATGATTTTTAACATGGGTTCAAACACTTTCTAATTGAGGGGGAATTTAAATTAGTCGTAAAACAAAATTATCATTGTTTAAACGCAACAGTGAAGTAAATGAACATATAAAATAATTGCATGACAGACAAATCAGCTGATTCAACACGCGTGGTGAACAAACAACTACAAAAATACGTTAAAATTATGAAAACCCATCGAAAAGATAAATAAGCAACCATTCATTGCCTAACTTCAAAATAATGAATAAATAAAATTAAACTAGTAGATTATATAAGAATATGCTGCTAGAATAAGAAAATGTATTAAAACAGGGCCGTGATGAGATGATTCCAATAAAACGATAGTTATAAAATAGGAAATGGAAGCGAAATCGGTTAAGAATATGAAAGTTAGCTTAACTCTAATAGTTGAATTTGATGGAGCCTGTGGTTGATTAGCTTAATCACTAAGGTTTATATATAAGCCCTTTCCATATTAACTTTTGTAATTCTGTATACGCATTTTGACAACCAAGTTGTCATCACCAGCAGATTAACCGCAAAGTGTCGCACCTGGTAAACCAGGGCGAAAAATACCTGTATGAAAAACACACTCCGTACGCGGTACTTACCATTGAGAACCTAGACGTACACATTAAGTTAACTCTAATACTCAAAATAATGTTAACACTGGAATATACAGTGATGTACACAATTTATGAACAAATTATTGCATCGTACGAAAAATCCTGCAAAAACTAACAAAAGGGCAAATGTATCCGTAACACCTTATTCATGCTAATTAACGGTATTTTATTTAAGACTGAGTAAAACCCGTTTTACTTCTGTCGATAGATCGCTGAACAAATTGATCAATTTTTTGAACAATAACTCTTTAATTTCTATAAAATTACATTTTGTTTTATACATGCCAATTTTTATATCTGGATATTTTACTATCAAATTGAATTTTCATTCAAATGTTTTGTTATTAAGTTGGCTACAAAAGAAAAATAGAACATGTTCTTACATCGTCGCTTTTAGTTACCCCAAAAAATTGGTAAAAAGAAGATAAAGTGTATGTTTTTCATATTCAAATGAATCAGCAACTAACTTAATTTATTAACACAAACATCAACAAACGTAAAACCAGTTTATGGTCCAAAAATGGAAAGCTACTAAATCTGAATTCTTAGTATTTTAATATTTTATCAAAAAAATCTAAAACAGTTTTTCAAGTGCTAAAAAACAGCACATGTTTATTAGCGATTTATTTTTACATAACAAAGTAAACTCCAAATTATAATTGCATTATCTATGTTCTAATTAAATATATTTACTTCTAAAACCTTTGTATTATAATTCTTCATATTAGCTAGTAAGGTGTATACCCAGTTTATCAAATATTTTAAATAATCAAATAAAGAAATATTTACTGAAATAGTAAAACGCTTAGAAAAATCAAAAAATTAATAAACAAATCCGTTGACTGTAACGTTTTCTTAAAGTTTATACTTTTTACAGTAGGTAAACAAACAAGTTGCACAAAGTTCACGAAAACGTGAAAGTGGCGCATCATAAGTACCGAATTTCATTTCATATTAAATTATGAAAATGTAATAATAGCCGTTTTTGCCTGCGTTATAGGGAAGACACTTTCAGTCTGCTAGTCCTTCTGACTATACCGGATGTCCGTGCAATCTTTATTTTAATTTCAGTAATATCATTTCCCTTTCGAAGATGAACGCTATCTATCTTTGTTAACAAGTTTTACTTGAAGCAGATTGGTCTTCGTTATATTTTCTATATTTGTTATTTTCATTCCTAATTTTAGAATGTATTTATTTAAACTTTTATGTTTAGGATACATGTAGAGGTCTAAAAAAATTTTGTCATATATTAAAAGATTTTGACTCTCCAAATTTTTTCTATAAAAACCGACATGGCTAACTGCTAACTTGATATCAAGTTAGAAGACCACTACAGCAAAAATCATAAAAGAATAGAGGTACAACAACGAAACTGGATTCAAGATTTTCCGCATTTTCTACGGTAAACGATCTGTTCCACAGATTGCAAAAAAATTTTCTTTTTTGATTTGATGTTCGCAGGCCACCATAGCAAAAATCATAAAGGAGTAGATGGTACAATTACAAAACCACAGATTGTAAATTTTTGTTTGTAATCCGCGGAGAATATATTGTTTGGGAGTTAAAAGCGACAAATTCTGAATCCGGTTTTGTTGTGTAAAAGCATCTCTAGCCTGATTTCAAAAAATTTAGATCCTATAACTTGTAGGAAAAATTTTAGCAATCTGCGGGGAAAAAACCAATATTCAAGCAACTATTTAGGCAAAATTACATTTTTTTCACTTTAGATTCAATACTATTGGAAAAGTAGAAAGCACTTCAGCGAATCTGATGATAGTAAACAGACCTAACCATAAATACTATCAATGTTGTACAATTACATGAAGTTAAAGAGTTTGAAGAGTTTTCTAACAGTGTAAACGTATCGCCAGCGATATGCAACAGGTCAATTCTGGTACGGTGACCGCTGAGCAACATCAACGCCACGAAATTGTCCGAATACCATAATTACATTATCATGACACAAAGCAGTAAAGAGTAGGCGATAGGTTTTTACCACTTCTTCCACCCCGTAGTATTAACGAAAGTTTCGTATATCGTACCGTTGCTCGTTTTGAAGGTGATGTCATTGATCACTATCATTTTGATCATCCGTGCTCTGCAGACATATCAAACACTGTGAGTTATTTGCGTGAGAATCATTTGATATACATTATGAAAGCAAACAAATAAACATCGCACCCAGGGCAATCTCTCGCATTACTGATGGAGATTTAGACGTGAAAGTTTGTAGAAAGAGTCTTGAAAGTAATAAGAACCGAAAAAGCGAGGAAGTTGTGAAGTCGTTACGGCAAAAAAATGCAATGCTCGTAGTCCCTTAAAAGTCCTGAAGATCGTGAGACACCACTTCAACGTCGTTACCAAACGGCTGTTATTGAGCTCGTTTGGTTAAATGTCTCCTACGAAGGTGTTTCTACTAATCATTGAAAACTGGATTGAAATATCGGCCAAAGTGTACTCAGAAATTGTATTAAAAATCGTGGTGAAGTCTCTGACAAACTCTATGTTTAGGGCGTACAATTCGGGACCCGTTTACAAGTTAAAAAGAACCCAAAATTCGCTGAAAAACAATATCCCTTAATTTACTAAGTCTTCCGATTAGCCATTTAGTAACTCTCACCGGAACTCCCTTATGGAATGTTTTCGAAGATATGAAATATTCTTAAAATAACAACAAAAATATGCCTACAAGCAGTGTGTATATCTATGAACGAGTTATTCAACATTACAAATAAATTATACATCGTTTGAAAGTTTATTTTCTGTGTTATTTTAGTTTTGTCAAATGAGTCAATCTTTTTTATACCCTATAACAATAATACTAACAGAAATAATGATTAATATTAAAAAGCTTCTACTTTCGGTCATTAAAAAGTCGGCTTCACTTTGTCTTCAAATATCAACCAATTTACACTTTTAACTTTCTTGGTTGATTTTCAAGAAAATATATGTAAGTATGTATATAATACAAAGATTCTATTATCACTTTTATCAGTCTTACTTCATCCTTCGTTACAATGATTTTTTTGTAATATACAACTTTCTGTTTATTACTACCATTATTTACTTCTAATTCTTCAAGGTATTTTTTACATAGTAATTAACAAATGTTTCAATAATCTCTTGACATAATTAATTACTTTTCACTGATAAACTCATCCCTATTTTGTTTCACTAAAAGAACATTAAATCTAAATTATTATTTAATAATACAAATTTCATTTCATAACGTTTGTAATTACTTCGTTAGCTCAAGTTTTTGTTGATCATATATTTTCTTACTCAGTGTATATTTGTTTAATTTCCACTTATTGTATTTTAATAGCAACAAAAAAAAATTAAAGACGACTTAACATAAATATTTACTGAAAGTGCACAGTAGATTATGCAAAATACATGCACTGTGTGTAAGGTTGGAAATCTATACGCATGCATAATTTGTATACAAAAAATACAGTGATAACTACTTAAAATATAATTGAAATGAACTTACCTTAAAAAGATGAGAAACAAAAATTGACGAAATTAATAATGTTCCGTTGCACTAAAATAACATATTAAAACCTAGAACGTAGTATAAACATTATTTACGATTCGATACGCGCCGTTAGAAACGTAGTAAACAAAACAAAACATTCAATTTCGCGATCGTAGCGCCACACTTTGTTTACGTACGGTAGTAGTGACTAAATTAAATACATTTACGTTTGACGTTTAACTTTGAAGGTTATGTTATCTGTTTATTAAATGCGTGCAAAATATTTAATAAAATATATTAGTTACTTTATATTATGTGTTTGAAATTAATTATTAACATTTAATTTCAAAATATGCGAATATAATTTACAATAAATTTCATTTCTTTTCCAACATTCCGTATATACCTAAATTTCTGGACATAGATTTGCTTCAATGAAATTTAGTTATTTTTAATTATAGTTATCTTCGAACTTGTAAAATAAATACACAAACATAATTAATAATAATCCATATCAATTTATATGTTTGTGAAGCGTACTTTAAACGAATATTTGTGACAATTTTTATGTACATATTATTATCATTAATTAGAATATTGGCGATTTCACTACAAATTTTTTTAAATAGTTTCTTATAAAGAATTGGGCCTTTCCAAGCTTTCGGCAAGATGGATGCCGCGATTGCTTACGACTGATCAAAAGTTCACTTGTTTGCGCATTTCCAATGAGTATTTGGACCTTTATAAGCGAAATCCGGTTGATTTTTGTAAGTGATTTGTTACTTGCGATGAAACTTGGATACACTACAGTACACCCGAAACTAAACAACAGTCGAAACAATGGTTAGAACGTGGTTTTGCACCTCCAATGAAAGCGAAAACCACTTTATCGGCAAGCAAGGTGATGGCATCAATTGTTTTGGATTCGAAGGGCATTTTGCTCATTGATTACCTTCGGAAAGGTGCCACAATAAACGGACAATATTATGCAAAACTTCTACAAAAATTAAATGTTGAGATTCGTGCTAAACGGCCAGGAATGGCAAAGAAAAAGATTCTGCTTCACCAAGACAACGCTCCCTCGCATACCAGCACAGTTGCGATGTCCAAAATCCACGAGTTGCATTTCCAATTAGTACCGCATGCGCCTTATTCGCCGGATCTAGCCTCTTCCGACTTCCACATTTTTCCAAAATTGAAAAAGGCACTAGGTGGAAAGAAATTTTCGTCTAACGACGAGCTTATCATCTTCGTAAATGAGTATTTTGCAAGCCTTCCGGAATCGCATTTTAGAGATGGCATAAGGGCATTGGAGCACCGTTGGAATAAATGTATTGCTCTATTAGGAGAACATATTGAAAAATAAAAATTATTTTGTATTTAAAAAATTCGTTTTTCTTTTCCATTCTCACTAATTATCAAGCTACCCTCGTATATGGTTTCGGGTAAAGTACTGAGTATGGTAGGGAATTATATATTGATATATTGAAATGATTTACAATCCCCGATACCGAATACGAGGGGGAATTACTGAGTGTTTTAGTCATGCCCTGTTATTTGCCTATGCATTAAAATAAGCTGGCGGCACTAAACGCAGACCTAGAAATTTCTGTCAATTGCAGAATAATTCAACAAATTTTTAATCATCTATTTCTGTTGTAATATGGGCCAAGCAAAACGTTGTTCAATGGACAAAGTAGCAATTATACTCAACCTACTTAATAGAGACAAAATCTTCAAGTTTATACGAAATACGCTCTCATGTTCTGCGAAAATGATTGCAAACGTTAAGAACAGGAGAAAATTGAAAGAAAGTCGTGGAGGAAAAAGCAAAACTAGCCCTAGAGAAGACAGAAGCTAGTGCAAAGAAAACACCGTTTATAAGTTCAACGCACCTCTACTATTAGGCGAAAATTGATTCAAAGAAAGTTGCGTACAAGAAGACCTAGGAGAGTACCATTATTAAATAAAAGGCAAATACAATGTAGATTGTCGTTTACTCAGGACACGTACAATGGGACAAAAAAGTGACGTAATGTACTGTGGTCCGATGAATCGAAAATAGTTTTATTTAATTCCGGTGCAACAACACGTAGGTAGATCACCATTTATAGCATTTCAAACACACCTCAAGCATCATGTTGTAGGGGTGTTTTTCGTGGTACGGCGGAGGCCCTTTACACAAGATTAACTAAGTAAAAATGACATTTGGTCAGCATTTTGTCATGACTGCTATTTTAATGCACAATTATTTTGTTTGTTCTAGAACATAAACGGTTTTATTTTCTCTTTGGTATTAAGAAACCTATTTATTTATTGTGACAGTTATGTAGCATGTTAGAATAAAGGCTTCAATAAACTTGAATTTCTTTTGCTTAACGTATAAATTTATATTTCAGCAAATTTAACACCGTTGCTATTTTCATGCACATGCCTGTATTTGTATATATATATATATATATATATATATATATATATATATATATATATATATATATATATGTATATACGAGTAAGAAGTACGAGTATACATATATCGTCGTTTCTTTCGTGTGAACGCGTAATATACTGATTTATTAGATTAATTTATGTGGGTATTTTCCTTAAAACAATTAGTAATATTGTTTTCCGCGCCATCCGATGTTTGAAAGATCGAATTTTTAGTTCGAGTACTCGTTCCATAATAACTTAAATTTTTTGAAACTAGAGATAAATAAATCATAATTTATATTTTAATACATATAATACGACTATTTGCATTTAATATTGAAAAATACAGTTACTAATACTATTTTTTCCTTAACATATATTAAGTAATATTGTCCACGCAGTAGAATATAAAATTATATTGTTGTTATTTTTTACGTATTTGCAAAAAGTAGGTGGATATATTTATTTATATATCATGTTTCTACTTCCAAAGCAACTAGAACTATTTTCTTTCAATTCCACATTATAACCTCTTTTTAAATTTCCAACTCTATCAATATCGTTTCTTCTATTTTTCCGAAGGAGATATCTAATCGTATCGAAATTATTAGATTTTTTTCAACTCCAGACATACATAAATGTACGAATTTAGACAATGTTTTTATTTCATTGGAATTTTATACGTTTTGCCGTGTTTACTTTAAAATTTTCCTTTAGGTTTTTTTACGTACATGAATCTGTATCTATGTTTGAAAATAACAAGACCCACTTCCGAATGTGAAACTTCGAAAGGAATAATAATATGGATGATGAAATTGTCTTCGAAATGTAAGAAATACCGTGACTAAATGTATGCATAAATACAACATGAGTTAATCATAATATTAAAAGAATTAGTTGCATGACAAACAAAATTATTTTGCTTTTGGACTAGCAGTAAATATTTTGAAAAATACAAAACGCTATTGCCTACGAAACCATTAATGTATAATAAGCCGGACTTTGTATTCATATAATGTTAGGGTCAAGTAATCATTAGTAAACGTCAGGTTGTTTTTCACTATCTATATTAAATTTTGGCGCATTAAACTATCGAGAAGAGGTCACCAGTATTTACTCTTCTTGGTGTAATGAAGTAAATAATAAAACGATGGAACTTGCTCATTTTTATTTGTTTTTAAATACTATATCGTAGCGCTGATCGCCTAGATGCTCTTTCAAGCGAAAATGATAGTCAGTAGACACTAGATCAGGGCTATACGAAGGGTGAACAAGTTATTCCCAGCCATACAATGCAATGAAGTTTTGGGTTCGATAGGCCACGTACAAACGAGCATTGTCATGAGACAAATAAATCCTCTTACTGAGCATGCCACGCCTTTTATTTTGTATTGCATGACAAAGTTTAGATAAGGTATCACAATATGGCTCGGAATTTATTGTGTCACCAAATGCAAAAAATAGAAGCAACAAGCCTGTCCCGAAACACAGTGCACATGGTTTTGCATGCGAAAATTGTTTGGTTGAACTTCATGTTCCTGTGTAGTGTTGAATGCCTCCACTCCATGGATTGTTGTTTTGATTCGGCTGATACATGAGCCACCCATGTTTCGTTGCCAGCAACAATTCGACTTAATAACTTATCGTCTTCATCAGGATATCGTTCAAGGAAAGTCAAAGCGCTGGCCAAAATTGGTTTTGTGCAGTACCTAACGTGAGCATAGATTCCAATAATTTAAGCATTTTTCCACGATTTCATAAAAAACACTCCTTGAAACTTGACAGAAAATGACGAAATCGTAATTTTCTCCAGCTTTTACATCAATTTTCTGAACTAAGTCCTCGGTTATTACCGTGCTTTAATTCCTGTACATTAGGAGGCGTTAAATTGGACAGTTGCCTCCCTAATTAATAATAAAGACAATGTTATTTAATAGCAAATACAATATTTATTTGCACATGGTTAGTAAATTTATTACGAGCGCTATCCGGCTAACTGAAGCGTTGCAATAAATGCAAATAAGAAAAGAAATTGCAGGTGTTAATAATTAGTAATTGCTTGTAATGAGCATCAAAAGTCCAGTACGTGTGCCAAGCTGAAAGAAAAATTATTAGTGGAAATAAAACATCAAGATTGCTCTTAAGATTTTATTATATATATACATAGTTTTTCACTTTATATAATAATTAATCTATGATAAGGTTAAACGTGGTATTAGTATATCGTAGTTTTATTGCAATATCTTCAAGTTTATAACTATTATGACGTTTCATTTGAAATACTAAGCATATATTTTAATAATCTACTAATACAAATATAATTTCGGAAATGAATTTATAACTTCACTCTACGATCACAAAATAAACAAGATAAAAACTAAACTATAAAATTGTTATAAATTCCAGAAAAAGATATCCTAATCGAAAGAAGTCTACACTTTCTTCCAAAGTACGAATAATACTAGGAAATCCAAATTTCATTGACCTAGAACTAACAGTTACTTTTGTCTAAGTTTAGACATCTGAATGTAAAAATGACCTCAGTTTTTGTCTACAACGTCAACTTTTTAAGTTACAGGATACCCTTTCTTCGTCCCAAATGTCATACACATGCAAAGGCAAATAAAGAAAAAAATTACCAAATATACTACTCACGGAGAAAACTTTATTAAAGCAAATGCTATATATAGTTTCTGTAAATTCAATTGTGTTCATACAATTAGTAAAGTTCTTTCACCAAACGGCAAACATACATATTAAGATAAAAATTTTCGCTCGTAGTTTTCCTGGAGCCTCCAGCAATACTCAGATTTCATATATACATCTCATCTACCCTGATACCTAGCCTCTATGACCTTCAAATCTTGATGGGACCACTCATCTATAACTGCACATGACTGTTGTGTAGAAAATGCAATTTGATTCTCGCCATGCAACCAAATATTTTGAAGCTTTTCGAAAGTTGCTGGAAAATTTCCATATAATTCTGTGCTCGTGTATTTCCCAGAAAGTCTTTGACAAGGTTTTTGAATACCAATCAAGCATTCTTTTGAAGATCTGTCATTATTCCGATGAAATGCTCATCTTTAACGAGCTGTCAAATCTGTTGAGTATCAAAGACATTGTTTCAAAAGACAGCTAGGAAATGCCTAAACGAGGTACTTGAAATAGTTTCCTTCAGTTCTATATACGAAATTACAGAGACAGACATGATCTAAAGGAGAGTGACTAAGTACATATGTGAATAAAAGACTAGACACTGATAATTTGGATTCTACAAATTGATGCGCTTCACTATAAAGAGTGACACACAACGTTTCACTACACTGTCTGAAGTGTAACTGAATAACCTGGACAAGTATGAACCTGTCACTGGTCTTCCACGGCGTCATTCACCTCTTGCCCAAACGGAAAAGGTTTACTTCAGCCAATAGGAGAGTACTAATGCTCTTTATGACCCACGCTCGATCCAGCGGAGATTGGTCATAATATAAGTTGTAGAAAAAACCTTGACGCGGCAGAAGAAAACTAACTTCAATTTTAAAATCAGCATGCTTACTTAACTCTAAAACAACTGAAAAATCGAACTCAACCGAAATTGTTTTAAAAGTTGTTCCCCAGTGTAATCTATAATATTAGCTCGCTTATTTGTTTTTAAATTAAGGGCTAAATTTTACTGGGAAACATATATATTTATAGTACTTCTCTTCAATTTTTTATTCATTTAATATCTATCTAAAAAATAAATAAGATTATATGTCTGCAACAGACATTTTATTCACATGTAATTAATCTTGTGACACACATACAGGTACTGAAAGAAAATGAACAAATTGATACAGACAAACAATTCTATCCGTTTCAAACCATAAATTCATTTCACGCAATAAAAATGACATTCTTTGTTTCACCAGACAAATAATTCTCCAGAACACACAATATAGATATTAAAAAATGATCCTAACAGACCAGACGTGTCACCTGTAATCTCTCTTCAGGTCTGGATCCTACAAATTGTATAGCATATTTTATTCAAAAATTATTTTCATTAATTACCTTTGAATAAAGTAAATACAGAACGTGCTATTTACTATATTTATACCAATGGAACGAGTCCTTATCTAGCTATAACGTAGTATACAATGTATAGGCTGTTTTTCTAAGAGCTCGCGAACTTAAAATAATAATACAAGACAGAAATATTGTCGGAATGAAATTTTTTTTATTATAATCTGGTAGATAATTTTATGGCATTTATTTTTTAAATATGATTTCCGGCATATATTCGACGCGGCTATGAATTACATGGTCCATTCGATCAGTCCAATTTTTGACTACTTTTGCTAGTAAATCTGGCCGTATGACGTAAATGGTGGCTTTAATATTGGCTTCCAATGTTTCAAGAGTTACTGGTTTGTCGGCATAAACCAATGACTTAACATAGCCCCATAAAAAGTAATCTAAGGGCGTTAAATTGCACGAACGAGGCGGCCAGTGAACAGGACCACTTCTGGAATTAAAGTTGTATTGATTTTGCAATAAATAAAGTTGCGCCGTCTTGTTGGAACCAAATGTCATCGATGTTTAGCTGATTAATTTTGGGAAACAAAAGTTCAGGCAGCATAGCTTGAGAGCGCGCGCCATTCACCGTAACGACAGCTCCTTCCTCATTTCGAAAGAAATGAGAACCGATGATGCCGCCAGCGTATAAACCGCACCAAACAGTAAATATTAAGGGATGTAATGATGATTCGTTAAAGGCTATTCGCTCAAAATACTGTAACTTTGCTTATTGATGTAGACATTTAACCAGAAATGAGCTTCATCACTAAACACAATTCTTTGATAAAAATGCTTATCTTCGACAAGTTTCAAATGAACCCAATCAGCAAAAAACGCGACGCAAACGATGGTCGTTTAGCTTCAATTCTTGCACGAGCTGTATTTCATAGGTACGTAAGCCAAGATTCTTACGTAAAATTTTCCACGTAGTCAAAGGACAAAGGCCAACAAGTTGAGAACAACGCCGAATCGACATTTCGGCGTCTTCTTCAATACTTCACGCTACAGCGACAATATTTTCTTCGGTACGCACATTTCTTTGTTTTGTTGATCGTTTTGAATCGAGAAGAGTAAAACTAGTGCGAAAACGATTAATAACTGCACGAATTGCTTGCCCACTAGGCCGGTTATGTTGACCGTAAAATGGACGAAGTGCTCTATGAACTTCGCGAAGAGATTTATTTTTTTCAAAGTAAATTTTCACAATTTTAAAACGTTGTTCTGACGTTAAACGATTCATGATGACTTGCCAAACCTTACTGAACATAAAGGGCAACACAGTTTGACATTATCAGCTGTCAAACTATAGTTATCAATATCGATAGTTCTCATGCAGCTTAAAAAACACCCATTACCATAGTATAACAGATATACATATGTAAGTATGTACATATATCGCATAAATATCTACGTTGCCAGATGCTTCATTAGAATAATGATAACAAAAAACTATCATCATTATTCTGGTAACAGAGAACTGTCATTGGACGGTAAATAAATTGTGAACCTCCATTTAATGTTGTTATTCATTTCAAGGGGACATTCAAGAAGTCATTGGGTGATTTGTCTTTTCATTTCCTGATGGTCCAGTTCTCTGTTATCAGACGATATTGAAAAGTCTGTGAAATTTTCCTTTGGCAATACTTTGCGGAAACTATCTATGGACATCAGCATAAAAGACCCCAAACAGAAAAGTTGCGATTGCGAATTATGCAACTTTGTTATTTCATCTGCAACACCCGTTTAATGTACGTAGAGTTTTATGACAGGCTGGGCTAGTGTGAGGTAGAAGATGGAAGCATTTTTGAAAAATATATTTAATAGTTTCCAGAACTTATTTTAGTTTCTTGAATATCTTTAATTTTGACATTTACTAATTAATTTTTGGGCAGTATTAAACTTTAAACATATTCGCTATTTTTTAGAATTAAACTTCGTTTTATGTTATAATTATTAATTAATTATTGTATTTTTTTTATTTTTTAACTTCATTCAGGGTCACTACATTTATTTTTTTGATTTCCAATTTTCATATCTATTATAATTGCATTTGTTCTAAGACAAAAGCAATTAATACGAGGATAGTTTGACAAGTAGTGAGAATGACACATAGGTGGCGCTCTAATTGGTAAAACAAATGCACTGTAATTTAGGTTGCCTATTTATATGTTTACATTCCAATATTTAGATAAATCGGTTGATTAGTTTATTTTTGACAGCTGATTGAAAAAGAAGCAACACGTCGTTTTGTTAAAATGGAAAAGCAGAGTGTCGTGCGGTGATTAAATACTTCGTAATTAAGGGTATGAAAGCTACTGAAATAAAAGATGAGTTACGGGAAACATTAGGTGAATCTGCTCCATCATACGCCACAATAAGTAGATGGGTAAATGAATTTTAACGTGGTAGACCATGCTGTATTGATGAAGCGCGCTCTGGAGCACCCAAAATCGTGACTTCTAAGGAAATGATTATAAAAATCCATAATATTATTACGCAAGATCGACGACTCAAAGTGAGAGAGATAGCAGACATGGTAAACATTTCAACAGAACGCGTACACCACATTTTAACGAAAGAATTGGGCCTTTCCAAGCTTTCGGCAAGACGGGTACTGCGATTGCTTACGACTGATCAAAAGTTCACTCGTTTGCACATTTCCAATGAGTGTTTGCACCTTTATAAGCGGAATCCGGTTGATTTTTGTAGGCGATTTGTTACTTGCGATGAAGCTTAGATACACTACAGTACACCCGAAACTAAACAACAGTCGAAACAACGGTTAGAACGTGGTTCTGCACCTCGAAAGAAAACGAAAACCATTATATCGGCAAACAAGGTGATGGCATCGATTTTTTGGGATTCAAAAGGCATTTTGCTCATTGATTACCTTCAGAAAGGTGCCACAATAAACGGATAATATTATGCAAAACTTCTACAAAAATTAAATGCTGAGATTCGTTCTAAACGGCCAGGAATGGCAAAGAAAAAGATTCTGTTTCACCAAGACAACGCTCCCTCGCATACCAGCACAGTTGCGATGTCCAAAATCCACGAGTTGCATTTTCAATTAGTACCGCATGCGCCTTATTCGCTGGATCTAGCCCCTTCCGACTTCCACCTTTTTCCAAAATTGAAAACGGCACTAGGTGGAAGAAATTTTCGTCTAACGACGAGTTTATCATCTTCGTAAATGAGTATTGTGCAAGCCCTCCGGAATCGCATTTTAGAGATGGCTTAAGGGCATTGGAGCACCGTTGGAATAAATGTATTGCTCTTTTAGGAGAATATATTGAAAAATAAAGATTATTTTGTATTTAGAAAATTCGTTTTTCTTTTCCATTCTCACTACTTGTCAAGCTACCCGCATATATCAAAAATACGAAAAACCTATGTACATGAATAATTCTTGTAAACATTGTTAATCTAGCTGGCATGACAATATGATAGTATCTGTGTCATATTAAAACTTTATATTTGACAGATGTAATACTTGATCAAATGTACCATATTTCTAACACTAAGTCTAACAACGCAAATCATTGCGTGCCTACAGCCAATATGCATATGCATGTACATACATATGTCTGTTATATTACGCTATAGCCACTGGGATCCATTCAATCGTTAATGCTCATGTTCATTAAAATTATTAAAACCAAATATCGCATCCTGTGTTACAGAAACTTAAACGTTGACACGATGTTAAATTAACAATCGATCATATCAAATTAGTATATCTCAAAATATAAATATAAAAAAATGTGTAAAGTAATATTATTTAATTAGTCTCATTTGAATATTTAAAGAAAGCTTTAATAACTTATTTATCAACAAAGAAAATTTAATTGAACCCTAAAATTAATACCTCATTTTGAGTAATATTTGAATACATGTTTAAAGAAGTTCCTTCCAAAAAATAATTAATAACGTCCAGCATCCATAATGCCATCCAGTCATAGCACAGTTTCACTAGTAAATGTAGCGAGTAGTTATTGGCAATTAGTTTTATGCATCTCTATATCCCTATACATAAATATGGAGACGATCACAATAAACATATAGTATATGGAAAGGGGAGGAGAGTTTGCTAATATACAAACAGCAACTCTACCACTTTGATACATTAGGAGGTACCATACTTCGTAATTTTATTAAAAATTTTCATTATTATAGAAGTCTACTAACGAAGAAGATAAACACAGAAGCTTTAATTAATCTGAATTTTCATTTTCTTGAAACGTTGTCCTATGGAACTTCTGAAGCGCATACGGTGTGTTTCTATCTTGCTTTAATATGTAATAATACGAGCTAGATACATTGAGTACGTACTATGTATGCTACGGAAAACATTATTATTTATATTTTAAACTTTGTCTATATATAACTTCTAAGAAAAACTGAAAATTAAATTAGTTCAAATAGA
This sequence comes from Dermolepida albohirtum, assembly GCA_031893035.1. Classification (NCBI taxonomy): domain Eukaryota; kingdom Metazoa; phylum Arthropoda; class Insecta; order Coleoptera; family Scarabaeidae; genus Dermolepida; species Dermolepida albohirtum. The sequence continues at coordinate 124,554 of JAVIWB010002851.1, read as the reverse complement.
GATAGTTTATCATTTACTTTAATATACTGTTTTTTTAAGAAGAGAGACAAATTGTAAAAGTGTGTTTCATATTAGAATTTACTTTGGATATATAAGTTAATGCTAATGTGAACAGAAATCAATAGAATTATTTTTTTAGGTTCCTATATGTCTTTTAAATCATGGTTTAGTAATATTTTATAAAACTTACAACATAATTGTTAACGAAAGAGAAAATTTTCTTCATCATCAATTGACTTGACCCTCACTTGATAAAAATTCTTGTCTAAATTAATAAATACTTAGTGTTACAATTTTCGCTAACTACCACTGAAAATAATGAACATAAAATTTCTAACTTAAGCATTAGACCCGTAGATTGATATAGTTCAAATAATATACTTACGCCATTACTCAATGTTCATAGTAGCATCCTATAAGTACATACATACATATACAATCACCTTGAAATACGTGTCTATATATATATATATATATATATATATGTATGTCGCGCCTATAATAAACTAATAAACTAGCTGATGTGAATACTGCTTGCTACTCATTTGCAACTGAGACGAATATTACAACGAAGACATTGTGTAAAGAAAAGCAGAGACCTAACTTGTAAATTCTACCCTTATTCTGCTTCTCACACTTGTCATCTGTCGATAATATATTTTACAATTTTCGATTCGATATATCGATTTACAAGTTCCATTGTAATTTGTTTATTATCCTCGACATATATACAATATACAGTCTGTCGCAGAGAAAACCGAACTTTTTAAAATAAAAACAAAAGCTTACTATTTTGATAAAATTCATTTATTTATTTTATTCAAAGTAGTAGCATTCGGCTTCAATACAACGTTTCGCACGGTCAATTAACACGTCGAATGAATTTTTAAGTTCATCTTTAGAGATGTTCTTCAAGATCGCTGTCGACGTCTTCTTAATAACTTCGACGTCGGCATAACGCTGTCCTTTCATCGGCATATGTAGTTTGCAGTATATATAGAAATCACAGAGGGCCAAATCCGAGGAATATCATTAATGGTTGATGGTTAAAATGCCATTTATAGATATCAAGTCAGTAACAAGCGCTGAGTGATGAGATGGTGCATTATTATGTAACAAACGCCAGCTACCATTTCCACGATATTGAGGGCGCACGCGACGAATACGCGCCAAAAGACGCTTTATAACACCAAGATAATATACGACATTGACTGTTTGACTAGTTGATATAAACTCTTTGTACACTATGCATTTTAAATCATTAAAAAAAATCTACACTATCTTCACTTTTGACTTCTCTAAACGACCTTTTTTCGGTCTATCTTCGCTTGAATGTTTCCGTTCAGATCTTTGACGCTTAGTCTCTGGATCATATTAAAAACACCATGTCTCATCGTCAGTTACAATAGAATACCCGAAGTTTTCATTCTTTTTTGAGTCTTTAATCAAGTCTGTACAATGTTGAATTCAGATAGCATGTGTGGTGCAAATGCTGTGTCAAAATGAATTGAATCCTTGGAAATATTTAATTCCATTCCCACGTATCGCAATGAGGATTTCTGGTCATTTCAGATAAATTCACGCACAAGTTCAATGTTACTTTCCATAACCACGGATTTTTTTGTACCCGGATGTCCGTCGTAATTTGTATCCGTACGACCGTCTTTAAATTGTTTATCCCACTCATACACACTCGTGCGTGATAAACACGCATCACCATATACTTGTTTTATCAAATTAAACGTTTCGTTAAACGATTTACTGAGTTTAAAACAGAACATGAAGTTTGCTCTTTGTTAAAAATTAATTTTTTGACCAATGCCAAATCCACACTATTACTTTATGCGCAATTTCGCTGTTTTAATGATACAAATGTTATTTTGACATAACATTGGTGAAAGATCTACCTTACCGACGCATATTTTTTTTAATACTTAGATGGCGTCACTAAGAATTACTATTTTTAAAAAGTTCGGTTTTCTCTGCGACAGACTGTATATATACTTAGTTGACTGTCAGAAATTGACTTTTACGTTTCCTCTTTATATTAAAGTTGATCGACTCATTGAAACTAATAGGAACTTTATTTTTGGAATATTATCCTTTACTTCTCTAGAATAAATAATAATAATATTTACTTGCCCAACAAATTTATAATCTAAAGGCAAAGAATATTGCAGAACACATGTATATTGGTTATTGTAATACATCAATTACATTTGTATGATCGCACACAACCACAAAAACAATCCTATATGCCATGTGCACCAGCACAACGCGAAAGCAATAAATAAAATGTACATATATGTATCCATGATGCTGTTACACAATGTATTATATGAGCACGCTCTATGTAAAGGCGTATCACGTATAGTGTTTATCCTCGCACGAGGGCACTAAAACAAATTGTTCGATCTAGCTTCCAACCTTGGAACCAGGAAATTAATTTTCTAATAACTGACGTGCCAATTTAATTATTAAGCGGATTAAATAAAAACCTCACAGAAGCCTGACTCCGACTCAGTGCCAAACATTCCATACCGAACATATCTACCAGTTTCTGATGACCAAAGCCCCAAGCGGGATACGAGCCAGTATATTTGAATTAAAAATATTTTAGGAACCCTCTCTACTGACTCCAGGGAACGTACTTAGTATGCATGTACAGAAGACCAAATCAAGGAAGCATACTCAAGTTTAGAGCGCACATAAGGAATATATACGGATAATATAGCATCCAAAGTAACGCGTACTTCTAATTATAAAACACAAAGTTTTTAAACTGAAGTTAGTAATATTTTTGATATAAGAAGAAAAGGAAAAAGAAAATTGAAAGTAACGCCAAGATGCATCATATTTTCACACCGTGGTAAGAAGGACTCATTTAGGAAGTAAGGATGATGGATGATGGATGATGCTGAATATCCTGGAGAAGGAAAGTACTTCACATTTAGAAATATTTATATCCAGTTTATTTCCATTACAGGAATTATGTAATAAATAATATCTATCTGATTCTGAAAGTACTCAGAATCACCAAGTTGTGAAACTTGATGCAAAAGCTTCAAATCATCGGCAAATAATAACTTGTGACATTCAATCTCGTTACAATAATCATTTACGAAAACCAGATAAAGCAAGAGTCCCAAACTCGTGCCCAAGGTAGGAACGAAGTGATTCGAGTGATGACCCAAGTAAGAAACGTAATGCTTTTTATCAAATAAATAAGAAGAAATAAGTGATATTAATAATGGAGCAAACTCCACAGTCTCCAATTTATCAAAAAGAATTCGATGATCGATACGATCAAAAGCCTATGCTATGTCAATTATAGCAATTAGCCGGTAATTTTCAACTAGATCGATATCACCTTTGTTATGAACAGGAGGGAACTTTGTAATTTTCTAGTATTCAGACAAAACTAAAGTCTTCAACAAGAGATTAAATAGAGAACATGAAGGCCTGACAAAGACGTAAGCATAATCTTTTACCAAAAAACAAGGAATATGATCAAAGATACTCTTCAATTCCCTAAGACTTCGGAGGACCTCATTATATATATATATATATATATATATATATATATATAAAGGCAGAACTATTTAAACCCATATAATGTCCCATGCGAAGATCGGATGGTATATTACTGTCTTACAAAAAAATCGACTGGAAAAACTCTTTGAAGTCATCGACTATTTTTACAGAATCGTCAAATGTGCTGACATGATTGTTTTTAAGAACATTTGAAGTAAATATATTATTTTTCTATGAACGATTGTAAGACCAAAACCGTACAGGATCAGTTCTCATATAATCTTGAACGTGAATTAGATAACCTCAATACAGGCGTTTAGAGTTTCTTTTAAGTTTCTTCCGCAACTCTCTGTACTTATTCAGATCGTGCTCATATTCAGTTTTCATACATCTAATAGGATATTTATTCCTTCATGTCGCGTATATGATTAGGTGTAAACCAAGACGGGTAATTAAACGTAACACTACTTTTTAAGGGTACATAGGATTCCAGATATCCTTGAATTTTTTGGCACAAAGCATGACAAGCTTCGTTGACATCCCGAAGACGCTCTGTGAAATTCCAATCAACGTTAGAGAGACCGTTATAGAGTTGTATAAAATTAGTTTTATCTGAAATTGTATATTTCGATCAAAGAAATTAGTAGCACCATCTATTGCACCTTTTTGATATCGAAATCGACAAACTTCCATAGTATTATGTCAATTGCTCATGACATTTGTTTCATTTGAAACTGCTATAGCATCTCTTGCGCCACAAGTGAGAATGCCATGAACGACTGCGTATTTTGGTGAAAAATTAGGAAACAGGATGAAAATGATTTATCATTTTTAACCTGCTTAAAAGTATTCACGTGCCGTCTGCAACGTTGTTCGTCATAAACCATTGAGTTCATATTGCACGAGTCGCATTTAATGGAACTGCCACAGTAATTAAATCAAGATACCGATGTATATACTTACGAACCCGATGTATCACTTATAATCCGTATTTTTGTGTACTTAACATTTTTATTGACATGTATGGTCGATCAAACCAGCGATACATACTCTAGAAATGACTTGAGTGTACTATTACATAATTGCGCGATATAGCAATAAATATTATCGTCCCGTGCGACGTCAGCTATTGGTATTGTACACCAGCAAAACGATCAATTTCTATCGTACTTATCTGTAATATTTGTTTCAAAAACTTTGAATGTTTAAAGAAGATGTTATAAATCAATAGACTGCGAAGACGCACACGTAAAAAATTCGTCTTCGGAATCCTTATGTTTTCAATGAAGAATTAAGTGGCAGCAAATATTTCTCTTTCAACTATTTAATATTCAGTATTAAGACAATTTCTTCAAATAAGACTAGTAGTAATATAGAAGGAATATAAATATTAGTTATTGAAGGATTGCTGAGAATATTACCGAGACACTTTCTAACTAATAGTCGCGGATATGCGAAAAAATGGATATTAAAGAAGACACGTTATTTATATAATGACAGAAATTTTAAACAGAAACTACTTTTCTTAAAAGACTACTACTTTAAGAGAACAAATTTTCAACGATCTTTCTTTTAATTCTATGTGATCTAGTTCAACGCAGTTACGTATGTACTGAATAAACTCATACGCCAACAACTTTATCACTACAGGAACTTTTCTGATTGTGAGTCTATTTTTATCTAGTTACACATCGATTTGTAAAGACTATTTAGTAGCAATCTGTCGTCCCAAGTCCTTCTACCCTCGTCGTTTGAATAAATGAAAGAAATAAATCAATTTGACGTCATTTACATCAAGAGATTTTGGAAATTAGTCTCGCGTTTACTTTTTAATTTTAGTTTGTTTTTTTTTCTTTGTATAGTCCATTCTCCATTTTATTTATAATTTTCCTAAATACACAGTTTTGTAGTTTTATTATTAATAATAATAAAACATTTATTGCTCTACAGCATATGTGGGCAACAACCGGCCACCTGTAAGATTTGATCCGGTCCGCGAGACATTGTCGTATTATTTCATGTCTGATATCTATCGGTATAAATTATAAACACTACTTTAAAATGCACTACTTTTAAACGCGGCCCGCGAATGTATTTTCACATTAAAGTTTGGCCCACAACATGTCAAAGGTTGACCATACTTGCTCTACAGTATACGAGGTCTGATAAAAAAATAACCGTTATTTTCAAATTTCGTGAGTTACGTATGTTCGATTTTCGCATTTTTTTCTGTTATGTTGGTACACATGTCTGTTATATATGTTGGCAATATCAGCCATTTTGGATTGTCAGTTTGTTTTTGACAGATAAAAAGGTTAGTCGTGTTTTGGTGTGCTCTTTTTACTATTCGAAAAAAAGGATCAAAGAATATGTATTAAATTTTGCGTTAAAAACGGAATAAAGTGCTCCAAGGCATTTGAAATGTTGACTCTGGCATTCGGCGAGTCCACTTTGTTTCAAAAAGGTGTTTATAAGTGGTACAAGCGCTTTACAGAAGGCCGAGAAAATGCACGCCAAGTTCGATCAAATGTGAAGGTTTTACTCACTATTTTCTTCGATTATAATGGCGTGGTGCATCATGAGTTCTTGCCAACAGGTCGTACGATTAATAAGGAAAACTACAAGGAAGTTATGCAACGTTTGCGTGAAGCAATACGGCCTAAACAATCGGAATTGTGGAAAAAACAATCACCATGATAACGCAAATTAAATTTCATTAATTAAAACGGAGACCACGAACGGGAAAAAGAAGCAGGCGATGTCCCCAGATGAGGTAGGAGGACGATATTAAAAAAATTGTTGGGTTCGATGGGACACTACCAGCAAAAAAACCAGAAACATAAAGAAATCTAGAAAAGGTTTATGTTCAATATTGAACAATTCAGCTATGAACAAGAAGATACCCAAATTTATTCCATTCCAGCAGTTTACATTTTCATCGATTTTAATGGAACTACTACGCTCCCACTAATTAGGTAGGAAGGATATGTGTATCAGTTATTCAAGAGATTACTAGGATTACTGGATGTTCAATATATGTACTCATATAATAACACTCTATAGCTTTTTTGGACTTCGTAATAAGGATTGCACACTATTGAGCAATACTCCACTCTCGAACGGACCAGTTAGATACACAAGATTTTCAAAGTGGATATATAAATAAATCGCCTAGAATTTCGCAATATCAAGTTCAACATTCTATATTACGATGAAACAATGGCATGGATATTAAAAGATAACTCAATATCAAAATACTCTCCCAAATCTTTTAGAGCATCACATCTAAGGAGAGGAACAAAAGCAACCTCGTACTACGATCTAATGAAGATTTCGTGCGGGTGTAAGACATTTTACATTTGGACGTATTCAATGCTAACCTGTTTCTGCTACACCATTCATAAACATCGGTCAAATTATTCTGTACATCCTCACAATCAACCTCGAATGCTACAACTGAAAAAATACGTACGTCATTCGCGAATATCAATATCTGGCTATTAATAGACTCTGGAAAGTCGTTAATGAAAAGTAAAAATAAAAGCAGTCTTAAGTTGGTCTTCTGTGGTACTTCAGACGTAATGGAACGACGCCAAAACAAATTATTTGAAAAACAAAAAACTTCACGATCAGTAAAGTAAGATTGAAATAAAGTCAGCAACGAGTCACTGAAGCCCAGACAGTTTCTATAAGAGGTTCCCGTGGTTAATACGATCAAAGGCTTTTGTATATTTCCTTATGCGCGAAAAATTTTTAAGTACAGAACTATATTATGTATATTCAAAAAAATAGTACAAACAGTTCCTAAATTAATTATTCAAAGTTGTTTTTCTGAACTTGTGGATTAACTTGTGTCACCTGTATTGAGAGGAAATGAGCTAAGAGCAAACAACCTCGAGCCATTTATTAAAATAATTAACTTTTCCACGGATAATCTTTCCCGTTTGTTACAGACTGAAAGAAATGTTTGTGGAATTACGAATTCCACTTTCATTAGTTTATTTATATTTACACTTTCCTAATATTAATTAATTTTTATTCGACGCAAATTGTTTTTAACAACGTACCTTTGTAAATAATTTAAAACAAGGCTAATCCAAATTCGTAATGAAAAAACCACTTTAATTTTATTTTTTAATAAGTGATTGTGTGCCAATTTGTTATACAGAATAACAAAATTAGATGATACTTTGAAAGAATTAGTTTTAAAAATTTTAATGCTTGCAATTTAAGTTTTGGTAATAATTAATGGAGATACTCGAAAATAATTAGCAATTAGTTTACTATATTAACTATTATTTTATTAATTGATGCAGACAATTCTTGGTGAAATATTGTATATCTAGATTTAACATAAATAACCCAAACACGTGAGTTGTGTATTCAGGAAATAATGTAATCTAATAAATTAGTCCATTAAAGTTAACTTCTTTCCACAATAATTTTCGCATTTTATATACGTATTTCGACAACTAGCTTATCGTCATCAGCAAATAATTAATCACAGTGTCGCACCTGGACCCACGGCAAAATCCGCACAAAGACAAAGTCAGTACTAGACTTATACCGTCGAAAGCCAACACACACTGTAGATTCGTTTCACATAATTTAAATCGTATTCTAGTCCTAAGCTTATATTCAAGTACCTGCTTACATATACGAAACCTTTTTGTTTGTCAATCGTATATTACTTTTCTATGAGGTCAAACAGACAGTGATTGATAGGCGTCGGCGTTTAACACATGATTTCTGTTTCTTGAAATATACAAAGGGTACTAGGAAAGTTTTGCAATACAGCTGTGTTTATTTATTTTTTTCAAAGTAATTTCCTCTACACTCAATACAACTCTCCATCCCACGAAACCAATCTTTAAACCAGTTTTGCCAAGTTTCACTAGGGAGTAAAGCACACTCGTTGTCCTAAGACCGCAGAAGGTCCTCATCACTGGAAAACCGCCTCCCTTTTAGCTTCATTTTCACATGCGGGAACAGTGTAAAGTCGCAGTGAGCAAGGTCTAGACTGTAGGGAGGATGCTCGAGAAGTTTCAATCCTGTCGTGGTCAAATTTTCGGTGTAGGTTTCGGCGCGGTGAGCTAGAGCATTATCGTGATGGAGGAACCAGTTGTCTATTCTCGACTTTGGCCGCAGGTTCTTCATAGATCCAATGACTTCGGCAGGAACTGTTCAGTCCTTAGCTGTGACTGTCTTCTGTGTGTCCAAAACGACGCGTTCCACAATTCCACTCGATTTGAAAAATACAGCTATCATTTACGGCAAATCGTAATAGTACAGCCAAATCTCGTCACCTGTCACAATGTTGTTCACATACCGAGATTGTCCCTTATTAAACTTTTTTAGCTCGTCAGTCGATGCGGCACACAGAGAGAACAAAGTTTCTTTACGTGCAAATTTAATTAAATCGTATTCTAGTCTTAAACTAAACACTTATCTTGAGCTTGCATATGCGAAACCTTTTTGTTTGTTAGTCGTATATTCCTTTTCTAAGAGGTCAAACAGACTTGAGTTATTGAAAGGACCCTCGTCGACGTTTAACATGTAGTTTGAATTTTTTGAAAAGTTATGCTTTCGTAGATATCTAATTCATGGTAATTATACACATTCTTAAATAAATATAAACAATCCGCGTTTACGTTGTAATTGTTTTCTAACACATCCTTTGCTGAACTAGGTTTTTCACGCCGATTGAATTTCATGTGCGCCATATATTCTATATACCGGGCTTCTATCCATCATTTTGTCTGACCTATGTATTTTTTATTGCAATCTAGACATTTAATTTCGTAAATCCGCGATTTCTTATTGGCCTTAACTTTATCTTTCGCATTTTCTAAGAAGGATTTAATAGAGTTAGTGGACCGAATTGTAACTTGAAAAGCGCGTTTTATACAAATATTATTTAAATTGTTCGTCAAAGTATGAAATGGTAAAGATATAAATTGTTCGTCTCGTTTGCTTTGAGGTGACAGACATGTGGTATCCCGAATCGTCTTTTTTATGTTGTCTTCCTAATTAATCCATTGATTATCTCCGAATCAAAACAATTGTATCTCGCAACGTTCTTTATAAAATTCAACTCATTTTCTTATCTCACTTTTATTAGTGGGAAACTAAGCAAATGAAACAAACCCAGTATAAAGAACAAATGGCGCACATCAAAATCAATCGACCTGAAAAATCTAGTTCAGCAAAGCACGTGTTAGAGAATAATCATAACGTTACCACGGATCGTTTATAATTGGTTAAGAATGTGTATAATTACCTTAAATTAGATATCTATGAAAACATATAATGGGTGTTTTTTAAGCTGCATGAGAACTATCGATATCGATAACTATGGTTTGACAGCTGATAATGTCAAACTGTGTTGACATTTCTGTTCAGTAAGGTTTGACAAGTCATCATGAATCGTTTAACGCCAAGACAACACTTTCAAATTATGGAAATTTACTTTGAAAAAAATAAACCATCGAAAAGACAAAGAAATGTGCGTACCGAAAAGAATATTGCTGCTGCAGCGCGAAATATTGAAGATGGCGCCGAAATGTCAGTTCGTCGTCGTTCTCAACTTGTTGGCCTTTGTCCTTCGACTACGTGGAAAAATTTACGTAAGGATCTGGGCTTAGGTGCCTATAAAGTACAGGTCGTGCAAGAATTGAAGCCAAATGACTATCGTTTGAGTCGCATTTTTGTTGATTGGGCGCATTTGAAACTGGCTGAAGATGAAGCTCATTTCTGGTTAAATAGGTACGTCAATAAGCAAAATCGCCGTATTTGGAGCGAAGACAATCCTCAAGCCGTTAACCAATCACCACTACATCCATTAAAATTGACTGTTTGGTGCAGTTTACACGCTGGCGGCATTATCGGTCCTTATTTCTTTCGAAATGAGGAAGGAGCTGCCGTTACGGAGAATGGCGAGCGCTATCGAGCCATGCTGACTGAATTTTTGTTTCCAAAAATTAATCAGTTAAACATCGCGCTTAACAATCGATTTATTGCAAAATCAATTTGTTGACAACTTTATTTCCAGAAGTGGTCCTGTTCACTGGTCCCATCGTTCGTGCGATTTAACGCCTCTGGATTACTTTTTATGGGGCTATGTTAAGTCGTTGGTTTATGCCGACAACCCAGCAACTCTTGAAGCATTGGAAACCAATATTCCAGCCACCATTGATGCCATACGGCCAGATTTATTGGGAAAAGTAGTCAAAAATTGGACTGATCGAATGGACCATGTAACTCGTAGCCGCGGCGGACATATGCCCGAAATCATATTAAAATATAAATGCTATGAGATTATCTACCAAATTATAATAAAACAAATTTCGTTCCAACAATATTTCTGTCTTGTATTATCATTTCAAGTTCTCAAGCTCTTAAAAAAAACACCTGATGTATTTCAAAAAACAGAAATCATGTGTTAAACGCGGACGCCTATCAATCACTAATGTCTCTTTGACCTCATAGAAAAGTAATATACGACTAACAAACAAAAAGGTTTCGTATATGCAAGCAGGTACTTTAATATAAGCTTAAGACTAGAATACAATTAAATTATGTGAAACGAATTTACAGTTGTATTTGGCTTTCAAAGGTGTAGGTCTAGAACGGACTTTGTCTTCTTGCGGATTTTGCAGTGATTCCAGGTGCGACACTGTGATTAATTATCTGCTGATTATGATAACTTAGTTGTCGAAATACGTATGCAGAATAGAAAGAACTTAACCCTAATTGATTAATTTAACCACAGTCTCTATTAAAATTAACCTAATAGAAAGAAAAGTCAAAGCTTAATGATTTGCAAAGTATTCAGGAGAACTATCTTCTTCTAGGCTTCCGGGCTGGAATCGCGTCACTGGTATAGCTGCCGACGTTTCGTACCCACTCATATGGAACATCTTCAGCTGCGTCAACTGTGCCTGCAGTTATATCAATGCCGCGGTTCCAGCCCGGAAGCCCAGACGGACCACGGCCGCGGTAGTCTATCCCTGAAGATGTCCCATACGAGTGGGTACCAAACGTCAGCAGTTATACAAGTGACTCGGTTCCAGCCCGGAAGCCCAAAAGCAGATAGTATGGACTACGACCGCGGAAGTCTACGTACCAGATTATTGAGGAGAACTATATGTCCATCTTTCGGATAGAAGTAGAAGTGCTCATACGAGGGTAGTTTGACAAGTAGTGAGAATGTAAAAGGAAAACGAATTTTTTAAATACAAAATAATTTTTATTTTTCAATATATTCTCCTAAAAGAGCAATACATTTATTCCAACGGTGCTCCAATGTCCTTATGCCATCTCTAAAATGCGATTCCGGAAGGCTTGCAAAATACTCATTAACGAAGATGATAAGCTCGTCGTTAGACGAAAATTTCTTTCCACCTAGTGCCGTTTTCATTTTTGGAAAAAGGTGGAAGTCGGAAGTGGCTAGATCCGGCGAATAAGGCGCATGCGGTACTAATTGGAAATGCAACTCGTGGATTTTGGACATCGCAACTGTGCTGGTATGCGAGGGAGCGTTGTCTTGGTGAAACATAACCTTTTTCTTTGCCATTCCTGGCCGTTTAGCACGAATCTCAACATTTAATTTTTGTAGAAGTTCTGCATAATATTGTCCGTTTATTGTGGCACTTTTCTGAAGCTAATCAATGAGCAAAATGCGCTTTGAATCCCAAAAAATTGATGCCATCGCCTTGTTTGCAGATAAAGTGGTTTCCGCTTTCTTTGTAGGTGCAAAACCACGTTCTAACCATCGTTTCGACTGTTATTTAGTTTCGGGTGTACTGTAGTGTATCCAAGCTTCATCGCAAGTAACAAATCGTCTACAAAAATCAACCGGATTCCGCTTATAAAGGTCCAAACACTCATTGGAAATGCGCAAACGAGTGAACTTTTGATCAGTCGTAAGCAATCGCGGCACCCATCTTCCCGAAAGCTTGGAAAGGCCCAATTCTTTCGTTAAAATGTGGTGTACGCGTACTGTTGAAATGTTTACCATGTCTGCTATCTCTCTCACTTTGAGTCGTCGATCTAGCGTAATAATATTATGGATTTTTATAATCATTTCCTTAGAAGCCACGATTTTGGGTGTTCCAGAGCGCGCTTCGTCAATACAGCTACTTTTTCCATTTTAACAAAACGACGTGTTGCTTCTTTTTCAATCAGCTGTCAAAAATAAACTAATCAACCGATTTATCTAAATATCGGAATGTAAACATATACATAAATAGTCAACCTAAATTACAGTGCATTTGTTTTACCAATTAGAGTGCCACCTATGTGTCATTCTCACTACTTGTCAAACTATCCTCGTATCACTTTAAAGAAGCAAAGAACCAAATATTGACTATACAAAAAGAGATAAACTGTCATTGCCTACTGTAACGTAATTAATGAAATAATTATTTTATTCATAGCCTAATGTTTTATGTTAAACATAACCAATTTTAATATCATAACAATGTATTTTCCAACGTACATACTTTATAAAATGTAAATTAAACGTAAATAATTGTTGGGTTACGTTTAGTACACTGTTGTTTATCCATTAAAGTAATGAAAATAAAATTTGTCATTCGTACAAAGTATCGCGTGTCGCGTGTACTCAGAGAATTATTTCGTTAAAGACCGGGTCAGTTGTGTTTTGCATAATTGTCGAATTTATGATGAATGTTTGTGTAGTTAATCATGATAATAGGGAAAACGTATTTATGAATAAAACGTGTATCATTTTCCTTTAATTAACACATCCAAAAGAGTTAAAAACACATATATTGTTTGTCAAAATACGGGGGCGGATTACTAATTAACGAGCCTTACGAAAGAGGGCAGAGCTAATAAAGAATTTTATCTGTTTTTCAAGTTGACAATTCTTCAAAACAATTGTCGAAATTCGCGATCATTTTGATCATAGAGGCTTATTATTTGAACAGAAAATATATTTTTACCTTATTTTGAAACACGGGAAAATCCATCTATCAGCAAATAAGTTTTTTTTTTTGAACAATAAGGTTGATATATAACCCCTTTCCACAATTAACTATTTGTAAATTCTGTATACGCATTTCGACAACCAAGTTGTCATCATCAGCAGACAACCCCAAAGTGTCGCACCTGGCAAAACACGGCGAAAAAATTGTACGAAAAACAAACTCCGTACGCGATCCGCACCGTTGAACGGTGCGGATCGCACCGTTCAACGGTGCGGATCGCGTACGGAGTTTGTTTTTCGTACAATTTTTTCGCCGTGTTTTGCCAGGTGCGACACTTTGGGGTTGTCTGCTGATGATGACAACTTGGTTGTCGAAATGCGTATACAGAATTTACAAATAGTTAATTGTGGAAAGGGGTTATATATCAACCTTATTGATCAAGTCAATCAACCACAGGCTCCATCAAATTCAACTAAATAAGTTTTTATTTTTAAAAAGTAAAACAAATGATGAGATCAAAGTTGAGTTGGAATCTGTTTACGGAAACTAAACGTCATCGATTGCAACAACAATGTATTGAATGAATAACCCAGTGGACACCTATAACACGTGTCTACTCCAGAAATCATTAGAAAAGCAAAATAAGATATATTATCCGAAAGACCTTTAGCGCCTAATAATAACGGTTGATAAAACTTGGATACACCATTATACAACCAAAATAAACCAACAATCGAAACTGAAGTTGACATAAGAGCTTCGAAGCATGCAGAAACCATACACGACCTGAAAAGTTATGGCTACTTCCGTCGTACATCCCTGAAACCAGGACACAGTCGAAATAGTGAACTGTAAAGGATGAATCGGCTCCGAAAAATGCAAAGATTCCATCGGCTGGGAAAGGATCGCGATTATTTTTTGAGAGAGTCGTGAAGTTGTGTCAATCGACTATCTTGAAAAAGGAAAAATCATAACGGGGGCATACTACGCATCATTACTTGACAAGCAAAAAGCCAGAAATTGCGGGAAACGCCTCACACTTCAATGATCGCCATGGCGGAAATTCACAAATTGGGATTCGAATTGACTGACCGCACAGCGTATCTACAAAATCTGGTCCCCAGGGACATTTTACAGTTTCCTAGACTCTAAGTTTCGTTCGGAGGACAGATATTTTCATCGAACGAGGAAGCCAACACATTAGTAAACGCCTGTTTTGCAGAACAAGATGACAACTACTATTTGGAGATGGGAGCATCGCCAGGAAAAGTGTATAGACCTACAAGTCCACTATTTAGAAAAATAAAACTGAATTTGACAAAAAAATACTTGTTTCTGTGTTAGTCTGGAAACTTTTCAGATCATCCTCGTAAAGTTGTAAATTAGTTACTTTTTCCGTTGACAAGAGTACGGTTTTCACATGTATCCTTTTCATTGATTATTTTTTATATGAGTACATCATTATAACACAATATTATGGTAATCTTATATTGAAAATATATAAAGCTGTTAGAGAAAGAGGATAAGGAAAATTGAGTTTTATCAGGAACGTCCAAATGTGGGTTTTAAGCAACTTCCCAATTCTCCAATGGAAAATACAAAAATTAATTTTTGTTGCATAAATTAAAGTAACTAATTTTTCTAATGAATAAGATTTAATCGCTGCTCTGAATAAAAAAGGCATCGAAACCCTTCCCTATCCATATACCAAACTTGCTAACATTTTAAGAGCTTGTGTCGAAAAATAAAATTGTTTCAAGCGTTCGAACTGTTTTCTTCCGTATTGGAAACAATAATTCATAAACGCCCCTCGTATAATGTATTATTCGTTTATTCCTTTCTCGTACTACAAACGCATGCTTCTACGTACTTGTCAAGGGCAAATTTGTATCATTTGTCAGCTTTTTTGTTAGTTACAATTCGTTTGATCTGAAGCCCTACCGAACTGTACATCTGTCTACAAATGAAAGACACACTTACGTAATTCCAGGAACATACACACGCATGGACGCTCGCTGCACACTCACACGAATATATGAGCACACACACACTTGCAAAATCTTATGTTGCGTTCATTAAAAAAGTTCAGTGAATATTTAGGTCCATCTTTGATCTTCTCAGGTGTAAAGACGGCGTATTATCTCTTTGTGTTCCCGCTTCACGCCACGAATGAATCTGTAAATCTATAGTGCTAAATTCACATTATAAAAATGTTACTTTTTCGCGTATTGTTTTCCTATGCACGCAAAGTATAAATAAAAAAACGACGATATATTTTTGCTTCTCTTCTTTGTTAAAAAATATTAAGGTATTTATCATCGCTTTTTTTCCCATTCACACCAAAAGAAATTGCGATCTATTCTGATCCGTGTTATTATTCTTAAGTTTTCCATTGTTGTCAATATGAATTATACGTCGCCCCTATACATATCAAATGATCCAATAATGAAAGAAATTTATCATTTAAGGTGTTCATCTGCCAAGTCGGACGAAATGCAAAAGTAAATATTTCAATATTACTTCTGTGCAAAATCGGCAATTGTAATTTCTGGAGCTTCTGTTCAGAGAAACTCAAAATTAATTAATCTAAAATGGTGAACTTTACGGGAAAGATACTGCTTGGAAAGTAATATCAAGAACTTTAAAAATCATTATGCAAATGCAAGAAAACACTCTAAATGTAGTTCATACATGAAACACTTTATTAATATTGAGTTAATTGAAAACAAATCTAGAGTCGATTAGCAATTGATGTTTATTAAACAAACTGACTCTAAACAAAAAGAAATGTTTTTGTATCCTTCACTAGGAGAACAACAAGAAGTAATTCCAGTTACCAATTGAATAACTTCGAAATTGAGCATAAAACACACAGCTGCCTCAGTGAAAACTGAACTTTTTTAAATAAAAATAAAAGCTTACTATTTTGGTAAAAGTAAATTATTTTATTTATTTAATCTTTAGAGATGTCCTTCAAGATCGTTGTCGACGCCTTTTTAATGGCTTCGTCGTCGGCATAAAGCTTTCTTTTCATTGGCAAACATAGTGTGGAGAATAGATAGAAATCACAAGGGAACAAATTCGGTGAATAGTTGACGGTTAAAATGTCATTTGTAATTACAAAATCAGTGATAAGCATTTTCACGATATTGAGGGCGCATACAATGATTACGCTCCAAAATTCAATTTATAACACCAAGATAATGTACAGCATTGACAGTAAAACAGTCAATGCTTGTTGGTACAAACTCTATGCGCACTATGCCTTTCGAATCATAAAAGCAAATCAACATTTTCTTCAGTTTTGACTTCTCTAAACGGCTTTTTTTTTCGGTCTTTCTTCGCTTAGATTCTTCCATTCAGAACTTTGGAATCTGGATAATATTGAAAACACCAGGTCTCATTGGCAGTTATAATATATTACTTAAAGCTTTCGTCTTTTTTTTGAGTCTTTAATTAAGTCTGTACAATGTTGAATTCAGTTAGTGTGGTACAAACCTAACACAAGTCTTTCTCAGTCCCAAATGCTGTGTCAAAATGCGATGAATTGAATGTTTGGAAATATTTAGGATAGGACCTCGGCTCATTTCTGATAAATTCACGCACAACTTCGATGTTACTTTTCTTAACCACAAATTTTTTTGTATCAGGATGTTCGTCGTCATTTATATCCGTACGACCGTCTTTAAATTGTTTATACCACTTATACACGTGCGTGAGAAACATGTATCACCATGCAGTTGCTTCACCAAATTAAATCTTTCATTAAACGATTTACCGAATTTAAAACAGAAGTTCATATTTGCTCCTTGTTCAAAATTCATTTTTTAACGAATGTTAAATACACATTTACTTTATACGCAATTTCTCTGATGCAAATGTCATGATATTTTGACATAACATTGGTGAAAGATCAACCTTACCGACGCATATTTGTTTTAATAGATGATGGTGCCACTAAGAGTTATTATTTTAAAAAGGGTCAGTTTTCGCTGCGATAGACTGTGCTGTATAATAGACCGTAGTGTCATTTTTGATGAAAGGCTTAGTTCTTCGGATCACAGCTTTACTGTTGTCAATTCTGTAATTCGAACCATAGAGCTTATTAGTCAGACTTGTAAGGATTACGACAACATAGTTTCACTTAAAACTCTTTTCTCTGCCCTAGAGATTAGTAAGTTAAAACACGGTGTCATATGGTATCCCATATATAACATTCAAATTCATGAAATACGGAAATTTTTTAAGTTCTTGTCGTTTAAGATCGATATAATTTATTCTGTTAGTGGCTTATATAATGTTCAGTAACAACTTTTTAAAATATTTGATAACGAACAAAACTCAGATTAACTTTAGGGTAACACGTTTATCGGCAATGCCTAGAAGCAATTTACTCTTAGAAGTCTCTAGTACATTCGGCTAGGAATTTAAATTTGTTTCCAAATATATTTCTTCAATTTTTTTAATTATTTATTTTGCATTCATTAATACACATAGATACTCTATTATGTATATGGGTTCTATATTTCTCTTTATTCTTATATTACTATGTATTTAACTATTGTTTGATATTTGTACATAGCCCGTAAAATGGGCGAAGCGCACAGAACGTTGCCCGAACAGAACACCCATTTTGATAAAACAATTTTATCATTCGCGCGTGTTGATGAACGCTATATCCATCCATGGTGATTTGGCAAAACAGACTAAATAAATGTTAGCCAATTCGACAGATGTAGCTTCAACAAAATGACCGGTATCAACTGTCAAAGTTCGGAAGTTCCTATTAGAAGACCCGTTAGTTTATAGATACGATACATTATTATAAGTTATATAAAACTATAGTAATGCCATTTGTAAATTAAAATGATTAATAAGAAAATATTATATGCAAATTAATATTAAAAGAAGCACTATCTTGGGATTAAATCAGAAGAAGAAAATAATAAAACTAGATATGAAGAACTAATGCATGAATAAAGGAGATAAGACGACTATACGAACATAACCGAAGTTAAATAGTGCATTTAAAAAATAAAGTATTTCTTAATTATATTCATGTATATAAAATATTATTTGAGAAGATATAAAAGAATGTAAATTTGAGGGATTGAAATAAGTAATGAAACTATCGATGTAATTTTCATAGTATATTTATTAATATTACATTAGCGTTTTATATAAAAAAAATGTATAAAATAAAATCATTGAAGGCAAAATTAGATAATAAAGTATCGATTTATTTTATTTGTTATATACAATTGTAGTTTTAGTAAAGTTAATTACATAGGCCAACACACATTTTGGTGCCTGCGATTTTTTAACTGTTCCTGGGTAATTTTTGGATGCAGAATGTAAAAAAGTTCTCAGATTTGGTCTATCAGATCTAGTTTTTGAGATTTTTTAAAAAAATTGTGTATGTATTTTACGTTATAACTGTTATAATATATAATATTATTACTGACAGTTAAAAAAACAAAGACACATGGATTTGAGTATTTATTGAAAAAACTTAATTTACATAATTACATTAGTCACTAATCACATAAAAATTTTCTTTTATACGACTTTCTAGAATGGAGTTTACTAGGGCAGTCTCGCTGAAGGCTCCAGCAGTAGTCCGCCATCATGTGGCTATCCCATCGTCCTTGATAACGATCTTCCATAGTTTTAATATCCTGATGGAATCTTTCCCCCTGTTCTTCACTACAATCACCTAAGTTTTCTGGAAAACGATCTAGGTGGCTGTGGAGGTAGTGAACTCATGTTACAGCCGAGAATATTAAAATTTGAAAGCATAGTTTCCACTAATTCTACGTAATTCTCTACTTTATGATTGCCAAGAAAATTTTGTACTACTTGAACAAATGAACACCAAGCGTTAGATTCAATCTCTTTCATTGATGTGGTGAATTGTGGATCTTTAACAAGTTGCCTTATTTGAGGACAATCAAATATACCAGCTTTTAGTTTTTCCGTGCTAATACCAGGAAATTTACGTGCTAAATACCAAAAACAATTTCCATCTCGATTTAAAGCCTTCACAAATTGCTTCATTAAGCCTAACTTGATATGCAAGGGCGGAAGTAAGATTTTTTCTCTTGCAACCAAAGGTTCGTTGATCACGTTTTGTTTTCCTTGAATCATGACATCTCTTGAAGGCCATTTTTTTTTAACCCAGCGCTCATTTTTATCTCTGCTGTCCCAAAGGCACAAAAAACAAGGATATTTTGTATAACCACTCTGCTGTCCAAGGAGGAAGTTAACCATTTTTAAATCGACACAAATTGCCCACTGATGTTCTTCGTATTTGATTTTTCTTAAAACTAATGCAATTGTTTCATATTCTTCCTTCATGGTAGTAGAATGACCAATAGGAATTGAGCCATATTTGTTACCGTTATGTAAAAGAACACATTTTAAACTACGTTTTGAACTGTCAATAAAAAGGCGCCAATCATTTGGAGTGTATTCAGGCAAACCCATTTTTTCTAAGAGCCCTTTTATATTGTTACAGAATACCAAGTCATTATCCAGAGCGAAAAAAGGCAGGAGATCCTTATCTCTTTTACGATAAAATGTAATATTAGTACCTGGACAAAGTAGATTTTTTTCTTTTAATCTGGATGCAAGTAATTCAGCGGATTCCTTTGAGAGATTCAGGTCTCTTATAAGATCGTTTAGTTCTTCTTGATTGAAACACTGCGGAGTTGCTAAATCTGCTTCAAAATCGCTGTCGTTTTCTGATTGAATTCTTTGAACTTCGTCAGACGTTGATGTTTCTGTATCATCTTCTGTCAGTTCGGGTAGACTGCTGAATGATGGAACGGGTATTTATTCTGAATGCGCTACAGGCCTTCTTGCAGAATCTAGATCAGGATATGTCCATTTGTGTCTATTGTTTCTATTTATGCCTTTAATATTAACGAGACAAAAATAGCAGTCGTCATGATGGTTTCGCGGTTCTCTCCAAACCATTGGTACACCAAACTTTAGGCACTTCCTCTTTCCAGTTGTCCACTGTCGCAAATGTTCAACACATGTTTTACATATGAAATGTGGGGCCCAAGATTTATCTTGATCTCCTAAATGAACGCCAAAATAGGCAAGATAAGCTCTTTTCACAAAGTCAGAAATCGTTTTTCTTCTCTCTTTCAAAGTGTATTCACCACAAACATAATAAAAAACATCGGGATGATTTACACAGGTACGTCTGCTTGTGGATGCCATTGTTTCAGTTTAGTGTCTTGATACTACAAAACTACCAAAATTTACACAAAATGATAGCACAACATTACCTGGGAAAATTCAGTAATATACTAAATCGAGTACAGCCAAGCAGGTATAGAAGGATCTGGTCATAGGCAATTATAGGTATAAAAGTAATTAAGAGCAGTGTATTGAGTAGTTCCTAGTATAGGAACATTGGGTCAGGGACAATTCCAGGTCTCCATTTGGCTAATTACATTCTGAGAAATTTCTATTTTGACGATTAAGTACATATTTATCTCTTTATTTGTTGTCCTTTATCAGAAAAAAATATCAATTAACCCGTAACCTGTATCTCAAAAACTAGAGCTGATAGAAAAAATCTGGTGGCATTTTTAGAATCAGCACATTAAAAACATCTAAAATCAGATGTTAGATTTCCGGCACCAAATTTTTTTTTCATTTTGTTACCCTGTGTTATTCTATAACTATCATTTAAATAGTTACTATTTTCAAATTTTGTACACATTTTTATGAGAAACATTGAATGTCATTTTTCTTTAATTTTTCTTACGCAACTTAAAAGATTTACGTGCAATACTGTGATTAATTATTTGCTGATGATGACAACTTAGTCGTCGAAATATATATACAGAATACGAAAATTATAATGGAAAAGGGTTATATTAACCTTACTTGATAAATATATGTACATAAAATCATATATACCAATGTCACCAAAGCATGTTTGAACGTTTTAATATTTCGAGTTCGCAAACTTTAATATTTTCTTTCAATTAAATAATAATTAGCAACCAACATATAACTAGAAAGTTTTTTTAATAAATAGTAATTACTATACATAATTAAAACTTTTGTTATAAAAATTATATGAGAAAATTTTAATTTTTATAACTCAAACTTTTCATAATTTTACTTTTCTCGAGAATTAACAAAATTAAACAAAATTAAAGAAATGTTTAGGCCACCTATATATTCTCCTCTCTTTTAATGAAAAACTGAAAGAGTTATTTGCTTGATATGTCATTTGCATAATTTCGATCCCGGAGAGGTTTAATATTGAATACTGTCAAAATATCTCTTTGAGCAAAGATATACATTGCAATTTCATAACTCGTAACGACTGTGCATACACAGGTATGTAAATTTATACACATTGCTACTATGTACATATGTATATCTTCTTGAAGTCTACCTATTTTATGATTATTTTCACTTACTCAATTTTGCCTTTCCAAAAATTCTTTAGATATCAGTATAACAGATTTTTGCTTCATTGCATTTTATGAACAAGTACATAGAAACAGTGACGTTAACAATAATAATATATACAGAGTCATTCTTGTAACGCATAACATTTACACATAATTCCGGAAGTACACAAAACATTTCTTTCTAAAGAATCAGAAAAAACGAAAACGTACAAAAATCATTTTAGTCGATCATATCATCATATATGACGTAATTAATAACAACAACATTAATATATCTTTTTAAATTACATTCTAAAATTCGTTCAAAATGGACACCTCTTTCTTGTAGACACGTATTTGTCCGCCATAATAGCAGTTCCGATAGCTGTAGATATTTGTCCTTGTGAGAGTTTCTACATATACCGTTCTTATTTTTTCATTTCTCTTTGGAAACAATGGCTTTTAGATTCGGCACAAAACATTGTCTAACAGCGTTAAATCTAGGGTCTAGTAGACCATTAAATACATTTCTGTGTACCAATCCATCTGTCAGCAAAATTGTTATTTAAGTATGTTCTTATTATTCTTACATTAAGAACTGGTGTTTCCCTGCGAATGTAATATTCTCTAGAAGAAAATTAAATATATTTTCAAAAAAAAATTAAGTCATTTCATGGGCATCATAAGAATATGGTCTTATTAAATGAGATCTGTGGCTTCACCATACATATCTACCCTAATTTATTTAATAACTAATATTGAATAAATCTCCGGTTCCGCAATATCGTAAGCATCGTCGGGAACGCTAGATAAGTATAATTATAAATAAGATAAATAATGTGTGTAATAAGATACCTTTTTATTTTTTACATGTATTCTGACGTGAAAGTGCAATGCAGTATTGTATCATCGGTATACCTTCCATTGTTGATTTAGTTGAATACCTATGACTGGGTTAAAATGTGTTTGCTTATTTAGAAAATGGAACTTAAAGAAGTTCCTCCTGTTATTTTCACACTCTTGGCTTACAATTAAACACTGTTCTATACGCATTATAGTTTTAAAATCAGCATTCATATTTAAAACATTTATCGCTTATACGGGTATCTACATTATCTGTTAACGAAGTTTTCAGGCTGTGTACTACACTCTAAAACAATCAAGTAATTTTCTGAAATTTGCTCTGTTTGTGTTTGGATTTTGATACCTGTAAATAGTTGCTGGTTTAATGGAATTGTTTGAGCTTCTTGTGAATTTAAATGCGAGATTTAATCACTTGGGGTTGATATATAACCCTTCACTACATTAATTTTCGTATTCTGTATACGTATTTCGACAACTAAGTAGTCATCATCAGCATATAATTAAACATTGTCGCACTTAGAAAACTACTGAAAAAAACCCGCAAGAAACAAATTCCGTACACGATCTGTACCGTCGAAAGTCAAAACGCACATTTCCAGATGCGACACTGTTTAATTATCTGCTGACGATGACAACTTAGTTGTTGAAATGCGTATACGAATACGAAAATTAATATAAAAAAAATTATCTTAAATGCGAGATATTGATCAAGGCAGTTTTGATGGAGTCGTGAATGTAGTGAAGACAACCTAAGAAACGAAAAGCCTTAGGACGTAACCAATCCTAATGTTTATTGAAAGTTGAAGCAATACTATCTGCTTCTGGGTTTCCGGGCTGGAACCGCGTCACTAGTATATCTGCCGACGTTTCGTACCCATTTGTATGGGACATCTTCAGGGCTGAACTACTGCACTGAAACTGTTTCAGTTTCAGTGCAGTAGTGACGCGGTTCCAGCCCGGAAACCCAGAAGCAGATAGCATGGACCACGACCGCGGAAGTCTACGTACCAAATTGAAGCAATAGTTCACGAAGATCGTCGTTTGAAAGTTTCCACCATTGCTAAAGAATTAAATATATCTTAACTAAGGGCGTTAACAATTTTACACGATAAACTAGGCATGAGTAAAGTTTAGGCAAGGTGAGTTCCAAGACTGTTAACTCTCGAATAAAAACTGATTAAGCAACAAATTCATCAAAACAAATTGACATTTTTTATGTGGAGGCTGACACTTTCCTTCCAACATAACATAGCGACGAGCCTTGTGGAAATCAGTGGGATCCAGAAACAAAATTAGAGTGTATACAATCTATAAAGGTTCTCCGTCTAAAAAATAGGCCCGTATTCAATTTTTAGCTGGAAAGCTCATGGCCACCGTATTTTTGGACCAAGCGAGTATTATTCTTGTCAAATACATACCAAAAGACACTAGAACGTAATACGTTAAGAAAATAATGTACAACTATATGCCAAAAATCAATCAAAACAATGCGCGAGTTCAGAAGGTAGTCAAACTCCGACCGGTCTTCCACGAGTGTAATTTCTTTGTCTGGACCACCCTTTTATTTAGAAATTTGAGAAAGCACCTTAAAGGACATCATTTTGCATACGATAACCAATTGAAAGTAGAAATTGAGACAAAGAGAAATCATTTTTTTCTGATGAAATAAGTCGTTGCAGA
The DNA here is from genome assembly GCA_031893035.1 of Dermolepida albohirtum. Taxonomy (NCBI): domain Eukaryota; kingdom Metazoa; phylum Arthropoda; class Insecta; order Coleoptera; family Scarabaeidae; genus Dermolepida; species Dermolepida albohirtum. The sequence continues at coordinate 100,100 of JAVIWB010002851.1, read as the reverse complement.
ACATTTCGTACAAGTGCGTAGAAATTGAGAGATTACATTGAGACAGATATTACAGAAAGACATTGAAAAATAAAATGAACGAAGAAATCGTAGGCCTTTTGTTTCACTGTTAGATAGAAGGTGTGAGTTTAGCACCCATTGAATGGTAGATACAACGTGGATGCAAGTAAAATATATATTCTAATACCGTTATTCGGTAGAAAACTTCTAGTTCCCCTCGTATCAACTTAAGAGTTAGTTTTAATGTTAACTCTGTCATTAGCATCATCATTTTACATGCTCTACTCAATTTTTAAAATCGAAAGAACTGACAACAATTTTAAATAAATTTTATTTATAAATGATAACTAAAAATGACTCGGAAGAAATTGTAATATTTTACTGTCAATTTATATAAACCAATAATAGTTCAAAGTATAAAGTGTCTTTGATAACAAGCATTACCTTATTACTAGAGCGGCGACGAAAGTGGCAATACCATAGGCGGTACGGTAGAACGGGCAATTGGTGCGCAGTGAATGAAATCATTCACATCAAATACAATACGGTTCACGGTTGGTGTTTAAGTGTAAATTATAAACCGCGGCGAAAGTGTCCGTAACAGTGCCGTGTCTAGACTTATTCTTACACAATTAGTGCTTACCTAGTAATATGTAATTTCATATCCCTGGTAATGTGTTGTGGAAGTAACTGTACTCTGCATCATTGCATACGTCTCTACGGTTGCTTCTGTAAATGACGTCCTTCGCGACGAGAAAATATTTTTGTATAGAGAAAAAGATCGTTCGGCGTCTATTGATGTAATTTTGGCAGAAAGAAGCTGTTGTTCAAAATCATTCCAGGGCTCACTATTTGCACATTTGTCATAAATAGTTCGTAAAACATGCAAGTCCGGATTTTTTTTTTAAACACTTAATAATTTTTGATGAGCTCGTACACCAGCAGCGTCAGTTAAACTATGCAAATGAGCGGTCACATTTTGCACTATGCATAGTGATGCGTCTAAGGGCAGCGAATCGTTTTCGTTTTGAAGTTTTGTAATTGCTTCTACTAATGGATGGTAATTTTTATATATTGTACGCAGATTTTCCAGAATTTGGGGATTTTCAAATTGATGTTGACTGTGTCTGATTGCTTGGGATTCGGTTGGCCTAAATTTTGATATAACGGATTTAACTTTGTAAAAATTCTTATGGTAATAAAAAGCTGCATTTAGCCACGTGCCCCATCGTGTAAGAATAAGTTCCGGTGGTTCCGAAATATCTGGACAAGTTTTATGAAATTCTTTAAGTCGTTTAGGGGATTTAAGAAACACTTGTTTGGTGGATCCAATCAAATGATCAACGTTTTTATAGTTACTTCTAACATTTTCAGCAACTAAATGAAGAGCATGGAGTACACAAGTTATGTGTATTAATTTAGGAAAAGTTACTTTTAGTAAACGTCCGAGTAGTAACATAGTAGCAGCACCATCTGTTATAAGCATGCAGACTTGAGTACTATGAATGTGAAATTTCTTTAAGGTGTTCATTATTATTTGCCGACTATTTGCCGCAGTACATGCTTGTATACGTTTACAGGCTAACAAATAGGGCTGTGAAAATGTGTTGGCTGATAAAATACGTACGATTACGTTTATTATACTATTTTTTTTAAATCAGTAGTCTCATCTACAGTAATCCACACATTTTTATTATGCAATTCTCTTCTTGCTATATTTTCAAGCCTCTCTCTTAAACGCGGCAAATGTTTCTGTAAAGTTCTTCTTGCAGGTAATTTATAATTTGGCAGATATTTATTCCAGAACACTTGAAAAGGGCGTTTGCTGATTAAACGAAGCGGCAAATTACATGCAGTCAACATAAATAAAAAATCATGAAGGAATGTTGCATAAGGTATTTCATTTCTTTTGTTCAGTTTATGTATTGCACTGTTCACATGTTTTTTACAATTGTCTTTCTTCCGTATTATAAGTCGCTTATTACAAACCAAACACAATACTGCACATCCATCATACTTAAAATCGGGAAATTCTGCTATGTATTTTCTAACCGACGTAGCAAACGGCACAGACTTTCGCGACATGTTTGTGTGAAGTTATTATAAACACTAACCGTGAACCGTATTGTATTTGATTTGAGTGATCTCATTCACTGCGCATCAATTGCCCGTTCTACCGTACCGCCTATGGTATTGCCACTTTCGTCGCCGCTCTACTTATTACCTCCAGTAACATTTCATATTGTTCTATTTTATAAGAGAGTGGATTTTCTCTAACAGATAATAACTTTATTATTTAATAAAACAACAGTTTGGAGTTATTACCCGGCGTATCTTTGGCCAATTTAATTACTTATTTAGTCGTTAAACGTATAGTTTCTTGAAATGAAAATCTTATTTATAAGTGCTTTCTAAGAAACGAATCTAAAATTAAATTACACAAGGTGGGCTTGTGGAAATGATCCAGTTTGAAGTTTCAAAACTTTTTAATCAATTCGAATGTCACTTTTTTATTGTAAAGGAGATAGCCTGACTTAATTATTTATTTTCCATTCAAATCACTTTAAATAAGTGCAGGTAACTTTCACCTTAATACTGTCAAATGAGAATAAAAGTTAAAGAATCTTTGAAAATTTAAAATTCTAATTCCGCATGAGTTCTTTTAATTTAAATTTCAGATCAAAAGCTTTTAAATAATAGGGTGTTAAGAATTTATCATCTAAAAGTAAGCACAGTCATAAAAGTATTCCTACACCCCATCCCGTGAATGTTGAATATCAGCTATGATAAAGCACGTTTACTTCCATTTAACAATATTAAAAAACTTTAAAAACTCTAACAAAATGAAAATTGTAATGAAAAAACAATACCTCCCTTTTTCGTTCAAACATACGAATGTACGAATGAAAGACCATGGGCGTGTCATTTCACTAAAATCGATAAAAAACCGGTAGGAAAATAGACGAAAACTTTTAAATCTTGGCGAATTGCTATTAGATGAACGTTAAAAGAATCATTCAAATGTTAATAACACCCTGTTTACTACGCGTTTCAAGGAATTCAAAATATGTGCATTATTCTGAAGGAAAATCACTCGTTTCTTCTTTGAATGGAACCTTTTATGTTATATTGCAACGTTCAGTTGATCCGAAAGGTTTGTATCGTACTCGTTACGTTTTACTTTTCTAAAGATGATCGATAAAAAAATCCCAAACACTTCAATTGTACCAGGGACAAAAATTCATGAAATGCATTTTGAATTGCTTCTACATTCAACTCATTCCAGATAATTATACAATATCGCACCTGGGAAACTACGGCAAAAATCCGCACAAAATCAATTGCGCACACGATTTATATCTATCTGTACATTATCTGTTAAATTTCGTAATGAGGTCTTCAGGCTATATACTATACCCAGGGCTTCATTTAAAGACAGCTTACTATTTTCGAACTGAGAAATAGCTTGTTAAACGATCAAGTAATTTTCAGAAATTTGCTCTATTTGTGTTTGGACTTGGATATCTGTAAAAAGTTGCCGCTTAATGGAATTGCTTGAGTTTCTTGTGAATTTAATTTAAATGTGAGATTTAATCACTTAAGGTTGATATATAACCCCTTTCCACATATGTTCCAATTCTGTATACGTATTTCGACAACTAAGTCATCATCAGCAGATAATTAAACAGTGTCGCACCAGGAAAACTGCAGAAAAAATCCGCAGGAAACAAATTCCGTACACGATCTGTACCAAAGCCAAAACGCACATTTTCAGGTGCGACACTGTTTAATTATCTGCCGATGATGACAATCTAGTTGTCGAAATACGTATACTGAATACGAAAATTAATGTGGAAGGGGGTATATGTAAATTTCAAGTGACTAAGTTAATCAACCACAGGCTTCACCAAAATTACATTCTTCACATATACAGCAAAAATATTTCAAGTTCTTTAACAACCTTTTTGAATTACTCATGGCGAAAAAACTTCCGTTTATATTAATAATAATAGTAATAATAATAATATTTATTAACCACCCAACAGAGTACTCCTATAGGGTATAAAACCAAAAATTACAATTACATTGATAATACATATAAAAAAATCAAAAACACAAAAAAAAGAATAACAAAATAATAGAACTCAATGTAACTTAAATAAATAAATATATCAAATTAAATCCAATCAAACACCGCGACGATGCAGTTGGTTGAAATTCCTAGCCGCGTGCGTAAGTGGAGCCCTAAACAGAATGTTGGTTCTTGGTGTTCCATTGCCAAAGGACCACCGAACCTCGACTCCAGGCGTAGAACCACAAAACCTACGCCAGCCAACAGCTCTGCCGCATCAATTTTCCCCGAAATCAAGCCAGACATGAACGTAACACTGACATTCCGCCTCCGTTCTACCAAGGACTCAAAGTCATGACTAAGTAGAAGTTCCCCATAGTCAGTGTCGTGTCCCAGATAAAAACCATTTTCTTTGAATGATAAGTATTTCAAAAACTTTCTCTGCACTCGTTCAACGGCATCCATTTGATTATCGTAAATAGTGCACCACACCACTGCAGCATAATCCAGCTTACTACGCACTAACGCACGAAATAAAGAGGATATGCATCCCGTGTTTGTAAAGCTCCTGCAAGTCCGCATGATAAGGCCAAGAACCTTACGTGCATTCGTGAGCATAGCCGAAACATGGTCAGAAAAGGACAGCCTGCAATCGAAAACAACACCCAAATCCCTCATAGAATCCACATGCGAAACCAAGACGTTATCAATACGACATAGGTACTCAATTCTATTCAATTTTCATGTATAAGAGACTGAATAGCATTTTTTTATAATCTTAACGCACTGATACTGTTTAAAATATGCATGTTATCAACGAATAAATGCACATAAACAACGAAAGTAACTGCATATGTACAAAAATTTTTTTAACAGTAGATTTGAAAATTTTCGTGTTTTAAATAAACTTTATCAGCTTTGAAATTCGCGGCAACAGACGAAAAGTAAAATTTTGTAAAGTGGTACTGTTGATTCGCCCTCGTCGATAATATTCTAAATATATATACTAAACAGAATTTAAATTTTCCTTTTTCAATAAACAATATTAAAATATTAATTTCAAATATTAAACCCCGTTTAATCTAAATATAAAACTTGCAAAGTGTCAGTTACAAATCACTTTCTGGTACTTTAGATATTCCACTAAATCAATTAATTTATTAAAATTACATTCGATTTTGATATCGGCACCTTCAACAGAATATATGTTAATTAAAAATTAGCATATCAAATGTCTGCATCCCAGATCCTCTCTGATCCTCTCACGTCACTGCACAACACCCAGGACACGACATCCTCCAATTGGAAAACCAAAAACCGACTGTGTACGTAAATCGCGAGTTATTAACTTCGGGCACGTTTGAGAATTAAATAATAATTAACTTCTGCAAGATCTATAATTATACACTTTGCCAAGTCTAAATTGGGATATATAAATAGTAGGTACAGCAACGTATACGTGCGCCTGCATATAGCACCATACATACACTGAGAGCTTATGAAATACAACGAATGGAATTAATATGTACAAGGAAACAATTAATTTCTTGATTAATGCATACACGAATAAATGGAATATCTAATGAATAATATATAAACGTTTTTGTCTACAGTTACTATGAATATAATTAGTTTTCGCTTACATCCTTATTTATTAAATAGTAAATTCAATGAACGACTCACAAGAGAACACGGGTAAGTGTCGCTCACTAGAAAGAGGAAAAAATATAAAATAACTTGGAATGAAACAAAATTTCAAAGCAAAAATTAATGACGAATATGAAGTAATAAATTTGCGGTACTTAAAAATAACAATAAAAGTATATGACTAGGTTTACATTTACGAAGGAATTAGGAAATAAAATGCTAAATAATCCTCCTTTCCACATGCCTTTCTTTAAAAGATACGTTGATGACTGTATTTTAGCAACACCAATTCATGCAAATAAGTAAATTTTAACACATTCGAATTCTTTCCGCAAAAAACTTCAATTTACAAAGGAAAGCGAAAATAATAATCTCTAAAATTTCCTCGATATAACAGTAATACACAAAGACGGTACCATTTATTGAAATTGATACCACCAAACCCACTAATCTAGATCTAAATTTCTTATCAAATGCTTGGGTCGTCTTTTAAATTTTGCATATAAAACTAGAATAAAACAGTAGATAGTTTTTAAATTTTAAAGACTTTATCGGTTTTCGAAATATTCTTCACGAAGATTAATGTACTGTTGCATGCGCTCGAACCAACTCTGGAAGCAGTTGGTCCACTCGTTTGTTGGTACAGTAAAAATTGCGTTCTTGAAGACATTGACTGCTCCTTTCGACGACTGGAACTTTTGACCACGCAGTTCGTTCTCGATTTTCGGAAAGGTAAAGAAATCGTTGGGACTTAGATTCGGACTGTATGGAGGATGGCTGAACAATTCTCTGCTTTCTGTTCTTTGGTCAACAGATGCTGTATCGAACTGGAAACTAATTTTTTTACACATAATTCTTTACGCAAAAATTTTTAATTGAGGTCTTAGAAATCCTCAATAATGCTTCAATCTGGCGATATGTCATATGTCAATCTTCGTTGATGATCTTACGCACAACATCGACGCTTTCCTCAGTGACTGCCATTTTTGGTGAACCCGCTCTTGGATCGTTGCTAAGACTAATCCGTCCACGTTTGAATACTCCATGCCAACGAAAAATTGTTGACTGATGTGGTGCTTCATTGTCGAAAACAGAAACCAACTCAGCGAGGCATTCTTGTTGAGAAGATTGTCTTCGAAAATTTAAAAAAATTATTCGGTGAAAATGTTCTCGATTTAATTCCATTTTTCAATTAACTTGTCAACTTTTACAGTTCGTTTAGCTACAACACTACACGTATTGTACTGAAACCATGGATTTAGGTTAACTAAAGATAGAGGTTAATTTTTAGTATTGATATTTCATTAGTGGCGCCCTCTATGGCCTACTATACACAACTTAAAACGCATCCCACGTATTCACATTTAATAGAAGAAAATACAACCCACAATTTAGTATTATGAATGTCCAGAAAAAAAAACATATTGCAGAAAACTAAATAAAATTAAAACTCTACTTTGAAAAAATAATTATCCTCCGGACTTCGTAGCAAAAGAAAATAAAGAAATATTATTTACACAAAACACAGATAATTCTATCATAAACCACGGTAAACCAAAATCATGATTTTACCATACATGTCAATTAGAAAACAAACTTTTTGGATAATACAATATTTAAAAACCACAAACTGAAAAATACTAAAATCTTTTCTTACAAGCAAAACAATATATACATAAAAGAATTCATGAATACAAATAGTAACGAAATAAATGCAACAGCTTTATCTAAATATGCTTTGGAGAAAAACATGAACTTGACTTCAGCAAAAACCAAATCCTTAAAATAGAAAGTAATTACTACAAACGAGTAATAAAGAAATGATATATGTATGTATATAATAAAAAGGCCAAAACACAGCAAACGACAGCAGCGGTATTATCAATCTCAATAATCTATGCTATAATGTTATCCTTAGCAAATAAATTATATGCATCTACCTGTATATGTACACATATATAAATGTGAATTTACAAATGTAAGTACATATAACCATACATGCATACACTTGACACTCAAACATGGATACAGGAGTAAAAGGGATAGAAAGAAATAACGCATGCTTGCAGATTAGATTTTTATCAAATGTACATACATAACACTTCCGTCAGCTCCTTATATAAGTATAAACGCACAGAAGCACCGCATAATTTTGTTAGTTTAAAATGTTTTCGTAAATTGACGATTTTCAACAAAATAATGTACCTACTCATAAATATTAATATAAAAAGTATTAAAAATCTATTATATATAAAATCAATGTATTGTAGGTTAGAAAAAGAAACAGACAAACGACTAAATAAAAAAAACTTGAAGGGAAAAAATCCCCCGAAACGTCGTTAATATGAAGTAAATGTTTTATAATCCCTAATGATCGAAGACTTAAACACAAAAGAATAAAATTTTTAGTTAGAATTACACGACCAACATATTAGAAAAGAAAAGAATACATTATAAAAGTTACAATGTTCCAAATATTAACTATTCGTAAGCAAGTAAAATATAATTTGTATTTAACACTTTCATGTTCCTATGTTTAAGCTTTCACTTTTTTATTTCAGATGCATGTCAGCAAGATCGTCCTTTTAGCTGCTTATTTCCTAACAGCTGTGCTCGCTATCACTGCAAACAAGGAGACCTATACGCAACAGAAGAAGATTGGTAAAGGTAGGTAGTTTAAAGAGGAAAACATGGACGTAACTTCCATTCCTGAGAATTAGTCCACTGATTGATTATAGTTGTCATTTCCCCTTTTCAAATTGAAAATAAATTAGGGCCGACTTAAACGTTTTTATAATTAACAGATACACGAGAGCCAGCTCACATTACCTGTCCCGGATTACAAAAACGCGCTTCTTAAAATCATTTATTTTTATTGAAAAATAAAACATAATTTTTAAAATCGAAATTAATATTTCGAAATTATTTAACTTTATTACGAGGGCGGTATAAAAATACGTGAAGAAAACACATTTAAAGTTTTTTTTTCAATTTATTTCTCAACATAATCACATTTTAATTCGATATACGACGGAGGTCTGGAATTTTCTTAGCTTGACAGAGGAAACAAGTTTTTTGGGAATTTTTTTTATGTTCAACATTGTCACCTCGCAATGTAATACGTTTATACCAACGACTTTCCAATTTTTCACTACACCCAGTATAATGGGATAATAAACCTGTTCCATCAGCCTTGACTACATCATTTGACATAAATCTTCAGCCAGAAAATCCTTTCTTTATGTTTAGGAAGAGCCAAATCCAATAGCCAAATCCGGAATGCGGTGCATGTGGAAGCACTACAAAACGTAGGTCATGGTGTTTTGAAGAACTCTTATTAAGCGTCTTTATCTATTATAAAGCATAGAACATATAGACAAAAAGAAAACGCACACCAAATGAATGAATACATTAAATATGAAGATCCACATTGCAGTAATGAGGAAGCAAAATCGACACTACGTATTCTCTTATGATGAAGAAGGGTTAGAAACAAACTCAAAAAACACACCAAATACACACTGTCGTTTCCATAGTCGTAACAAGTCGAGAAGGTTTGTGACACAGTTGGACAGCTACGACAAGAAAAACAAATGAAAGTGAAGGCTATAACTTAACTCTAAAAAATATCTAGTCTTGCAAGCATTTGACGAAAATGACTACATCTCTAAACCGCACATTAGCTCTGATAAATATTTAAATGAATGTATACAAGAGCAATTGATTCTTTTCAGTGAGGTATACGAGGTGAGGCAAGTAAATAACGAGACTGGTGCGAGAAATGTTATTTTTTGCAAATAAACTTATATTTAACTTCTATCTCCTGCAACATACTCTCCTCCCCTATCCATACATTTCTGTATACGTGTCTTCCATTGTTCAAAACAATGTTGTAGTTCATCAATTGTCAGCCCCTTCAACAACTCTGCACTCTTTGCTTTTAAATGTTCAACAGACTGAAAATGTATTCCCTTGAATGTAGCTTTCACCTTTGGGTACAAGTAGAAGGCACATGGTGCGAGATCTGGCGAATACAGCGAATGATCAAGCACAGCAATGCACTTTTCGCTAACAACTGCTTTTCAGATAAGGCATTGTGAGTTGGTACATTGTCCTGGTGTAGAATCCACGAGTCGTTCTTTCACAAATCCAGTTTGTTCTTCCTTACTATTTCCTTCAGCTTGACTAGGACTTCTTTATAGTATTTCTGATTAACGGTTTGACCCTACGGCACCCAGTGACAAGAAATTTCAGGTTAATTCGCTGCTTGATTTTTATGTTAACCATTATCACGGCACTACAAAGTAATAGTATTCTCTACAATTAAAGCTCAAAAGTAAGCTAAAGCAGACAGAGAGACGAAACTACGGGTTGTTGCTTGGGAAGTATCAAGGTCAATGACATTCCAATTACAGCTTCGCCCGATGCGGCCGCATGATAGAATATGTCATAACTCGTATATATCTGTCTATGGATACAGTTTTATTTTGGTATGATCTTTCCTCTTGGCAATAAACAAGCAAAATTATAGCGTATACAGCGTATTCCACTGCGACCTTTTTATGCAGCCTCTTGGCTTGTTTGAATATCCCTACCGAAGATGATTTCAATTACGACGATTTTAACCTCTACCTAATCTTGATTTTGACTAGTTTCTTTAAGGTAATTTTGATGAAGCCTGTGGTTGATTAACTTAATCACTGAAGGTTGATATATTGTATAACCCCTTTCCGCATTAACTTTCGTGTTCTGTATACGTATTTCGACAACTAAGTTGTCATCATCAACAGATAATTAAACAGTGTCGCATCTGGAAAACTACGGCAAAAATATCCGTAGAAAAACACATTCAGCACACGCTCTGTACCGTTGAAAGCCAAAACGCACACTGTATATTCGTTTCACATGATTTTTTACAGATCGTGTGCATAATGTGTTTCCGTACGGGTATTTTTGCTGTAATTTTCCAGATGCGACACTGTTTAATTATCTGCTGATGATGGCAACTTAGTTGTCGAAATAGGTATACAGAACACGAAAATTAATGTTGAAGGAGGTTATATATCAACCTTCAGTGATTAGTTTTTTTTACTTAACTAGATAATCGTCGGAGTACTGTACGCAAAAGGATGCGTACGTATATTATATTCTGTATCTTAGAAGTAGAATACTTATAATTTATCACAGGCTAGAACTTCTGAAGTATTATAGTTCATGCGTAAACAAAGGTACCCCAAATATAATAAAATGCTGAATAGGCTCAATGGGTTCAGGAAAATGTGGTGAAAAGTCCATCAAAATAAAATGTTTATTAAAATCGAGAAAGACGGAGTTAGATATTGAGAAATAAAAAAAATATTGCAGAATGACTTATGCAGTTTGGGCAACCCTTTAATTCTTTAACTTGATTCGCATGAGAAAATAAGAACAATTACATATGGGTCTTCAATTAATACAATAGTTGGAGTACTGCTTGTCAATAGTTTGCATTATGTTATGTGCAAGTTGAAAAGAGGCACGATTTATTATTAACACTTTATTAATAAAAAATGCAATATAAATTGTCTTGATATTATACTTACTTTTACCCTTACTGACTTATTTTTACAATTTCCTGCGCTTATACCATATACTTACATAATTATAACACAAATATCATTAATGTTAGATTGGACGTTTCTTAGAAATTTGTATGAATTTAGAAGCAATGAATTTACATAATAAACATTAAATGCACGTAATGATATTTGGTTAACTAGGTACCATATAAATATATACATCGTGAGATATACGAAAGGCATACAACAAGTACCGCAGTACAGTGTAAATATACCATATAGTAATAAGCAATATATTTTATGTGATTATTGTTGATAAACACTTACCTACGACTTACCTGCGTCTACACAAGTTTTATACTTTATAACATTTTGGTATGCATCGTGATGTTCTAAATATATTTACCTATACACTAATAATAAGATAATAATTATAACAATATATATAATATATGAATGTGTATGTATACAGTCTGTCGCAGAGAAAACCGAACATTTCTAAAATAGTAATTCTTAGTGTCGCCATATATTATAAAAAATATGCGTCGGCAGGGTAGACCTTTCGCCAATGTTAAGTCAAAATATCACGACATTTGTATCATTAGAAGCAAAGAAATTGCGCATAAAGTAACAGTGTGCATTTGGCGTTGATCGAAAAATCAATTTTGAATAAAGAGCAAATATCAAGTTCTGTTTTAAACTCGGCAAATCGTTTATTGAAACGGTTAATTTGATAAAACAAGTGTATGGTGATGCATGTTTACCACGTACGAGTATGTATGAGTGATGTAAACGATATAAGGACGATCGTACAAGCATCGATGACAACGAAAATATGTAGTTATGGAAAGTAACATCGAGCCGAAATCCTCATTGCGATACGTGGAAATGGAATTAAATATCTCCAAAGATTCAGGTCGTCGCATCCTGACACAGCATTAGGGACTAAGAAAGATTTATGCAAGATTTGTATCACACAAGCTAACTGAATTCAACATTGTACAGACTTGATTAAAGACCATGTGATATCTATCTATTCTTCAAACTACATTTGCCAATGAAAGGAGAGCGTTATGCCGACGTCGAAGCCATTAAAAAGGCGTTGGCGGCGATCTTGAAGGACGTCTCTATGATTTTAAAAATTCATTCGATATATTGTATTAGTTGACCGTGCAAAACATGTATTGAAGACGAAGACGACTACTTTGAATAAAATAAATGAATTTTACCAAAATAGTAAGCTTTTGTTTTTATTTTAAAAAAGTTCAGTCCTCTCTGCGACAGACTATGTATGTCAAATATAACGCAATTAATATGACAAATATTTTTAAAACTATTATTTAAAATGTCTTAAACATTATTACATCACACGAAAAAGTATAATAACATTTGGCTTATAAAACAGGAAAACCTGTATTAACCAATCGTAATCCGTTTTATGTCAATATGGAACGGAGAACGAATCATTTGTAAGACTAACAAAAACTACCTGATGAAAACCGCAAAACGATTGTCAAATATCAATTTTAAGGGTCTGAATTTTATTACGTATAGAATACATTTTTAGCTAAGCAAACTCTGAAAAAGTAAACTGAATAATATTCCCATTACAAATACGAGAACGACAAATCAAGAATTTAAGATCAGAGCTAAGGGGTACGTGGACGGCGTGTATCCTTTAAGGATATGCAAACACGAATTGAGAGTGCATCCGAAAGAAGTGATAAAATACGTATAAGTGTTTACGTATGCATTCAAAGATAGTGTTTGCATGAGTTTTATCGTTGAGAGTTACTTTGAACTTAAGTAGAAAACGTACTAAAATATACAATTATTTATTCATTTTTTATTGCACTTCTTCTATACTTCAGTGATTACTTTTCCTAAAAAAAGAAAAATTTTATTCTGAATAACAAAATCGCGTTCCCGTCTTACATAATTATTCTTTCTTTGTTTCGTTCAAAGTTACTATGTTCAGAAATTCAGCTTCAATACTCTAATAGTAATAACAATAGTAATAATAATAATACAGGTGTTTCAAAAAGAATATACGTATTTCGAATGCATATATTTATTAAACTTTATATACATACGAATCTGAAACTTTACACACTAATTTACGAACCTCTCCAGTTCAGATTACAGATGTTCAATATGTCCTCCATCAGCGACACGAACAATATCACATCAATGCTCAAATTCCTCCCATACTCGGGCAAGCATGTCCTTCATCACCGATGTTATGGCAGTAAGGATCCGGTTCTTCAACTACTCCAAGTTCTGTTGGAGTGGTGGTACATAAACGTTGTCTTTAATGAAACCCCACAGGAAGAAGTCACAGGGTGTCAAATCCGGTGACCGTGAAGCCCAGCTGAAACATGTTAAGTCGCCAGTTCCTTGACGACCAATCCAACGGTTCGGTAGAGTTTCATTCAGATATTCACGCACTTAGCGACTGCAGTGAGGGGGTGCTCCGTCTTGTTGGAAAATGAAGTTGTCTTCGTGCAGCCTCGATTACGTTGGAAAGCAGTTTGAATTCGTGCAACATTTTCTTCAGAAACCCGAGGGCGGCCAGGAATCTTTCCTTTACATGCACATTCTATATCTACAAACTGTCGATACCATCTGCGAATGTTCCACCATTTCGTAGGATCAATTTGGTAGCTCAACCTGAAACGTTTTTGCACTATGATCACGGAATTGAACTTCGCAAACTCGAACACAAAGTGATTTCTGCTGCGGAGTAGCCATTTTAAACATATGTCGGTTACCAAGAAAAACAGAAGACAACTGACATCTAGCGGCTATTAAATAAACTAGACTATGTATTCGTTTCTCCAATAGCCGAGCCGAGGTGTAGCGATCGATAGTTTGGACAAAATAATACTTTGTAATACGTATATTCTTTTTGAAACACGCTGTAATAATAGTTTATTGGCTAACAGAAAAATGTTCTTTTAATAAAACAATATAAATAGAATACCAAAACAGTGTACTAAGCCACAGAAGTGTATTCCAATTTCGTGCGAATAAGGACTTAATATAAAGTTTCCAAGCTTTCCTGATTGTTAAAGGTCATACAAAACCGTAGGAAGTAGTCTAAAGTTTCTGCGGCAGAATTTCTGATAGAATATCTGTGTTATGCAAGTGACAATACTGAGTCAAACTATACTCCAAAGTCCTTAATTAGTGTCTCCCTTGAAATAATAGTTTGATCCACAGAATACTGCAATATATAGAAATTCTTCCATTTATTCATTGTCATTCACTATCATCACTACTCATTTGTCTAGATGTAGAAGGATTTTGCTCTGCGTATAATAAACACTGAATTCAAATTTTTCTGTGAAAGTATGTAGTCTAACTGAGCATTTATTTCGTTGGTTTACGCCCAACTATAAACGCCAAAATAGGAAATAAAAAATATATTATCGCATAGGCTATATAGCCTGCTAATTTCGTTACGTTGTTCCTCAAACTCATTCACATTCCAAATCTGGAAAGTAAGTATAGCAATTGTAGACAGTTACATAAAAGAATATCAGATCACCAATGAATAAATCGCATTACAACGATCACATAAAGACAAATGAAATTATTAATAAGCAATTACTAACACAAGAAAGAAATTTATTTAAGGTCCCTGAACTAAATGAACATCCAAAATAAATCTTTGCTCATATAAAAAAATAAATTAAAGTATTCTAATAAAGAGAAAACGTAAATGCAAAAACTAATTCGATTGTTACGGTGCAGCAGCATAAGGAGCGGTTTAGACGATTTGCATAGTCTGGATGTTTGTGTAAAAGGGAAAATTCAATTCGACCGCGGGTTTCGAAAAAAGATGTGGAGAGAAACCGCGCTACGTTTAAAGGAAATCCGTAACAATCTAGATCAACTAATTTTTCAACATGAGGAAGCACCACTACATTGACAACTAATAGTTCGAACATTTTTGAATGAACATTTGCCCCACCAATTGATTGGTCGCAAGGGGGTCCAAGATCTTGCTCTTTGTGCTTGGCCTGCGAGACTGTATGATTCCCTTATACGAATTTTTTTTATAAGAATAAAAATCAAATTTATATCTCCTCATTATCCACTATAGATGACGTTAAACATGAAATAACAACAGCATTAAACTCAGGAGATCGATACGCTACTACGCTTCTGAGAGAAATTCCCATATCGTCTTGATATTGTGCATTCCACAGGTGGCCGCCGTATTGAAAACTTGTAAGACATGAAATGAAACTTTATTATGAATAGAACACTTGTGACTTTCTTGTAATTTTGTACGACTTTGAATTAATAAAATATTTTACTATAAAATTGCTTTTTTCCTTTATAATAACCTATATAATATTTATAGCGCTAATCAAAAAAAAAACACAAAAAATAAAAAGAAGAATAAAAAAATTAAATGCGTCTCCCGCCAAAAAAATATCCTTGTAAACTATTTTCACATAATCACACCACCTAAATATAGGCGCATTAACAGTAACTATATAGTTTATATTAAAATTTATCATTTGGTTACAGATTTCCTACTAGGAATGAGATATGGAAGATCGAGAGACAGCGCTGGTGGATCCAATAAGCAAAAGCAACATAGAAGCGAAGTCTTCTACTTAGGATCTCGGTAAGATTGAGAATTGACTAATTACAAATCAGATTTTTTTTTAATTTTAAATAATGAGGTACATTGCCCATACCTATCTTGGTAGTTTATGGTAGTTTTCATATTTTTGCTAAGCTTTTTACAAAATTATTCCTCAAAAAATGTATAGAATGTATAATTTCTTGGTAATCACCAGCTTCTTTTGCCTTGAACGCCGTCTGATACACCCCCACAAGCTCGTTATGGTATTTATTTATCCTAGAAGTCCTCAAACTATTTTGCGTTGTAGACCACTTGCGAAATCTCTCGCGTGACTCTCCCTGCCTTCAGAATATTGAATTTTCTTAAATATGTTAACACCAAATGTGTTTCTTATAGTTACTCACTTTAATAGTTTTTGAAGACTGAAGAATTGTAAAAAAAATCCTATACGATTTTTATTCAGATCTTATTCGAAAGTTGAAAAGATACAAATTCACGTAAATATTCAGATTTTTGATGAAGCAACCTAGTAACATTCTTACATAAATTTAAAGTTGCATATTATATATATATATATATATATATATATATAGCAAATAATACTGTTAATGGTAGGAATGATCCCGATGCTTTCGTAGCATATGTTAGTATTTAGCTTCAATTCAATGAGATATAGCCTCACACCTCTACAGCCAGTGATTTGCAACCGATTCCTTTTCTTCGTAAGAAGATTGGTTACGTCTCTTAAAATCCTTTTCACAAGGTATAAAGATGGAAAAACTATTACAAACTTTCTTGCAATAATCTATAATGCAGGATAAGTAACGAGCATATTTTCCTGAAGCCAAAACTGCTGCGTTAATGCTTATTCCAATTAGTTCTTCTTGTAACATCTGATTCTTCAATGTCGCTTTATGAATTGATAATCCAGGGTGGTATTTGTGTAGTTAAAACATCTTCAAACTTAGTTTGAATGTCATTTAAATGTTGAACATAGGCATCATCATCCCAGACGTTTGTCAGTGATAAGTTGGGTAATTGGGGAAATCCTTCCTCGATAATTTTAAAAAATACGTTAGACTCTCATTATGGTTATTGAAAACAGTTAACATATGCGCACGTGTTATGCACTAATTCTGCTATCTTCGCTAATTGCTGAGTGTTTGCATAGGAATAGTTGATCAAATTACCCTATTTTCAAGGTTGGAAGGGTCTAGTGGGAAATCGTATTCGTTCTGGCAACTCGGAAATACTATTTAATGGGTAAACTAAGTCACTGAGTCTAACTTTTTGCACAGAAGAAACGAGTTTCACGGCGCGTCTTATCAGTTCCCTCTGAAGAGCTTACAACTTCTCTTCTTCTCGGTGTATTAGGGCCGTTTTCCTTTTCAAGTACTTGTGCTATAATCTGAAATGGAAATACGAAACGAAAACTAATGAAATTAGATAAAGTGCATTATGTTTTCGTGAAAACGCATGAAATAAAAGGATTCAATCATCGAACGAGTAGTAAATTACTTGACAATATAAAAGTTGTTCAATTTTGAATGTTTGGGAGAATTAATAATTTAGATAACGTGAAGAATAAATTCTGTTTTGCATGAAATTTGTCGAATCCATCGACTTCTTGGCAAATGCAAACTGCTGTCAATGCATTACATCTAACATATTACAGAAAAGTCCATTGCTTTGTTGAGCGTTTCGATGTGAAATGAGTAACCATTTGATCTATGCAATCAACACCGCCTTTATTCTCCTAGTAAAACAAAATTGCTTCTAGTTTCATTGCTTCGCCCCCACGATGTTTTGTATAGTATTTGGTGGAAAGTAACTTTAGGGTCTTACTCAAATTCCACTTCATAATACATTTTGAATAAAACAAACAATCACAGAATTTCGCATGAAATGCCTTCAACGTTACTTAAGTTTATGCCTGAATATACTTACGCTTATGTGAGCGCACAGTGCTTAGAGTATATGAAAAGCAGTTTGAATGAGAAATTACCAAGAGAAATTAAAAGAAAACGAGATGAAATGTTCAATTTGAAATGTATTTCATACACTTCCATGTAAAATACATTAGGGTCTGGGCAGACCACATGTGATGTGTATACCAAGATATTCTTGTAATTATCAGCTCATTTGGGAAGTATCCTTCCAATTTGTTGAGATGATAGTTAATAATATTTTAGGAAAAGTCACAAAATTTCAAGTCGCCAGCTCAACTAGAAGAACATTTTAATTACAATTGAAGACGAAAAAGGTCTGACTGGACCCATGTACCAAACGGAGAGTTAATAAACAATTATAATTATTAAATTTTAATTAGAAACTTAATTTTTGTTTATCTTTTAATAATCGACAAAATTAATTAAACACGAGATTGCTTATATATTATTTCCATGGTTTCCTCCTACTAAAGAGAATTCCTTGTTTTTCAGATATGGTAAAAGATCCAGTGATTCACCGGGCACGCCGCTAATGTATCCGCAACTTTGCGCGAACGATAACGATATTTCTTGCGATTACACAGGCGTCTCCAATTTATATCGATGCATTCAAAGGTAAGAGAAAAACGAAAGAAAGATAAATAACGTACTAATCTTAAATTACTTTAAGAAATAAAAAATTACTATAAACAAGTAAAAACGAAAGGAACATCAATTCTGAAACAGCAAGCCAAAATTAAAATAAAACGAAATCACAAGTAGATAATTAGAAACAACAGATCGACCACTGTGTCGGTGATTAAAACGAGAGCCTCTCTCTAATGGGGAAAAGATAAGTAGGCGTGTGATAAAGCGCAAAGCCGTCGACCAAGTTTGAAGAGGGAACGCGGGCGAAATTTATTCATATTTTAATCACAAATGACCAACGTTGGCACATAAAATATTGTGGTTGTTATTTCTTATTTATACACTTATAATGCCTCTGTTGAGAATTACTGGCTAATGAAAGAAAATGTCTATTTATATAGAGTAATTTAGAAATTCTGACAGACCAACAGGTTCGCGCGTTCGTCTGGCTTTTGAAACGAAGAACATATAAAAAATTAATGATTGTTTCTGTGGCACTCCTGAATACCGTTGCGTATTTATGAGCTTCGCTATTAGCATAAGCGGATAGAAATCAAAATGCTGCCGTACGTCTGAAAAGTCGAAAATGTAACGAAAGCTCTGTTTGATAAAACAAACATGCCAGCAGTGCTATGTAATATATTTTTTATATACAGACAATATAAAAAATATTCTTAATAATTTAGATAAATGTACAGGGTGATTTAATTTAGTTTTAAAAATTGTTGAAAATCTTTTGGAGTAAACTATCAATTTTTCTTGATTGACTTAAAATCAAAACTATAAAATACACTAAATGCAAGAGTTTCTCGTAGTGAATACGCATTTTAAATATACTGCATAATAAAAAAAAACGAACGCGAAAAGGCAACAAAGAGATCAACCTGGAGCAATCGATATTTTTGCTAAGAACGCCAAGACAAACGAACACTTTTCTTCTATACAGATTCAATTCTGTTAATATACAGAGCAGCATATGTATACCAAACTATGCAACAGCACTTGATATCTGACATACCAACAAGGTATTAAATACATTAAGGTAGACCGAGTATGAGAAAAATCAAATAGTTGATTGTTAAGGTCGTAACTTTATGAAACTCCATTAAACTAAGAAATAAATAAAACACTAAGGAATACATAAAACACTTTCTTTAAACTTCACACTGTATTATATATTTACTGTGACTAGTTTCCTTTTTGGAACAAGTACAGAGTGAGCAACAATGATTGATCTGATCTTTTACTACTTTCCGCACGCCCCATATCAGTACTTACTTCCTTTTTTCTATCTGAAGTTAGCGGTTTAGTATGATAATTTCTAGTGAGTTTTCCTACTCTATGTTTACGTCATTAATCTTTCATTGACGTGCAGTGTACAGAACTTGTTTTGTGATCAAGTATCTGTCAACTCCATCAAAATATTTCTTTAATATATGTATATGTATATATATATATATATATATATATATATGCATACAGTTTAATACATATCAAATGTATTTTTATTAATATTACAGTTTAAAGTAATTTGCACAGTAGTGTTTGTTGTTTACATAGTAGCTAGCATATTTTTATTAGAATTGCGTGAGACACTGTCTCTAGTTTCACTTTTAAGAGGAAATAAATATTGAGGTGATATGTACGGAAAGAAGTGTAGGATCAGGTCACTCATTGTTGCTTACACGTTACAATACAATTTACAGTCTGCTTTATACAAGAAAACAAAAAGCAATAATTAAATCCGATTACAAGAAAGGAGTATAGATAAAATATACATACAAGATTATTTATCGGTGAAAGACATTTCTTCGAAATATCTATATATATAAATAACAGGAAAACATTAAGAAATAATAATAATAATAGTAATCTTTAATGCCTAACAGATAACAATACGATTACAAAAGATATTACTAAAATTAAGAGTAATAAGTGCAGTTAATGTAATACACAAAAAATAAGAAACTAATTACCAAAAAAGTAATAAAAGTCACTTTAAAACTAAATGTATAATAAATGTTGATTAATACTGTATCAGAAAGGGATCCAAGTATAATCCATTGGCATTTCTGCACATATGTACCAGTCGAGCCTTGTGAAAAACAATGGTTCTTGCTCTAGGTATTGAAAAAGTTGCTGACAATCTAGTATCAAACGGAGGAAATCAATTTGAGACAATAGCTCAGTAGAATTAAATAAATTATTAATTAATTTAAAAAGAAAACCACAACTAACTTTCCCTTTGCGTATACAAAGGGATTCGAAATTATGTCTAGCATAAGCCGTACCAAAGGATAATATTTATCAATCCTATAAGATAAATATTTCATAAATCTTTTTTAAACACGTTCCAAGAGTAACTGCTGGTAATGATAATGCGGGTACCATACTACTGAAGCGTATTCCGTTTTGGATCGGACAAGAGAACAGTAAAGAATCTTCAAAGTGTGCAGCTTACTAAAACCCTGCAGGACCAAATGAGGAACCCCAGACTTCTGGAAGCTGATGTAGTTCTGTCAGTTATATTCTTAGAAATGCTAAGGTGTGAGTCGAACAAAACTCCAAGATCGTTGAAGTTATATACTCTAGATATAGTAGATTGACGACCATTATAGTTATAGTGAAACGGCGTGTCACTATTGCTAAAAGAGAGAGCAGCATCTTTATTGATGTTTAGCTGAATCTAATTATGGGTACACCATTCGTCAATAATGCACAGATTTGTTTGAAGCTTAGTGCTATCCTGAAGTGAATTAATACTTCTAAAGATTTTTATATCGTCGGCATAAGCTAACACTCTACAATCAAGACGTTCCAAGAGATCAGTAAGACAGATATTGAACAAAAAGGGTCCCAAATGGGAACACTGTGGGACTCCAGAGGAAATATCGAAGAGATTAGATGAGTACCCATTATAGTGAACATAATCGGAAAGATTTTGCACATTAGAAAGAAACAAATTAGTAGTATTCAGAGCAAAAGATGTCAACTTGGAAATCAATGGTTTATAGTATCGAAAGCTTTGCTGAAGTCCGTGTATATGACATCAACTTGTGTACGTTTATCGAGTCATTCCCCGATAAATTGAGTAATCTCGACCAGATTGGTGACAGTAGATCTACTTGGAATAAATCCATATTGCTTGATAGATAAGAAAGGCTCAACACAGTTAAACAATTTGTCATAAAGAATAAGTTCGAATGTTTTGGCAAAATTCGACAAGATACTGATCGGTCTATAGTTATTGCCGTCTGAACGCTCCCCTTTCTTAAACACAGGTGTAATCCTGCTCATCTTCCAGCCATCCGGGAAAGTTGACCTTTGAACGCATAAATTGAAAATAACAGTGAGAGGCCCGTAGAGTTCCGTGGTGCAGTCCCGGACAAAAAAAACCTGGGCTATCCGTCATGTCCACAAGTAGTAGATGAATCAAGTTTCTTGATAGTTGCCAAAACTTCCTCTGTTGTATAATAATGAAACTATTATGTACAATTAGAGTAAAAGATTAAAATAGAAACAATAAGTGCTAATAATTAAGATAAATTTAACACAGGTGAATGTTTAAATCTAACTGATCACTAAGGAGTGTAGCAAAATTGAATTTATTGCACTTATTATCTCCGTGCACACCAAGAAATTTAGCTTCAGATTTTTGTCACATACATATGTGAAGGATTTCCGGTTTAAAATATTTAAGTATATTATAATTCGTTTCTATTAAATATTTGCTGAAGATAGAATCATTTCTTTGGCATTTTAGGTTTTGTAGATGTTCTTCTGGTCTAATTTTCAATATTTTCCCTAAATGATCAATATACACATTATTACATTCTGGGCATTGAACCGCATTTCGCCATAAGATCAGTCTTATCTTCTGCGCTAAATATTATTTCGCCTAAAATAATATTTGTTTTAAAAACTATATTGGTACATTTTAAAACAGATATTATTTTAGACCACATTTAAACGTGTTCTATCCATATACGCATCGAAACAACTTAGTTGTACATTTGGCGAGATGAACACGAGCTTCTATACAAAGGGTACTAGGAAAGTTTTGCAATACAGCTTTGGTTATTTAATTTTTTCAAAGTAATTTCCTCTACACTCAATACACCTCTCCACCCTCCGAAACCAATCTTTAAACCAGTTCTGCCAAATTTCACTAGGGAGTAAAGCACACTCGTTGTCCCAAGCCCGCAGAAGGTCCTCATCACTGAAAAACCGCCTGTCTTTTAGCTTCATTTTCACATGCGGGAACAGTGCAAAGTCACAGGGAGCAAGATCTGGACTGTAGGGAGGGTGCTCGAGAAGTTTCAATCCTGTCGTGGTCAAATAATCGGTGTAGGCTTTGGCGCTGTGAGCTGGAACATTATCTTGATGGAGGAACCAAATGTCTGTAGGACTGTAGGGAGGGTGCTCGAGACGTTTCAATCCTGTCTGTGACTGTCTTCCGTGTGTCCAAAATGACGCGTTCCACATTTCCACTCGATTTGAAAAATACAGCTATCATTTTCTTCTTTACAGATCGGAATTTTCTGACAACTGCGGGTGTGTCCTCATCATCGAAGCCCCAAACTTTGTTTTGAGCTTTGATCGGCACATCTTAATAGTATAGCCAAGTCTCGTCAGCCGTCACGATGTTGTTCACATACCGAGATTGTCCCTTATTAAACTTTTTTAGCATCTTCCGGTACCAAGTCAAACGCCGTGTCATCGGCTCTTCAGTCAGTCGATGCGACACTTAGAGAGAACAAAGTTTCTTCACATGCAAATGATCATGCAGAATCGAACGAATTGCTGGTGCATTTAGGCCTGAAGTACCCTCTATCTGTTGGTAGGTCACTCGCCTGTCCTCGCCAAGCATTTTCCTCACAGTAGTAACGTTTTCCTCCGTAACTAACGTTCGTGGTCTTCCCGGCCTCTCAGCATCCTCCACAGTTAAATTTCCCGTTTGGAATTCTTTATACCACCTGAATATCGTTGCGCGATAGACAAACATCAAGAGTCATTTCTTCGAAGCACTGGTCTATGTTTAAACCACGCACGAAGTTATAACGCAAAACTGCCCTTATCTCATTTCGTGACCACAATGCCATCGCAAGCATTTTACACTCTCACTGCTAATGAATAACTGAGCCCATCGACATGACGCGGCGGCTACTATGCACATATGAACATGTCTCAACATGCAGCAACAGGCAGCTTCCTACGATTCATTGTTGCGTCATATTGCAAAACTTTCCTAGTATCCTTTGTACATTCTGGGCATTTCGCCATAAGATCAGTCTTATCTTTTGCGTTAAATACTATTTCGCCTAAATTCATATTTGTTTTAAAAACTATTTTAGTACATTTTAAAACAGATACTATTTTAGGTCAAATTTAAACGTGTTCTATCCATATACACATCGAGACAACTTAGTTGTACATTTGGCGAGATGAAGGTTCTATACATTTCCCTCTTTCCGACAATTGTTTGTTTGAACGATGAGGGGAAGTATAGTTTTTTCTCATTTTTCGTTGTATCGCAAAAGATACGATAAACCACAGAGAACATGTTCGTTAATGAAACCACAGTTTGCTTGATGAAAGTTGAATTATTCGAAACACGCCGCAAACATTATGATTATGAATTATTCTCATATGTTCACATACATAGTATAGATTATAAATGATTAAAATTTCAAATAAAGACACAATTTATTCAGTACCAGGAATATTATTTATACTGCTATAAAGGCGTGGGGTGTTATAATCAAAAACGCTTACTCATTCCAAATTCCAACAGTAGAACCCTTATTTTGTACTTATGTTAATCCTATACTTGATAATGCAAGTATGCGAAAGCGTTCAGAGAAAATTTGCAAAATACCTCTACTTCAGAGCTAAGAGGGTTTAACTCTCGAGAGGGGTCGATTACCATTTTTTTTCTCAATAAATTTCAGATGAAACCTCTTCAAGCTAGGTGACAAGTCCAACCTTTCTTTAAACGAGAGCATATCAGTAATTAATGAGCTTAGACAAGAAAGCAAACTTTCTAAAAAAAAATACTACAAAATACAAATAGTTGATTGTTGAGGTCATTACTTTGTGAAATTCTATTGCACTAAGGAATAAATAAAACACTAAAGAATAAATAAAACACAGTCTAAATTTCACACAATATTACATATTTAATGTTACTAATTTCGTCTGTTAGGGCATTATTGAGCAAGTACAGCAAGTTGTTATTTTATTTTTTAACGTATTTTCTTTTCAACTCATTATTTCTAGCTTACCGATATTAAAGTCTTGTCATTCCGATAGAAAAATAAACAAATTTTTTAACAAATTATTAGAAATTTGTATTAGTTTCAATTCTCCTTATTCGAGCCAAATCTTTTGCCATGAGCCAATTTTTCAGGTTAGAAAGAAGGAAAAACCTAACGAACCGAATCTGATGAATAAACTGGATGTGTAAGCAATTCTAAATGTTGTTCATGAATTTTTGCCGTTGTGACAGTTGAAGTGTCAACATGTGCATTATCATGAAGAAAAAGCACTCTTTTTTTCTATAAGTGAGGCCTTTTGCATTGTATTACATCGTACAGTTGATTAAACGCTAATGCATAATATTCGATAAGAAGAATACCACTGCAGTTCTGAAATATAGTAGTCATAACCTTTCCGGCCAAGTATACAAAGGGTACTAGGAAAGTTTTGCAATACAACTTATTTTTTTTCAAAGTAATTTTCTCTAAACCAATACACCTCTCCATCCTCCGAAACCAATCTTTAAACCAGGTCTGCCAAGTTTCGCTAGGGAGTAAAGCACACTCGTTGTCCCAAGCCCGCAGATGCTCCTCATCACTGGAAAACCGCCTCCCTTTTAGCTTCATTTTCACATGCGAGAACAGTGCAAAGTCGCAGGGAACAAGATCTGGACTGTAGGGAGGGTGCTCGAGACGTTTCAATCCTGTCTGTGACTGTCTTCCGTGTGTCCAAAATGACGCGTTCCACATTTCCACTCGATTTTAAAAATACAGCTATCATTTTCTTCTTTACAGATCGGAATTTTCTGACAACTACGGGTGTGTCCTCATCATCAAAGACCCAAACTTTGTTTTAAGCTTTGGTCGGCACATCGTAATAGTATAGCCAAGTCTCGTCATCTGTCACGATGTTGTTCACATACCGAGATTATCCCTTATTAAGCTTTTTTAGCATCTCCCGGCACCAAGTCACACGGCGTGTCATCTGCTCTTGTGTCAGTCGATGCGGCACCCAGAGAGAACAAAGTTTCTTCACGTGTAAATAATCATGCAGAATCGAACAAACTGCTGGTGCATTTAGGCCTGAAGTACCCTTTATCTATTGGTAGGTCACTCGCTTGTCCTCGCCAAGCATTTTCCTCACAGTAGTAACGTTTTCCTCCGTAACTGACGTTCGTAGCCTTCCCGGCCTCTCAGCATCCTCCACAGTAAATTTCCGCTTTGGAATTATCTATACCACCTGAATATCGTACGATGTCGACAAACATCACCTAGTGCAAGAGTCATTTCTTCGAAGCGCTGGTCTATGTTTAAACCACGCACGAAATTATAACGCAAAATTGCCCTTATGAATAACTGAGCCCATCGACATGGCGCGGCGGCTGCTATGCACGTATGAATATGTCTCAACATGCAGCAACAAGCAGCCTCCTACGATTCATTATTGCGTCATATTGCAAAACTTTCCTAGTACCCTTTATATGGTCTTTGACTTTCTCGAGGCAAACAAATGACAGTGCCGAAAGGATCAGACAAGACTCGTCCAGACTGACAACACTGAGAACACCTAAATCACACATCAAGATTCGTAATTCGTCTTTCTGATGTCTTAGTCAATACTCCGTAGAACAAAGATATCGCGAATGAAGACTGGAGTCCTACTAAACGATGAACTAGTTACTGTTGCACGACAAGTCATTCTATTATCCTCGTTCAAACGTGGAATTCGTTTCCTAACGGACCCACACTACTTACCAAGTGTAGTTCCAGTTGACTTTTTCTTGTTCCCGAAACTCAAACTTTATATCTCAAAGTAAGACGATTTGAATATATTGAAATGATTCATTCGTGCAAATAATTTCTCTCACGATTTCCATAGACTTTACAAACGAAAACTACACACATTTTTTCTTCGAACATTTGAATTTTGTTTATTAGTTTGATTTCACGTTGAACTAACTTTAAGATTTAAGCATATGTTTGACATTATTCACGTCGTTAACATTACATAAAAAATTTCGATTAAATTTTACATTTTAAAATACGAGAACAAATTTCATTTTTCACGTACATAAATTTCCAAGTTTGTCGTTCCCCTACGCTTTCTCGTTCAAAGTATTCTTTTACAACTTCGCTTGTAGAACGAGGTTGCATCAAAGAAAGAAGTACCAGCTTTAAAAATATATTTTACATTCCGCTTCACTTCTCAACTAAGTAGTCTAATTATAATGTAAATGAACGGAAGGAATTATTCTGAATTATTCAACGTTCGCATAGTATAACTCCATTTTATATTTTGTTGTGTACCTTTGAACACATCTAAATCATTCGGTTTATTAGTAGTGAGTTGAGTTTGAAATTGGTAAAAGCGTAGGCTATGAAATACATAGTCGGATAACTTGCGATTCCCCTAATATAATTTTACTTGAATAGCCGTTCCTAATTAAGATAAATACCTCTTTGAAACTTTGGTTAGTTATGTCTCTACTTCATTAAATTATACCGTTTTGTTACAATTATTGTTAACGCCATTTTTGAATAATAAAATTTAGTACATTTGCACATTTACATTGCATATTATACAATCATTGTAATTTTATAATTGGCAAAATAGTTTACAGTTATCTTCACTATCTTCGACATGGTTAATATACTCAATTTATCTCAAACTAAATGTATAGAAGTTAAATGTTTTTATGCCATATAAATTTGGTTCAATTTTTAAAAATAAGGTGTGTTTTTATGTAAAACAACTTACATACTAAATTTTACTGCCAAAATATTTTCTTTATTCAAGGTAATTGAAACCGTTCATTAAACGCATTGGGAGTACTGCTTTAGTTTTTTCTGAAAATGTCGAAATAAACGTAAGTGCTCCAAACAAAAATTTTTTTGACGGCGGCACTTCCGGTTAAACCAGAAACGGCTACCAACTCGCTTATTGCTGACGAAAGCATGTATAGTACTTTTTATTGCATGTCTGAATTCAAGAAGATGATCTAGGAGATTTCTTAAGTTTTCTTTATACCCAAGTCCAACAATTCGAATTTTTTTTAATAGTTGGTTTTACGTTATCATTATTATTATTATTTACTGTAACTGTTTTGGCACCTGAAATGATGATATTTGCAGCATAGGTAGAAGACTCCTCTGCTTTTACCCTGATGCTTTTATTTTTGCCAAACCTTATACAAGGTATTCGTAAAGTAATTTCGTAACTTAAAACTGCCAAAGATACAATGCCACATACATATTGTTTAAATAAGGTCTGTTTGTGAATGAGAGTGCAAACGACGCGCGATCGCCACAGTGCGTGTGTACGTCTGCTCCCAGCATGCTTTAGGCACGTTGAGATGCTATTTGCAGCCGTATCGTCTCTCTGTGTGCTAAATTGTAGAAGTTTATAGTGTGTAGAATTGATTCGCCCTTCGACTGTCAGATATAATCTCTAATTCTATTCTTGAATACAATAAACTGATAGCAGTGTAAATTCAACCTCGGATTTGTGAAGTGTATGGTGATAATTCTATGAGTGATAGTAAAGATCAAAAGTAGGTGAGAATTCTCAAGGACGAGCGGATTAATGTACATAATGGACCAGCCCAGTCTGATCTTCTCCGATTTCTGAAGATTTGGTTCTTGATGTGGATAACAAAATTCGAGAGGACTGACGAATCACGATTTCACAGGTTTCAAGGTCAGCTTTGTATACCATTATTTCAGAGAAACTGAAGTATAGAAAATTGTGTTGGTCGGTGGGTTCCAAGATTGCTTTCTGACAAACACGAAAAAAATGATTGGGCTGTGCTTTTGTCGTTTTTGACTCGATACGATCGGCAAGCAGACGAATTTTTGGACCACATCGCTACAGGAGAAAAGACTTGGGTGTCTCATATAACCTCTGACGAGAGACACAACAATCAATTCCAATGTGTAATGCATGGCCTTGAAAAAACACCAGCGTGCCATATAAAACACACGACAGGCCTATCTTCTAGTGTGGTGTTGCTCCATAATAGTGTTTCAGTACTCACAGGAGTTGCTTGGTGGTCAACGGTTCAACGTTGACGAAGAAGTGAATCATGGATTAGGCTTCGTCACAGGCGGTAGATTTCTTTGACGTCGGAATTTAAAAACTTGTTGAAAGGTTTGAACAAAAATGGAAATTATATAGAAAAGTGGATGAAAGTATGTACAATATTAAAATAAATATATTTTAATGACATATACAGTGATTTCCTTCCTATTGAAAAATGAAACGAAAAAAAAACCTTATTAAAAAACTAGCCCCCGTATTTTGTTCGTATTCGAATGCTGTGTTTATTTCTGCAGCAACACGTAATAGCATCCTTTATATCCATCTTCAATCGTTTTCCTGTCATAAAGAGTTTTTTGTTGATTTTGGTAAAATGAACCACAAATTGAAATGGCTGTTAATGGATAGCTATGTAAATAAAAAATACTTCTTGGCTTACTTTACAATCATGTAGAAAATCAACTATTAACCCATCAACATAGTTTCATTAAGAAACATTCTAAAGTCACGAATCTCTGCTCTATTACTTCTTATGTGTATGCGCTTTTGACATCGCAATGCCCAATACTCGCCGGTAATGGCCTATAGTACCGAAGTCATCGATATCAGCTTCGCTCGCCGTTAATGCATAGTGTCCAAAAAAACTTGCGTTAGTTATGAATTTCACGAGAAAATAAATGGTTGTGGTATTTGATTGTAACATTGATGGTCAGCCTTTTGAGCATCGTGATTTGAGTAAAGATCTTGGTGTTTGGTTTGATAGTAAGTTAAACTTTAATCACCATGTTTTAAATATCGAAAGGCAGTGTTTCGCCTTGCTTGATTTTCTTACTAGAAATACTGCTCTTATCAGTTTTCAAAGTCATTCAATACGCAAAAAAAGAATAGTTAAAATAAGACCAAGGGAGGATTTTTTCCACTCCCGAACCTATCTGCTGCCGCGTTCAATAATTCTACCCGGCCTTGAGCTTACAGGGGTAGATTCACAGAAAATTAATTAAGAGAGATATATATGGACGTCAATATTACAGAATTCCTACTCACTTCAAATGTGGGTTACAATAAGAGTGCGATTGTAATACCAATTATGAGAGGTATCAATCGTCTGTTGGTGTTGATATTGGCCAACCGTACCTTTGCCTTTGTCGAACATCTCAAGTTCCTAAAGGGTGATTCCAACGTCTATAAATTACACTTTGGCTTTCTCTAAACCCTCCAGAAATACTTTGTTGTATTCTTCCAAATTTCCAATTCACCTCGAACCCTTCCGGCCTCTATCTCTGACAGATCACGACATTGAAAATTGCAAATCTTCACTACTAATCGAAGAGGATGATTTTTGGATACTGACCGAGAAACGTTTTCATACAGTTCAGTGACGACCACTTTAACATACATCTATGAATTCGCCTTCTTATTTGAAAATGTTGAAGAGAGTTTATAGAAATATTTATTTATATTAGTTGGCACTAGTTTTTTGAGAAGTATATTGTCATGTGAAAATGTATCATAGGTTTTAAAAAAGCCTTGCATAAATGAATTACTATATGCAATTATTTATGCATAAATATTTCAATTGAACGATCAAACAAATGCAATAAATGATTCAGTGTGTTCATTTACTCTCTATGCTTGTATATTAACGGTGTTGAACAAATCATTCTAATTCGGTCGTTAGGAAGCGAAGCAATTTAAGTTCAAGGTAACTATAAATCGAGTATGTTTAAATGGTGAATGTTCGCAGTTTAGCAAGTCGTGCAAATAAAAACACGCTGAACGAATATTCACTTTTCAGTGACTTGCAGATCTCTATTACCTACCGTTAGTTTCAATTACGTAAATAGGTCACCAGCTATTCTGTGTATATTTTCTTCTTTTTATAACCAGTCCTGGCGTAAGTGCTGTTATAAGAATTTGCACGCATACCAAACAGTAATGATGCAAAGAAGTTCAATGATATCGACTGCCTTTGAAAATTCGCTTGATTAATAACGTAAACCACTCAACTCGACTCACTCGTGCTAACATTTAATATGAAATTTATTGACGAGTTGGGAAAAACACAAAATTTGATTATATGAAATGTCGGAATTTCGAAAATGTTAATTTATTATTCAATAGAGCTATAAGAGAGAATAAATCTCGGAGCGTACATTTGCTTACCAATAACAATTAGAACTTAACAACAGCTTAATACCAATTACACAGAGCTTTGTCAGACTATGAGTTATCATTATGCTCGTGATTGTGGTGCGACTTAAGATCTTCATCAGAATTCGCTTAGATGGGAGAAGAGGACCTTTCCATATAGTAGGTCATAGAAGTCGGCATGATAAGCCAGTTAGCTACTACAGAACTATCAGTCAGCTAAATCATGTTTAAGAGTCTCTCAATAATTCAATCAGATCAATGTCGTGTCTAATCAGAGAGAATCTACGTAATGAACGTGAGTTCAAGAAAAAAAAACATCTCCAATGAACCACACAATTGCCTAAATACGTCTGACATTAGATGCAACTGACATTTCGCAGATTAATATGAATAAAGATTCATGACGCCAAATGGCGTATTGAATCTTTATTCATATAAATCTGTGAAATGTCAGTTGCATCTAATGTCGAATTTAGGCAACTGTGTGTTTAAGTGTTTAGGTGTTGTATTGCCTATTTTTTAAGTAAAAGTTATGCAAAAAATAAGTTGTGCAAGAGGCATTAATCAATAGAAGGTAAACGTATTGGCACGCATAATACAAAATCTATCATTAGCAACCCAAGAAATGAAAACGGAAATAGACACGTCACAACGTACTGTTATTCGAGTACTGAAAAAGCATAGATTTAATCCCAATAAACTACGAGTTGTACAAGCACTAGATCCTGATGATTACGATAAGGATATTAAACATTGCACTTGATTTAGTTTTGTGAACGAATGAGGTACAATTTACAAACTGCGGCATGTTTAATAAACATACCTATTGTTAATGGTTGCACGAAAATCCGCATCATATGAATCTGAGAAGACTTCAAAGAGGATTTAATATTTCGTGCGGCGTCATTGGTTCAACAATTCTTGATGCATACATTATTTTATGATTCATTAATTAGTGATCGTTATATTTACTTTCTGAAGAACAATTTTGATATATCAGATGAATTACCCTTATGGACACGTGATATGCTCAAATGGATTTAACACGAAGGAACACCATCACATACTCAGCTAGCGGTGCAAAATAATTTAAATGAAACATTCTCGAACTTAGTTATAGGAAGGAAAACCCTGGTTGCATGGTCACCTCGATTTCCCGATCTGTCTGCCTTAAATTTTTATTTACAAGGAATGGCAAAAGGGTATAAATAGGGACTACCAAAAGTCGCAAGAGACAATGACCTTAAAGAAGCGGTACTAGAAATTTTTGTCAATATTAATGCTCGTTCTCTTAGAAAAGCAACAAATTCGATTTTAAAAGGGTGTAACTTGTGCTTTAATCATAATGGTGGACTTTCTGAACATTTAGTCTTAAGTACTTTGCTTACTTTAATTATGTTGCTCCGTAACAGTTTATTTAATTTCTTTTATTGTTTCTTAATTAATCGTTTGTCATTCTGTGTTTATTATTTTCTCAGAAACTATTTTTATTTAAAATTGTAACTCCAGCGGAGTAAACATTTCTCTGCAAAATAATTGTTTATAATTTCGAAATTAACACTATGTGTATTTACGAGTATCATTGTTTCCATAGCGTACTACTTGAACAGTTCGAAGATTAAAAGCAAAAAATGTCCATAATTTATTTATTTATAAAAATAACTATGTCAAGTAGTTATATCATTAGATTTGTTGAAAAGACATTTTTCATAGTCATAGCCGACTATAGTTTCTATTAGAAAAAACATAAGTTTGTGTCATAGCTCAAAAATTACAGCTTAAATAAAAAATACGGTTCAACTGCATTATTAAGCACATAATTGCATATCATATTTTCTTTTACATATTTTTTCTGAAGTCAATAACATTAAGGACATAGGCATCGAACAAAATAACAAAAAAGATTTTGGCAAGATATTTAGTTAGCTATGCATTGTTTCCAAAATACCAAAGTTCATTGAATTGAACTTGTAAAACTTCAATTCTTTCCCCATTTAATTACCCTCGATCTCTGCAAATTTCCGAATTACCCATGCTAAACTTTTGTACTTATGTATATAGTTACTTCTCTAGTAGTTATCGGCTCTTATTTATTACTATTTATGTAAAATAACAATGATTAAATATTATTTAATAATTGCGTGCGTTTATTTACATTTATTATGTGCTAAATCACTTGCATTTCTTCGAAGCACGCACCGTTGATCGAACGTTTGCAGGGCTAACTGCTGGGAACCATACAAAAAAAACAGGTAGTTACCAATATGCTTGAAAAAAGAACGGTTAACAGTAGATGCCATACACATATCTCAATTACATATCGTAAATTTAGTTTAAATTATTTCTAGACGTGAAAGTTCTGCAATTATTACATGATATTTATATTTCTCTCGCCATTAATATTCAAAATGTAACTTATCGTTAGCGTGCCCTTACATATGTACATACATAAGTTATGTTACGCCCTGTACAGATTTAATTTACTAATTTAATTTCACTACAATTTGGCTTAACTACATTTAACGCCAAATATAAATAACTTAATTTAAAACAGATACAGTACAATTGCTTGCTTGTAATACACTGTTATTTAAAATTTTAGCAGTATATTATTGTAAATTTAATCAACATACATATATGACAAAACTTGCTTTTGACGTTCTTTAACACTTAAGCAAGCTACGAGAGTAGTTTGACAAGTAGTAAGAATGGAAAAGAAAAACGAATTTTTTAAATACAAAATAATTTTATTTTTCAATATACTTTCCTAAAAGAGCAATACATTTATTCCAACGCTGCTCCAATGCCCTTATGACATCTCTAAAATGCGATTCCGGAAGGCTTGCAAAATACTCATTTACGAAGATGACAAGCTCGTCGTTAGACGAAAATTTCTTTCCACCTAGTGCCGTTTCCAATTTTGGAAAAAGGTGGAAGTCGGAAAGGGCTAGATCCGGCGAATAAGGCGCATGCGGTACTAATTGGAAATCTCGTGGATTTTGGACATCGCAACTGTGCTGGTATGCGAGGGAGCGTTGTCTTGGTGAAACAGAATCTTTTTCTTTGCCATTCCTGGCCGTTTAGCACGAATCTCAACATTCAATTTTTGTAGAAGTTCTGCATAATATTGTCCGTTTATTGTGGCACCTTTCTGAAGGTAATCAATGAGCAAAATATCCTTTGAATCCCAAAAAATTGATGCCATCACCTTGTTTGCCGATAAAGTGGTTATCGCTTTCTTTGGAGGTGCAGAACTACGTTCTAACCATTGTTTCGAATGTCGTTTAGTTTTGGGTGTACTGTAGTGTATCCAGGTTTCATCGCAAGTAACAAATCGCTTCCAAAAATCAACCGGATTCCGCTTATAAAGGTCCAAACACTCATTGAAAATGCGCAAACGAGTGAACTTTTGATCAGTCGTAAGCATTCGCGGCACCCATCTTGCTGAAAGCTTGGAAAGGCCCAATTCTTTCGTTAAAATGTGGTGTACGCTTCTGTTGAAATGTTTACCATGTCTGCTATCTCTCTCACTTTGAGTCGTCGATCTTGCGTAATAATATTATGGATTTTTATAATAATTTTCTTGAAAGTCACGATTTTGGGTGCTCCAGAGCGCGCTTCATCAACACAGCTTGTTCTACCACGTTTAAATTCATTTACTTATCTACTTATTGTGGCGAATGATAGAGCAGATTCACCTAATGTTTCCCGTAACTCATCTTTTATTTCGGTAGCTTTCATACCCTTAATTACGAAGTATTTAATCACCGCGCGATACTCTGCTTTTTCCATTTTAACAAAACGACGTGTTGCTTCTTTTTCAATCAGCTGTCAAAAATAAACTAATTAACCGATTTATCTAAATATCGGAATGTAAACATATAAATAGGCAACCTAAATTACAGTGCATTTGTTTTACCAATTAGAGCGCTACCTATGTGTCATTCTCACTACTTGTCAAACTATCCTCGTATTAAACATATGATTGTTCTAGAATTTAATTAAATTTAAACTGCACATATTATCTATTTATGAAAATATATATGATTTATAATAACCCAGGTTGGCTGCTCTTCTTATTTCAAATTCACGACTCTAAATACCCTTACAACTTTTAACGTAACACATTTCAAACTAAAGTTTTGTTTCCAAAAATTTTCTTTAATCACAAAGTCTTAAACCACTAAATAAAATAACTGTAAAAATCTAAAAACTAAATATTCACAAATATTACACTGATAAAAAAGCACTAATCCAAAATATGTAAAGTATTCAACAAATGCAATTATTAAACGTTAACACAATTAGCTACTGGCGTATTAGCACCGCCTACGTTCAATTAATGAACAAACGATAGTTCATTAATCATTAGTTACTTTTTTTGTTATATAGGCAACAACCATTTGGAATAATTTTCTTTACAAAATAAACAGAATCCATGAAAACAATGTCGGTGCAAATCATAAATTATGTACCTTATTTAAAAGTAAAGTAATTTATAAATGTATAGTTTATTATTACAAATTACAGACTAATTTGATTATCTAACTTTTAAACTTTTGTACACACTTTAATAATAACGTCTTTTATCATTTATCGTTTGCAGTTTCAGGAACGATGGCTCAATCGAAGACCTAATAACGTCAACATAAGCAGTATGAAAATGTGATTCGGTTAAACTAGTGAATCCTGTCCAACGTAACGAGCGCGACCCATTTTAGGGCTGGAGATGGGTCGCCGTCCGTGCGTCAGTTTCCTTCTTCTATTATATACATATACATACTGTATACAAAAAATAAGTCAATGTGTTACTTGTGCAATAAATATTGAAAGTATGTTTCAATAAATGTTCTTATTGATAAAAAGAGTGTAGTTTAACTTTTCCCAATCCCCTTAATTTTTGATTTAGCATAACACGCGCATACACTTAATAAAAAGGTAATATTCTCATCAAAGGTGTAATCTCTTCTTAAATATTTAAGTGGCATGTAATATGTACAAGGTGTTTAAAATGTTCTAACGAACATAGACTCGTAAGTTAAGCATTCCAAAGGTAGAGTTGATTTTATATTTTAATCAATAAACAGCATATCTAGACTATCATATGTTTCATATAAAATAAAACAAATTTAAGTCGCTGTTGTTTAATTTGTGATAAAGGTCATTAATCTCATTTCAGTACTGTCTATTACTATCATTTTTTATTCATAACACTACCTTTTTGTGTATTTAAACAAAATGTCATCTTATACAAATTGAGAAACGACAAGCATGCATTTATATACGCCCGTTTTAACGCCAACGCTTATGAAGTAAGGTGTCTATACGCTAGTTGCGTACTTCCATCCGATAAATTGATTTTGACGCTACATCAAGGATTAAATGAAAATGTTCATTTAATGTTAGTAGACATAATGCCAGATAACCAGTGTCTGTAAATACTCCTGAAACAGAAATATATTTTAAGAAAAGTAAAAGAAAAATCGCAATATTAGACACGTGACGGTAGCGATGGAACTAATGAATGCTTCTCTACTCTGAAGAGTAATTGTATTCTTACTATATTCAATATGTGTAAACTCTTTTAGTATCAAATTATGATTCCAAATTATCTTTTTGTAGACATTAATACTGCCCAAAACCAAACACATACTGCGTGTTTGGTTTTATCAAAATGTGTGCACGGATTTTTCTGTTTGAGCTTTATCTCGGATTCAGATGCGATACTGTGATTAATAGTTTGCTGATGATGACAACCTAGTTGTCCAAGTACGTATACAGTGTACAAACATTGATGTAGTAAGGGTTTTTTTGATTAATTCAACTAACCACAGCTTCCAAGAAAATGATTCTACATTTTTTTTTGAGTATATTTTTACGAACAGCACGATCATCAATTTTCACAATAATCATGTTTCGGTAGACGAAAACCGATGATATGAAGACAATACATTAACATCGATTTTCATCAAACGTCTGGCTGGGTATTTTGGGGGACCGTTTGCTTGAACCAGTGTTCTTGCCAAGTCGTTTAAATGGCGAATTTTCTTTTCATTTTGCAAATCATATTTTACCTTCACTATTGTAAGACGCTAAAATAAGTGATCAAATTGGTCATTAGGGCTCCTCCTTATTTCCCTATCTAGGTAAAAAAATTCTTAAATGCAACGTACAACAACTGGATAGGAGTAGGAGGTCCAGTACCATGGTCACCTAATATGAACTCACTTAACGTCTGCATTTAAATAAATTTAAAATCTTTGGTTTATTCAAGACTCATTAATAATTTAGATATGCTGTAATAGCGAATATAAAATGAATGTCAAAGAATTCGGCAAAATTCAGAAATATTTGAAAGGATAGGGGAATTGTTTCGATGAAGATATGAAGCCTGTGAACAAATCGTAAGCGAACATCTGAAACATTTTCTTTAGGTTTCTTTCAGTTATGTTTTAGATAATAGCATATTTAATACTAGTTTCATTTATAATAATATAAGACAATAAATAACCAATTCAGTCTTAGAAACGCTTAATTTACGAACGTAAGTTCATTAAGACTTTTTTGTGTCTTTTGATGAATACTATATGTGGATAAAATATCCGATATTTTTTAAACATGCTGTATATCATTTTTCAATTTATGTTTTCTGAAAATTAAAAACAAAAGTATTAGACTTCGTGTCCTTATAATAAGTATATGGTCTTACGATTAGTGAAAATTAAAACAAAGTATTTATTTAAGATAAAAATTACTAACCATCAGTAATGTCGCAAAGTTTTTCGATACTATTTTTCAAATTAAAATTAGCAAGTTATACTATAACTTTATTAAATCAACTTATATACATAATGTAATTAGTTCTGTTTTAGTAAAAAGTAAGTAAGTAACACAAAAAGTTTTACGATGTACACGAAAATATATCTGCCGAATTTATGTAGAATGGTCTTTACACCATGTAAACAAGACAGACCGAGCGTATCTATGATTCATAACGTAGTAGTGATTTGTACATATTCGATATGATAATAATACTTTTCTTTATTTATTATTTATTTTATTTATTCCAATATAAAAGTATTGTTATTTGATATCATAATATAAAAGTCACTGATTTATTCAGATTTGATATATTATAGATTGTATACGTGTAAATAATACTTGATCATTTAATAGAATTCCTATTAACTTATATAAATTTACCAATAACATTTAATGACAAATATCAATTTTCAATCTTAGCATTATAATTTGCTAATAAGTTCGAGTATTGACCTATACTTATTTATTAAAATTTTAGTAGATTTCAAATTATATTATTATATATTAATTAATTCTACTCAAACATTCACCTAGCTTATACATAATCTAGTAAATGTCATTAATTGATATGTAAGGAGTAATGATATTATAATAAATTTATAACATACTTTTAATTTATATTTAAAATTGTATAAAATGTTTATAGAATATAGTAGATTATCTATATCTAATTTGATATTAAGAATGTTAGTAACATTTATAAATTAATTTTGTGAGAAACAAGATAATAAGGACAATTGAAGGGAGGGTCACCAAGACGAAAATTTGGTAATTTTGCATGAGAATCGGGAAAATTTTATTCCGAGATATAATTGAAGAAAAAAATAATAAATCTACATTATTTAGATGATAAAATTATTTAAAAAATTTAATTAACCAACCCGCGATACACACCATTGTATTTCATGGTATTCAATTTTTTAATTAACCTATAATGAAGGTTAATTATTAGCGGACAATATATTTCCAAAAACGTATAGAACCATTATTAAAGGTCCAAATTCTGTTCCTTCTTTGAACTAAAACCCGAGATCCATCCTAATTCATTCCTGTAGAAGATAATCTTTAAAGTTGTAAAGGAATATTTAACCATTATACTGGAAGGTATAAGGTATCTAAAGATGCTATTTGTATACAAAGTTCATCGAATTATATTATTAGGTGCGCAACTAAGTTCTCGCTGTTTTTCAAGAAATGGTTGTGTGAAAATGTCTGATTTTATGCCAAATAATCGTCATTTGCGGGAAGTGTTACTTTTCTTCTTTCATTCGAAGAAAACGGCGGCTGAAGCGCATCGAGAACACCAAAAAGTTTACGGAGATGCTGCTCTAAGTGAAACAACGTGCCGTGATTGGTTCCGTCGCTTCAAAGACGATGATTTCGATGTTGACAACCGCTCGCGTGAAGGAAGGCATTGCTCGATGAGGATCCGTGCGAAACGCAAAAAGAGCTTGTTTCAGCATTAGGAGTTACCCGCCAAGCTATTTCCCAGCGATTGCATGCGTTGGGAATAATTCAAAAACAAGGAACTTGGGTTTCTTATGATTTGGAGCCAAGAGACGTTGAGCGTCATTTTTTCGCCTGTGAACAACTGCTCCGGCGGCAAAAAAGAAAGGTTTTCTTCATCGCATCGTTACGGGTGATGAAATATGGATTCATTACAGCAACCCAAAGAGAACAAAATCATGAGGACTGTCCGGTTATGCTTCTACGTCATCGATTCGGCCGAAAATTCACGCTGCGAAGGTTTTGCTGTGCATTTGGTGGGACCAGGGAGGTGTTATTTATTATGCACTGTTGAAATCGAACGAAATCGTCACTGAGGAACGGTATCGAACTCAATTGATGCGGCCACAATACGAGCAGAGGCACGAAAAAGTGATTCTACAACATGACAACGCTCGGCCTCACGTTGTCAAACCTGTTAAAGCCTACTTAGAAACGCTCAAATGGGAGGCCCTACCCCACCCGCCATATTCCCCAGATATTGCGCCGTCCGACTATTACTTGTTCCGTTCGATGGTACATGGTCTGGCTGACACCCAAGACAAAAGTACTAATATACAAACAGATAATATGCCCAATCCTCACCTACGCATCGCCGATATGGCTACATATCAAAAAGACACATAAAACAAGACTAAACACCTTCCAAAACAAGACACTATGGTTGGCACTTAGGGCGCCGTGGTACGTGCGAAACTCTCAAATACACAAAGAAGCTAGACTTGAATCACTCACTACACACATTAAAAATCAAGCCAAAAGCTTCTACAAACAGATTAAAACGCACACAAACCCGACACTTACACCTGTAACAGAATACTCAACACTACACTCCAAATATAAACGACCACGGATGGAAATCTCAAGTGAAGACAGCGAGCAGGAATAGCAACAACACATCCAAAATCAGGACTAATCAACGCAAAGATTAGGAGTAAAAGGGCAGAGCCCTAACTCCAACAAACGAAAAGAAGTAGAAGAAGCACATGGTCTGGCTAAGCAGCAGTTCCGCTCATATGAAGACATCTCAAAATGGCTTGATTCCTGGATAGCCTCAAAAGACGAACACTTCTACCGTGACGGTATTCGAGCTCTGTCAGAAAGATGGGAAAAAGTTGTCGCTAGCGTTTGGCAATATTTTGAATGATTCATTTGTAAACATTTTTTCACAATAAAGTTATAATTTCATCAAAAAAGCAGCGAGTTGCGCACCTAATACTAGAATTAGTAATGTAAAAGATAAAGGTTTAATTAAAATATTATTTAATAAACACAGTACTGATTTTAAAATGAAACTCAATTTCATGGTCATAAAAATAGAACATAACCGTATTTCTTAAAATACTATAACAAATAAAGTTAGTTGCTTATTATATTTTATGAGAATAGATATTTGAATTGCAATAACATTACTTACCATTCCTTTATTGAATTTTTTTCTATTAATATAGTTTGAATATTTAAACACTTTAAATAAGTTAATTACTTAAATAATTTTACGAGGGAAAATTAATTAACTAACATCATATAATTGAATTGATCTATGATGCAACTTAAATTACATACAGATTAAGGAATTGTATTATTTCTAGTTTGTCTTCTTAAAAATTAATAATTTAAAACAAAAATTCGTTATTTATTTAATTCAATATTTAAATTTGTTTGTAGGTTTTTAGAATATTATTGTTAAAATATTTGTAAACTTTATTATATTAATTTAGTAAAATTGAGTTGATTATTTTGGAAAGGTGTTTATTTTTCAAGTCAGGTAATATAAAGTTTAATTAGTATTTAACAATTCATTTTATTCGTTTTTTTTCTGCCGTCTGAGATTAAAATCGCATCATTTAAGCTAGCCGTAGCATTATTTTTTTAGTTTTGAAAGTAAGTTTATTTACTTTAGAGAAAGAAACGAAAGATGGCGGCAATTAGATCATTAGATTTACACCGAAACATTTATACATAGTTATCTTATAGATTAATTCGAAATTCTATTTAATTATATCTAAAATAAATGTCTTCGTTCCTTTGACGAATCGGAGCGCTTTGTATAAATGAATCACTTTCTGTTATAACGATTCCAAATTCTTAAAAATTTTCGTTCCACAAATCTAGGAGAGTCTACGCATCATTAGATATGAGCGAAAAATTCTTTCTTTGCTGTAGACAGCTGTATAATATTGAATAGTATTTCTAAAATGAATTATAGAACTTTGAGCCGTATATTATACTGTACTAAAAATGTCTAACAAGAAAAAAATAATCTAAAGATAAGCTATAAGTAATACTAACCACAGAAAAAATATAAAATATAAATTGTATTTATTTACGTGCATATTTCAAGTGCCATCTGAAAAACATTAATAAATAATGAAAACTTTCAATCTCCTATTTATCACCCCAAAAGTATTTTTCATTGAACACATACGATTTTCCATTTTATTGAATTTTAAAGCAGTCTTCAGTGAGCGAATTGCTTCCTATCTACTTCATTTATACTTACACGTTACTCAATTTCAACTTTGCGGCACAAACTTGATCAACTTCCTAACGCGGGAGAAGCGAGAAACATTCTAGGGATTTCGATATGTTTTCGTATGCATGCTGCACAGAGACTCACAAAAGAAATAAATACATGAAAAGCCAATCATAATGTAACATATTACATGTATGTACATATATATACATATATTCAATTTATTCTAACAATGAAATATAACGCATTTCCCTTTGGTATTCATTCCGCTATAGTTTCTTTTGTAAGTAATAGAGTTGTAGGTATACATGCATGAAATATGAGTAGGTGGATACTATAATTTTAATAATATTATCGTTCGTCAGTTCTGTTGCAATTACTGAACATTGTTGCTTGCGAGCCCAGAAATAAATTTATCCCACTAACTAAATCGATTATTATAATTTATATCATGTACAAGCGATGTCGACGTTTAAAATATAAAGCTATTTTTATCTGTAATAATTAATGGAGGTGCTCTACAAAGATGCTATTTTTATTTTGTCTAGTCATTCTGGGAAAATTTTTGCGTTTACCATTTGTGTCAATCTCTTAATTACAAATTCGTAACCTCAAAATCTATAAAAATGTGCTTTAAACTAGTCACCAAATAGAAATGATGTTCAAGCAGTATCGTCCATTCAAGTAGTACATAAAAAGAATTTGATTTATTTGTAATTTAAAAGTTTAATTTTCTGACACATACATTGATAAGAATCATATGATCTTATTTACAAATATATTTACTTTGCAAATTAAAGTAAATGGGCGGCGATGATATATTTCGAAAGCGGTCGGATATACCCGAAGTCTAGAGTCACATGCGTATGGCATGTGTATGAATGATGGAATAGATTGATGATAGCGAATCGACGGCGTTCTTTGTTATGCTTGACAAGTGTTAATAGATTTTCTAACCAGCTTTCGACATTAGAATACACGGGCAGTATTATTAAATGTGTTGTTTGCAATATCAACATTTTACCAAACAACATCGGTTAAATGCGCAACGTGATGTACCATATTATAAATTTCTATACGAGTATAACTTTATTTTCATGTTAAGTGTGTGCAACGTTCCACAAAATATAGTAGATAATGAAGAATTTCGAGACTTTTGGCGGAAATATGTTCCGGAATGGAGATTGCCAACAAGAGGTCAATTACAATATAATTTTCCTCGGGTGAAATAAACGATTACGGATCAACTAAAAGCAGAGTTAAAAGATTAAAAAATATGGTTGAATAGTATCGTAAATGTGTTAGTGTGCACTTTAAAAAGCGGAGAGATTTCTTTGGCTCTTCTTTTATGTAGTAGAATATTACAGAAGAAAAATGCCGAAAGGATAGTAGAAACTATAAAACATACCTTTGAGAAGTTCAATATATCGGTAACCCAACTTGTAATGTTGGTTACACATGGGGCTTCAAATATAGTTAAAGTTGGAAGGTTACTAAAACAATCTCATCCTCACTTGCTTCATGTAACCTGTTTGCTTCATGCATGTCATCTCGTAGCTGAATTTATTAGAAACAGTTATCCAAAAGTAGACCAATTTATAATTTCTACTAAAAAAGTTTTTATTAAATCTCCAAAAGGAATTCGTGAGTTTAAACAGGCTTGTCCTGATATTCCTCAGCCACCACAGCCGGTATTGACGAGATGGGGAGCGTGGCTAGAAGCTGTTTTATATTATGAGAAAACGTTACACATTACTAAATCTTACATCTTAAATTTAAATCTGCAAGATGCTCAAGTAATTTCAGTAAGTCAGCGGCTGGTTTTAGATACTGAAATCCATACTCGAATAGAACAAATTTCCGAAAATTATTCAATTCCTTTAGATACTATTATTAATTAAAGAATACCAAACTGTCATTACATGAAGCGCTAAATATAGTATATTACCTCAAATCCTCGCTAGGAAATCTAACAGATACTATTGGAATATTAACAACCGATAAATTGTGTTCGATTATAAATAAGAATCACGATTTTCAAACTATAGTGCGTATGGACAAGAGTTTAACTGAAAACCAGGAGTACAAATATGATGCGAACGTCCTTTTTAAATTTTCGAACATCACATCATTAAACGCGGAACGCTCCTTTTCCAAATACATCAACATATTTTCACCACGCCGCCATACTAATGACTAGAGCGGCGACGAAAGTGGCAATACCATAGGCGGTACGGTAGAACGGGCAATTGGTGCGCAGTGAATGAGATCATTCACATCAAATACAATACGGTTCAC
Source organism: Dermolepida albohirtum (assembly GCA_031893035.1). NCBI lineage: Eukaryota > Metazoa > Arthropoda > Insecta > Coleoptera > Scarabaeidae > Dermolepida > Dermolepida albohirtum. The sequence continues at coordinate 56,098 of JAVIWB010002851.1, read as the reverse complement.
GGTTGGTGTTTAAGTGTAAATTATAAACTGCGGCGAAAGTGTCCGTAGCAGTGCCGTGTCTAGACTTATTCTTACACAATTAGTGCTTACCTAGTAATATGTAATTTCATATCCCTGGTAATGTGTTGTGGAAGTAACTGTACTCTGCATCATTGCATACGTCTCTACGGTTGCTTCTGTAAATGACGTCCTTCGCGACGAGAAAATGTTTTTGTATAGAGAAAAAGATCGTTCGGCGTCTATTGATGTAATTTTGGCAGAAAGAAGCTGTTGTCCAAAATCATTCCAGGGCTCACTATTTGCACATTCGTCATAAATAGTTCGTAAAACATGCAAGTCCGGATTTTTTTTTAAAACACTTAATAATTTTTTATGAGCTCGTACACCAGCAGCGTCAGTTAAACTATGCAAATGAGCGGTCACATTTTGCACTATGCATAGTGATGCGTCTAAGGGCAGCGAATCGTTTTCGTTTTGAAGTTTTGTAATTGCTTCTACTAATGGATGGTAATTGTTATATATTGTATGCAGATCTTCCAGAATTTGGGGATTTTCAAATTGATGTTGACTGTCTCTGATTGCTTGGGATTCGGTTGGCCTAAATTTTGATATAACGGATTTAACTTTGTGAAAATTCTTATGGTAATAAGCCCCATCGTGTAAAAATGGGTTCCGGTGGTTCCGAAATATCTGGACAAGTTTTATGAAATTCTTTAAGTCGTTTAGGGGATTTAAGAAACACTTGTTTGGTGGATCCAATCAAATGATCAACGTTTTTATAACTACTTCTAACATTTTCAGCAACTAAATGAAGAGCATGGAGTACACAAGTTATGTGTATTAATTTAGGAAAAGTTACTTTTAGTAAACGTCCGAGTAGTAACATAGTAGCAGCACCATCTGTTACAAGCATGCAGACTTGAGTACTATGAATGTGAAATTTCTTTAAGGTGTTCATTATTATTTGCCGAATATTTGCCGCAGTACATGCTTGTATATGTTTACAGGCTAACAAATAGGGCTGTGAAAATGTGTTGGCTGATAAAATACGTACGATTACGTTTATTATACTATTTTTTTTTAAATCAGTAGTCTCATCTACAGTAATCCACACATTTTTATTATGCAATTCTCTTCTTGCTATATTTTCAAGCCTCTCTCTTAAACGCGGCAAATGTTTCTGTAAAGTTCTTCTTGCAGGTAATTTATAATTTGGCAGATATTTATTCCAGAACACTTGAAAAGGGCGTTTGCTGATTAAACGAAGCGGCAAATTACATGCAGTCAACACAAATAAAAAATCATAAAGGAATGTTGCATAAGGTATTTCATTTCTTTTGTTCAGTTTATGTATTGCACTGTTCACATGTTTTTTACAATTGTCTTTCTTCCGTATTATAAGTCGCTTATTACAAACCAAACACAATACTGCACATCCATCATACTTTAAATCGGGAAATTCTGCTATGTATTTTCTAACCGACGTAGCAAACGGCACAGACTTTCGCGACATGTTTGTGTGAAGTTATTATAAACACTAACCGTGAACCGTATTGTATTTGATGTGAATGATCTCATTCACTGCGCACCAATTGCCCGTTCTACCGTACCGCCTATGGTATTGCCACTTTCGTCGCCGCTCTACTAATGACACAGTGCTACAGGGAATTTTTGCGCCACTCTACATCAACAACACAAAAAAAAACTAAAATAGTAAGTAATTGCATTTATTATTTTTAATATTGATAGTAACTGAGTTGTACGCTACTGCGAAAGGACTCGTTTCTGCAGCCTTAGTAATTAATAAGTGTAATGTATGTATGTATACATATATAGTTACAGTTAATACAGAACTTTTAATAGTATGATCAATTTAAAAACAATGTAGATATACAAGAAGTTTCACTGCAATGTAAATAAATCATTTTTGTTCAAATTTAATTTCATAATATTTTGTTTAATAAACATACATGTGTACATAATTTCAGTTCTCAATACAGAAAGAATTTTAAAAACATTCAACTTTGAGATAATATAGATCTGTATGTAACATACAAGCTTGAGTGTACAAATACATTATATTAAATTAATTCTCCTCTTCTGAATCTGTCCATACCGCCACCTTATTCTGAAATATACAGCTGCGATTTTTATATCAATCTAAATTATTTATACCTTCTATTAATTAAATATAGAGTAACTGTCAACTTTGTCAACATCGTCAAAACTGTATTGCAAGGCTTTTGTTCATATGTTGATTTTTGAGTGATTGTATTCACTGGCGTTCCTAAAGTATTTTATGATTATCTTATGTAGACCTATTGTGGTTTTCGTTTGCCTGACATGACAACAACTAGGTTAATTACTTATTCAATGAGAAAATAATATGAACCTAGAGATTTTGCCTCTTCACAATACTTAATCACTGAATCACAATTAAAACTTAATCGTTGGAGTAATTTGCCCCAGCCGTGACCAAATTATAAAAATACTTAAAAATAATAATATTGTTATATATTTTAAATTAATTATTTGCTGATGATGACAACTTAGTTGTCGAAATACGTCTACAGAATTACGAATATTGATGTGATAAGGTGTTCCATTTATTTTTTTGATTAAGTGTTGTATTAGAATGTATATATTAGAAAAGTTTACATTTTAGCTACACAAATATTACATCGGTAGACATCAGTAAATCATTTTCTCTATACAAGAACATTTTTACAACGTGACGAACATCATTTAGTGAGAAGATTCTGGAGGCTTACGCTACGTTGCAAATTGCAAATATGTAGTCGAGTAAGTTCGGGTTGTTAATACTACTCTTGTAAATAAGTGTTTAACAACAAAAATAACATGAAATACATTGGTTATTACTATTTATATATACTACACATTCTGTCGCTGAGAAGACCGAACTTTTTTAAAATAAAAAAGCCTACTATTTTGGTAAAATTAATTTATTTTATTCAAAGTAGTCGCCTTCGACTTCAATACAACGTTTTGCATGGTCTATTAACATGTCGAATTAATTTTTAAATTCATCTTTAGAGATGTGCTTCAAAATCGCTGTCGACGTCTTGTTAATGGCTTCGACGTCGGCGTAACACTATTTTCATCGGCAAATGTAATTTGGAGAATACATTGAAATCACAGCAGGCCAAATCCGGTGAATACGATGAACGCTTGATGGTTAGAATGCCATTTGTGGTTAGAAAATCAATCATAAGCGTCGAGCGATGGGATGATACATTATCATCTAATAATACGACACGAAACGAATACGCGCCAAAAAACGCTTCATAACACCAAGATAATATACAGCATTGACTGTTTGACTAGCTGGTACAAACTCTTTGTGCACTATGTCTTTCGAATCTTAAAAATAAATCAACATTGTCTTCACTTTTGACTTCTTCGAACGACTTTTTTTCAGTCTTTCTTCGCTTGGATGCTTCCATTCAGAACTCTGACGCTTGGTCTCTGGATCATATTGAAAACACCACGTCACATCGCCAGTTATGATATGTGTAGAATACCTGAAGTTATCGTCCTTTGTTGAGTCTTTAATCAAATCTGTACAATGTTGAATCCAGTTAGCTTGTGTGGTACAAGCCTTGCACAAATCTTTCTCAGTCCCAAATACTAAGTCAAAATGCGGCGAATTGAGTCTTTGGAAATATCTAATTCCATTTACACGTATCATAATAAGGATTTCGGCTCATCTCTGATAAATCTACGCACAAGTTCGATGTTATTTTCCATAACCACAGATTTTTTTACATCAGAATGTTCGTCGTCATTTATGTCCGTACGACCGTCTTTAAATCGCTTATACCACTCATACATACTTGTACGTGATAAACATGCATCACCATGCACTTGTTTCATCAAATTAAACGTTTCAGTAAACGATTTACCGAGTTTAAAACAGGATTTATTTGTGTATTGTGGTACATATTGTACGCCTATAATATGTATATATACGACGGAATTTGTGAGTTCTACTCATAACGACCATCGGTTATACCATCATAATCCATCTACTCTCCTCGCCGTTATAACAGGATTTTACTGTATTTAATTTATTGTCATTTAGTAAATTTGATATATGTATAGATAATTTTTATGATTACGAACTATAAATAAGAATATAAACATAAAATAAATCTGTTATAGATTAATACTCACAAAATATAGGAACGCCCTAGAACTCCAAATCATAATTTCTTTTTTTATATATTTGCATTGTTAAATTCGAATTTTCCGAATGACTTCGTGGGTGGACAAAAAAACAAAGAAGAAATTTGAAATAAATGCGTTCAGTCGGCAGATGTTCGAGAATGATATGTAAATAAATGTCGGAAATTACGGGCATCTCCTGTACCGACTGAAAAACGCAAATATGAGACTCCAGTAATGAAGTACAACTTTGAATTTATCGAACTGTAAAATGATACAATTTTCATTAAGAAATTCTTCATTTTCGCATTCATCGTTCCGCCCGTTCCGTCTCTATTATTCACAAATAAACGGAAATAATGTCTTTCAGTTTCCGCATTTTTCCAACCTTTAACGCTCGTTTATTTATTTTCCTTCGCTATGAGTGCATTCGCTCTTTCTGAAATGATTGTATGTATTAAAAGGTTACCCTTATATTCAAATAGATTATCGAATAATGACAGTGAAGCAACTACATAGATTTGAATGCAACAAGAAATTAATTTGGAATGCAAAATAGTGTTGAGTGTTGAAATTTCTTAAGGAAAACAATTTAATGGAATTGAATAATAGGTTTTCTTAAAATACTTTTCAACGGACCGTAACCATATAAATTTTGATTACTATAGTCAATCAAACAGAAAATGTTAAGCGAAAAATTATGGAGTAAACATAATCTATGCTTTAAATCGAATGTAAAATTAAGTAATTATTTTTAATATGGCTTTAGGTTAGTATCTTTAACTTCATTTAAGAATATATTTTGATTATCCTAGAATGAATCATAATAGCAATTTGCTCCAAAAAAGCCTTACTCCTTTCCTTTTAAAGAAATTTAAAAAATTCCGTTTTATTGATTTCATTGCAGTGTGTTTCAAAAAGAATATACATATTTCGAATGCATATATTTATTAAACTTTAAAACATACGCATATGAAACTTAACACACATATTTACGAACCTCTCAAGTTCAGATTACAGATGTTCAATATGTCCTTTAACAGCGACACGAACTATATCACATCGATACCCAAATTCCTCCCATACTCGAGTATGTCTTTCGTCACTGATGTTATGGCAGTACGCATCCGATTCTTCAACTCTTCTAAGTTTTATGGGAGTGGTGGTACATAAACGTTGTCTTTAACGAAACCCCACAAGAAGAAGTCACAGGGTGTCAAATCCGGTGACCGTGGAGCCTAGCTGAGACATGCTGAGTCGCCAGCTCCTTGACGACCAATCCGACGGTTTGGTAGACTTTCATTCAGATATTCACGCACTTGGCGACTCCAGTGAGGGGGTGCCCCGTCTTGTTGAAAAATGAAGTTGTCTTCGTACAACCTCGCAAACAATCAGTTTTGTAACAGCGAGATACTGCTGACCGTTAACCGTGTTTCCATTAAAGAATAATGGGCCGAAAACAGATGATCGAGATATCGCACAAAACACATTGATTTTAGGCGAATCTCGTACATATTCAATGGCTGCATGTGGATTCTGTAGACCCCAAATTCGAACATTGTGTTTGTTTACCATACTACTAACATGGAAAGTCGCTTCATCACTGAACACAATGCGTTGTGCGAAAGTGTTATTATTGTCAATAGCATCATGAATCTCGTTGCAAAATGCCACACGTTTCCGTTTGTCATCAGGACGCAGAGCTTGTAACATCTGTTACTAGTACGGCTTCATAACCAACCGACGTCTCAAAACACGCCAAATTGTTGTTCTAGGCAGTTGTAACTCCTGACTGGCACGACGAGTTGATTTCGAAGGATTACGTTGGAAAGCAGTTTGAATTCGTGCAACATTTTCTTCAGAAACACGAAGGCGGCCAGGACTCTTTCCTTTATATACACATCCTGTATCTACAAACTGTCGACACCATCTGCGAATGTTCCACCCATTCGGAGGATCAATCAAATAAGTGGGTTAAAGCGGAGAACTCCCGAGTTATTATTCCATAGATTTCCGCTATTGTTTTATAAAGTAAAAGATCTACACTGTCTGTCGCAGAGAAAACCAAACTTTTTTAAAATAAAAACAAAAACTTACTATTTTGGTAAAATTCATTCATTTTATTCAAAATAGTCGCCTTCGGCTTCAATACAACGTTTTGCACGGTCAAATAACATGTCGAATGAATTTTAAGTTCATCTTTAGAGACGTCCTTCAAGATCGCTATCCACGCCTTTTTAATGGTTTCGACGTTAGCATAACGCTGTCCCTTCATCGGCAAATGTACTTTGGAGAATAGAGTGAAATCACAGGGGGCCAAATCGGGTAAATATGGTGAATGGTTGATGGCTAAAATGCCATTTATAGTTAGAAAATTAGTGATAAGCGTCGAACGATGAGATCGTGTATTATCATGTAACAAACGCCAGCTACCATTTTCATGATATTGAGGGTACACACGACGAATACGTGCCTAGAGACATTTCATAACGCCAAGATTAATATACAACATTGACTGTTAGACTAATTAGTACAAACTGCTTGTGCACTATGCGTTTCGAATCATAAAAACAAATCAACATTGTCTTAATTTTCGACTTCTCCCCACAGCTTTTTTTCGGTCTTTCTTCGATTGGATGCTTCCATTCAGAGCTTTGACGCTTGGTCTCTGGATTCTATTGAAAACACCAGGTCTCATCATCAGTTATAATAGAATATCCGAAGCTTTCGTCCTTTTTTGAGTCTTTAATCAAGTCTCTACAATGTTGAATTCAGATAGCTTGTGTGGCACAAACCTTGTACAAATCTTTCTCAGTCCCAAATGCTGTTACCAAATGCATTGAATTGAATCTTTAGAAATATCTAATTCCATTTCCACGTATCGCAATAAGGATTTCGGTTCATGTCTGATAAATTCACGCACAAGTTCGATGTTACTTTCCAAAACAACAGATTTTTTTGCACCAAGATGTTGGTTGTTATTTATGTCCGTACTGCCGTCTTTATACCGTTCAACCACTCATACACACTCGTGCCTGATAAACACGCATCACCATACACTTGTTTCATTAGGTTAAACGTTTCAGTAAACAAGTTACAGAGTTTAAAACAGAACTTGATTTTGCTTTTTCGAAATTCATTTTTCGACCAATGTCAAATACACACTGTTACTTTATGCGCAATTTCTCTGCTTCTAATGATGCAAATGTCGTGTTATCTAGCCAAATAATTTCTCTAAATAAATTTAAAAAACTCAAAAAGCAATCAAAAACATTAAACTATGTGTTATGTATATCTATTTAAAACAAAAACTAATTAAATTATATAATAACCACTTAAAACAAATATAATATAATCAAAAAAAAAATCTTACCACATCAATGTTCGTATTCTGAAAACTTATTTCGACAACTAAGCTGTCATCAACAGAAATTAATCACAGTATCGCTCCTGGGTTCGCGATAAAGCTGATACAGAAAAATCCGTGAATCGTCGATTTTTCTATGTGAGCTTTACCGCGGAAGCAGATATGAAGTAATTCGCGGATTTTTCTGTGTGGACTCAGAAGCGACTCTGTGATTAATTTCTGTGATGATGACAACTTATTTGTTGAAATACGTATACAGAGTATGAATATTAATTATAAAAGGGTTTTTTGTCTTTCTGTTGATTAAATCAATTAACTACAGTCTTTAACAGAATTCGCTTTCAAATATAATTTAATAATACCATCACAATTGAGTTGGAAAGAAGTTTTGAGATGATTTCAAAATCTCTTGTCGGTATTATGGATTTAAGTTCCTATTTCTTCCACTAAATTTCATTTATCAACTTGCATAAATATAACATAACAATGCGATATTATTATACACATTTAAATAAAAGTGTCAAAATACAATTCAAATATTTTATAGTTCCATCTCGCTTATGGCATAACGTGGGCTCTAAAATATGTATATTAAAAATAATGTAGGCTCTAAAGTATACTAAAATACGCTAATATACCTGTGTTAGTTATTTTGCTTGTTCATGTGCCTTATAATTCCAAAATTTATTTTCATCTTCTATTATATTTATTTGATGAATTACTATTGAGAAGTTTATTTACTCTTCATAATATCGATCCTTTATTTTTTTAAAATGAACCAATAAACAATAAATTAATATTACTTCAAGAGTCATCTATGAATTACATACAAAGTTAAACACAATTTTGAAATATGTAGTACATATTAAGAATTGAGATTTCTGTATTTTCAAATTTGATCTCAAATTACCTATCACCATGTTCGTCACATGTTTTGATACACATAACCTAAATCCTTCCAAGTTGTAAGTAAGAAATTCTAAGAAAACGTAAATTATAAAGTATTCTGTTATCTTATAAAAAGTTATTTAAATGAGTATATAACAATTTAATATTGAAACATAAACACTAACAATGCCAAAAGTTAAACAACATTTACCAAAAATTAGTCATCCAAACAGTAGAAAAACAGCTAAAAGTGCTAAACAAATAAAGCGAAAACAGGACCGTCAAAAAACAAAATTAGCACATTTATGTCTACAAAATCTCATCGCAGAAAAATTGTTATGGTTTAAAGATAGGCTTATACCTGATGTTACACAGTATTCTGCAGAACAAACTCATGATATTATAAACCAATACATGGCACGTTTCAATGATGAATTGGAACAGATTAACATTAAACATTCTGTAGGGCAAAGAAAAAATAGACAACATGCAAACAGAGAAGATATTATTAAGTTAACAATGAAAAAAGAAGAGGAAGAATATAACACATGTGGAATTGAAATACCCGATGTTTTAAATGAAAAACAATTAAACCTTTTAAAAGCGTGGTCTGGTGAAATAAAATATTTGCAAAAATTTCAACTACGTAGAATAAGTAAAAGTTCTTTAAAAGAGAAAATGGATAAAGAAATTTTAGAAGGAAAGAATTCACATGAGATTTTATCAGTTACAAATGTTTCAAATACAAATATGGAATGTGATAAATAAATATAATGAGTCATTTAAATTGATTATTCAAATGTTAATTTATATTATACTTATAATTCTAAAATATAAAGGTAGTATATTTGTATAAAAAAACTGTCTTACTCACTTTTAATTTAAAAACAAATTTGACTTCCATTTAAGACAAAATAAAAGAAAGTGCAACATCACCTCTCAAAATTTCTTTTGACTAATCATTTTTTATGCTTAGTTAACTACACTATTTTCAGAAATTCTTATTTCCCTCATTGATATATTGAATTTAAATACTAATTATGTTAGAATATTAATTTTTCATTTTGACATAGTATTTAGATTTGTAAAATAAAGTGTGGCAGTAAAATTTCTGCTCTTAATGATTATAGACATTTCAAGTGGTATTCAAAATATTTTTACGTAATTAAAACTGCATGGAATGAAATTTTCATTTACTTTTGAATATCCCAAGGAACAATTTTTAAATTTCGCGGGTGTTTTAAAACTACATCTAAAATTATATTTTATTTTATTACAGCATGAATATTAATAATTAAGGTGTATATTTCAAAATCAAAATTAAAACGAAAACCGTACGCATTAAAAACATGTTATTTCCTAATTTCTTGAATGAATTGAAATCATAGCTAACCTTTATTTTTACTACTACCAACTCAAAACTTCCGCGAAATTTAAAAATTGTTCCTTGGGATAATATTATCCAAATAGTGGCATTCATTCATAATATACGTTCGTGGTCGATTTTCGAAATTCTTGCTACACAGAATCATTCTTTCGAAATAAAAAAATCAACGAATGAGACGTGATGAACGTACAGGCCACCTAACATTACCGCACAATAAAATTATAAGATTAGGTTTCCTAAAAACAAAATCCATTAATATTCATATCGTCTAAACCTTGAATATATCCTGTTGAAAATACTCATCCCGTTTAAAGTTTACTTAGAAATAGAAAAGACTTTTAACACTACAATCTGAGAAAACGCACCAAGCCGACAGTTTAGCTATGAAAAGATTTCTTGAAAAAATGACGAGCAACGAAAACTCTGTTTCTTATAACAACCAAACGAAAGTGAACATTACAACTAGATTGTCGGTTTTTCGGACGTTAGTAGTGCTCCCGGAGTAATTGCATATATATATATACACTGGGTGATCAAACTCAAGTGAAGTGTGGTGGTATCATAAAGGTGCCTAGTTTCATCTTTCATAAGTTGTCCATAAGAATTTCTGAGTATTACCGATACGCTGTTTTTACTTACGTATTTTTGGTTAAATTATTTAGTTCGTTTTTTATTTAGTTTTGTCTTCCTTCGTATTTTGACTAATTTTCTGGCTATTGTAAGTACATTTGTAAATTTCTCATCTGTCAAATGTCAAGAACTGTTTGAAAATAATATGCTATAAAATTATTTAGCCAACATTTGAAATTGAACTAGGGACCTTTATGATACCACCACACTTCACTTGAGTTTGCTCACCCAGTATATATATACATATATATATATATATATATATATATATATATATATATATACATATCGCGAAATTGTGTATTACTTCATTCGTCTACTAACGAAGTCGAGATTCATATGTGTATGGAATGTGTATGACTGCCGGATTATATTAAGGATGGCGAATTAACAGGGTCCTCTGTTATGTTCGATGAGTGTTAATAGATTTCTTAACCGATTTTCAACATTAGAATATACTGGTGCTATTAGTAAATGTATTGTTTGCAGTATCAACTTTTGCCGTATAGTATTTTTGTATGTAAAAGACATGTTAATAGCAAACAACACAGATTAAATGGGCAACAATGATGTACCATATTATACATTCAAGAGGTCAATTATAGTATAATTTTGCTCAGGTGAAAAAGACGATTACGGATCAAATAAAAGCAGCATTAAAAGAACAAAAAATATGGCTGACGCTAGATGAAATAACGAATGCAAGAAAGAATAGTATTTTAAATGTGTTACTTACACTTTAAAAAACGGCGAGATTTCCTTGGTTGTTCTTTTACGTAGTAGAATATTACAGAGGACAACCGCGGAAAGAATAGTAGAAACTAGAAAACATACCTTTGGGAAGTTCAACATATTGGCAACACAACTTGTAATGTTGGTTATAAATGGGAGTTCATAAATGGTTAAAGCTGGAATGTTACTAAAACAATCTTATCCTCAATTGCTTCATGTAACATGTTTGCTCCATGCATGTCATCTTGTAACTGAATTTATTAGAAACAATTATCAAAAATTAGACAAATTTATAGCTTATACCAAAAAAAAGCTTTATTAAATTTCCAAAACGCATTCGTGAGCTTAAACAGGTTTGTCCAGACATTCCCCAGTCACCACAGCCGGTATTGACAAGATGGGGAACGTGTCTTAAAGCTGTTTTATATTATGAAAAATGTTTACACATTATTAAACCTTGTACCTTAAATTTCAGTAAGTCAGCGGCTGGTTTTAGATACTGAAATCCATACTCAAATAGAGTAAATTTCCGAAAATTATTCAATTCTTTTAGATATTTTTTCCAAATTAGAAAACACTAAGGAAATCTAGCGGATAGTATAGGAAGATTAATAATCGATAAATTGTGTGCGGTTATAAATAAGAATTCCGATTTTCAAACTATAGTGCGTATAGACAAGAATTTAACTGAAAACCAAGAGTGCGAATATGATGCGAACGTCTTTTTTATATTCACGAACATCATATTATTATACGCAAAACGCTCCTTTTCCAAATACACTCACATATTTTCACCTTGCTATAGGAGTATGATTGAGTCAGCACTGGAAGGTATACTAATGAAGCGAATTTTTGCGTCACTCTACATCAACAACACACAAAAAAACTAAAATAGTAAGTAATTATATTTATGATTTTTAATATTGATAGTAACTGAGTCGTACGCTACTGCGAAAGCACTCGTTTTTGAACCATACTACTAACAATAGACTGAGCAATGTGTGTTCTAAGTGTTTGTTTTGCATCTTTTCTATTAACACTAAACTGTCTATTCTTTGCTTTTCAGATACTCATTGTAAAATAGAATTCAAGTTACATAAATTTGATAATCGATATTGAATTAAATTGAACAATGTCAGGGTTTTTGGAATTCAAAACTTACTTCTTTAATTCATTTCAGCTACATTATAAATTGAGCGATCTTAAAAACGAATACCTAAATCCTAAAAATATGGTTTACAATAAATTGAATTAACAATGTATTAGTTTTATCTCAAAAATTGGACATATTCTAGAAACCTTATAGTGCTGAATAGATAATTAAAAATCCTTTAACCACATGACTCCTCATTAAAATTTTTATATGAGCAACTTGAAGAGGGTTGAAGTGGAGAGCAATGAACTTCTATTAAAACAGTAGCATTTTAAAATTAAAAGCTGACGTATTTCAAGATTTTTCACAAAAACATTAATTATATGGAAAATTAATTCATCCGTTACTTATGGATCTCGCAGTATATTTAATAATTTAATGTATAAATTTATAGATTCTTATGTGCAAAAAATGTCTGTTTTGACGTCAGTTGTTTAATTATTTATGCATATTCAAATGCGAGAAACCCAAAAAAAGAAGATTCACATATGAAGGGAAAGACTTTTCTGTTTGTCATTTTTTATGTGTTTTAAATCATGTGGATTTTATTTTTTTAACGTGCAGCATACATAAGCGTGCTATAAAAGCAACAGTTCTAAATAAAACAATAAAATGAATGCTATACCACTATTTTAAAGAAACAAATAATATATTACGCGCCAAGAAATATATTAAAACATTAAAACATAAAATTACGTTACATAAATATTGTCGTTAAAAAAGTAAAAACAAATAACATTTTTATGTTTAATTTATGTGGTATTATTCTTTATTTAATTGAAAATATTATGTACCATATTAACAAATTATCTTAAATCTACAGTATACTTATATTTTTATTTAAAAATTGATTGGCCATTGTGCAACTGCACATTTTTGAACAAAAATATAAATCTGCTACAGAATAAAAATTTGAAATTATACTAACCACAGAATAATCACATAAAATAAGTTTTCGTTCCTATCAATAGATGGCGATATTAACGTTGAACCTCCTGATTAATTCCCACTAAATACGTAATATGTGGAACGAACTTGCATACTTCCCAAGGAACAATTTTTAAATTTCGCGGAAGTTTTGACTATGATTTCAATTCATTCAAGAAATTAGGAAATAACATGTTTTTATGGTTTTCGTTTTAATTTTGATTTTGAAATATACACAATTATTAATATTCATGCTGTAATAAAATAAAATATAATTTTAGATGTAGTTATTTTTCCTTGGGCAAACATTTAAAAATTGTTCCTTGAAAGGGCCAACAAACATTTGTGTGGAAATAGCGGCAAATTCAAAAGCTTTGCTCACAAAAAGAGCGACTTATAAATAAATAGCGAGTCTTTTATTGATTTTAATAAGATTGATAATTATAAACTTTTATTTGTAACGCGTATGTACGCATTCCCCTCGAGTAAATTTTACTCACTTTTGCCCAATTTTATGCCAGAAATTATTCCTCTATCTATTCTAATGCTATGTTCTTAACGCAAATAAAGCATAAATCTAAAAAAATGAAACAAATTTCGAGTATATATATTATATATTTAATAAATAGGGAATGATAAATATAAAAAATACATTAAAGCTTTACATCAATTGCACTTTACTTATGTATATGGTATACATTATTTGTGAAGTAAGCTTGCCTTTGTTTGGGTCACTCATGAAGTTAAATAAAAATGCATTTCTTTCGAATCATGGATCAGGGTAACATTAAGAGGAAAGTGAAACGACATCTTAATATATGTATTATAACGAACACCGATATCCAAAATTAACACGTTTTTGGCACAACATTAATAAAGAGATCATTTCAATATTTTGGAAGAAATTATAATTTTAATTACAGTAACTTAAAATATTGCAAGAGTACATGTGATAAAACAATCTTGAAAATGAGAACATAGTTTTAACTGATCATACACAATGAATAAAAAACAATTTGGAAAAATACAAAATTGTAAAAATCTTATTTAATATGCGTACAAAAGTTAATTAAAAATAAACCCCTTTACCGCAATGTAGTTTTTATATCTGAATACATATTTTGATAACTAAATCGTTATTATCAGCACCAGTTTTTTTTTACTGCCTGGGAGGAGTCGCGAAGAACCCAAAAACACGAAAAAGTGTACCCAGAGTTGTTGAAGTACTCAAAAGCATTCTTCCTCACTCAAGATCAGGCATGTGGACTTTCCACCACGATGACGCTTCAGCCCTTCGCCCCAACATCTGTACCACATATTCAGCAACAACGAGGCTGAAGGTGCTGGAACATCCTATAACCTTGATTTACATACGATTTTATATTTTCCCTTATGAAGCATAGACTAAAATAGAAGACGTTTTACAACGATGAGGACCTTCTCGGGACGTGGAATGACGAATGTGCAGGCTTTCAATGGAAGAGTTGATTCAATGAGTAATTTTGAAGAATGGATAATTGTGAAAATCATTTTGAAAGATTGTGAAAATTAAAGCTCTATTGTGAAACTATTCTTGTTCCTTTTGTATAGCTCCCAGATACCGTTTTAAATATCAAAAATTAAGCAAATTAACGGATACAAACATCTTATGATCAAGTGCACAGAAAACACGATTACATAAGCTACAGAGATTAAAAAAGGTTGACCGTACTGCATCATAGATATTTCAACCTTACTATGATTCGGCCATATCTTATTGATACGGTATGAATTATTTGGTTTGTAACTTTGCCAAGGTATTTGGTAATCAATAAACTATCTTTTGTCATTCAGTATGATACTCTAGTGGTTTATGTAGGCATGAATTTAATAATCAAATACATATATTATCAGAATTACAAAATGTAATTGCAAATGCTATTAACAATCATACTGGACATAGAATTGCCAATGATTTAACTCTTTAAACAAACATGTTAATGTGCATATGAAGTACATCAAGACTCTTCAACTGTAGAGTATATTTCTTGAGTTATTAAGCTGAGGTAGGGGAGTGTGAAAGCGTGCAGACATTGCTGAACAGCTTGCATGTCAGTGTGACGCAGATGACTCGCAAAGATGGATTGTTAACTGCGACGTTTGTTGTTCCTCAATGTTAGAATATACGGATATGTAATTGCACCTATCCAACCTACCCGGCGAAGCTGTACGCTGCTGTAAACACGGAGATTTGTTCGACATTACTAATAATTATAAATAAAGTAGTACAGAAATAATTCGTATTTAAAATCATAGATGTCGCATCTACAAAATACAATTCAGAATATGACCTCTGCGGCAATTACACTATTTCTATAAAGCGGCACCAATCAATCCTTTTCTCTCTGTATATAAATAAATGCCAATAATTTTATTATTATTATATTGAAATGAGAAGAAAAACTAGTGAAAAACATACACTAACTAGAAAGAAAAGAATAAATAAACTAACAAAGCATAGCCAACAACTGTCAATATTTTATTATTATTATATAACTAGAAACCCTGTATTACATCTATAATAAAAACATATTTTCTAAATAGAATAGAATTTGAGTTTTGCTCAAGGAAAAAAAAGTTTTTGCATAATTTTTAATTTCTTGCATTTTTTTGAATAATTAATTAGTAATTTAATATCATTTTTCTTATAAAAAAAATAAAAAATAAAAAATTGTAACTGATCTGATCTCTTGGATTCAGGATGGGGTTTTAACATTTATAACATTTAAATACACCCACATGCCACATTTTTGATCACGAACTGACGAAAAAAAATCAATTTCCCTATATTTAACTCCAGGCGTAACTGAGTTCAAATTCCTTGTACTGTAGATCGTTCAAATACTAAATGCATTACATATATATACTTTCAGTATTTGGGGACTTTACATCTGTTGCTTCTGCTGCTGTTTATAAGACTCCTTCAGCAATTGCAAATTCTCTTCCAACGACACGATCTCTTCGTAACGTTGCGCCTTCCTAGCTTGTACAATATAATTTCTGACTATGTTGATCTGCTGCAAAATCGGATCTTCGTCTTCTTTGGGAACTGCTTCAACAACGTTGGGAGACCAACCCGTAGGTACCGTTACCCTTTTTACACTTAAATCCAAACTCGTCTCGCCATCTTCCGTATACGTTAGGCGATTTTGTTTCATTTGCTCCAGTTCGGCGAGAGTAGGTAAAACGGGTAAAGTTAGTATGTAATCTTTGACATATTGAGTTGTCGCTCTTCGCATTGAATTCTGTAATGTGAGTACTTTCGGGGCGTCGGGATCAACGGGAATCAAAGATATATTTTTACTCAAATTGTCTAAAGTTTTTGCGTGTTGGGCTATTGTTGTTTTTAGAGACTGTGCATCTTGAAGATGAAACGTTGTATTACCGGCAATCAAAGAATTATACATCTAAAAAATAAATAAAGATATATAATAATCGAACATAACCTTAAAACTGAAATTTTATATCATGTTACGGGTTAGCTCGTATTTCTAATTTAGATTTAAGTGATATTTATCTTATTACACTATTGATTAGCAGGTCTATTTTGGATGTTATTGAAACAACAGGAAAAAAAACGAAATTTTTACTTGCAAATAATTTTTTGATATGGAACTGACTAAAAAATTGCACAATTTGTTTCTATACTCATTAATGAAACAAAAAAATTAAAATTATATGGAAGAATTGATTTGAATAGAAACTTTTTACATGCTGCAAGATGGATTAATAAGGGCGATTATTTTAAAAAGAATTATTTAATTAGAATTATTTCCATAGGACTTATTAACAAGAATTGTGTTATCGAGACTCTCCATATTAAATATATATGATTGTATTATATTAGATGTACTAAGAAATTGTAATTTTTATTTAATGCATGAATGAGATGGAAGATGTTCCTATGATCATGATATCTCTGTATTTATAAATAAATCATTACTGCAAACTAAAGTTTGAAATAATGTAAGTATTACAGGTTTGCTACAATAGATTCCACATCTGCGAATAGTTTCAAGATGAATCCAATTTAATTGTATGTAATATACACTGAATACACTGACTGGTAAATCTGAATTCACCAGAATGAATAATTAAATATTTTAATGCTTTAATAAATATATATTAAATTGCAGAAATTGCCCGGTTTTGTAATAATAAGATTGTGATTTTTTTTACAAATCTCTTATTTTTATTCACGTCATTTGCTTTTGGTGACTATTACTTTTAATCTAGGATATATTCTTTGCAGTGAAATGCAATATTTCATTAAGAAATCATAGTAAGCTAAATAAAATACATAATCTAAACCTATTTGGCAGTGTATAATATACTACAAAACACAAATAAACTAATACGGACCTTGTGATATAAGTCTACAGATGATTGTACTTGTGTCTTCAACTTCTGCAACTGTTCATATAAAAGGCAAATCGTTGGTTGTGCCATTTGTTGCATCTGAATAAATCTTCGATTTTCCAACATGACCATACAGTGTTTGCATATTCTAATAGAATCGTTATCACCTTTGACGGGAGTATTATTAGTATGATATTCATCCTTATATCTTGGTATTACAATTATACCTTAAAAATATTAAATTTGCACTTGTTAGTTCCAACTATATTAGCATTAATAAAATAAAATGCTTTAAAAATGTTAAAATTTATATACATGAATAGTAGCTGTTAAAAGCTTTAATTTACAAGTTGTAGATCATTTTATATACGTGTAGATGTAATTACATAAAGATTGGACACAAAAAATTCTCTCCCCCTTTCTCATATATGCATCGTTATAAATACCTTACTAACTTTTGCCAGTTTTTTTGAATAATTATAATAATACATCCCCTTGTATTTAATTACAAAAAAAATCATTTTTTAATTTGCATTTTCTCAGAAAATATATAATTGATTGTACACAATAAATTAATATGTGCTTACGTGCTGTTTCATATGATAGAAATTCAGAACAAGTATTACACATAATACTTCCACATAATCGACAATGATGTTGTCTTTTTGTTATGTTAAAACTTGCAGCACAAGACGGACATCGAGTAACAGTTGCTCCATCAAGCCAAGCAACCAATCTCTGTTCTTGTTGTTTTCTATCTGATCCCTGAACCTTTAGTAACTTATCCAACCTTAAAATCAATCTGTTTGTCTCTGTTGTTTTATGATCTAACCTTTCTCTACGAATCCCTTTAAAATAATCTGTGTGTGAATGGACATAACCTGGTTCTTGAGGTTCATTATGTTTTGCGTTTAAATTATAATGACTAGTAAATTTCTGTTCAATTGGAAGTAAATCTTGTTCATCTAGATTTAAAATCTTTTTCTTAGCTTTACCAACTAGTTCTAAAATTGCATATATTAATTTGAACTATTTTATTAGTTTACTTTGTTAATTACCTTTAAGTGATTTTAAAACATCTTGTTCCTCAGAATGTAAATCTTCAAAATGTGTCACCAATCTCCTTGCAGATTGTAAATTTTTATGACAAATTGGACATATAAAACCTTCCCTAATTTCTTGTTCATTTGATTCAGCCATTACTGTATATATGTAATTTTGATAATTTTGCTTAAAATCTAGGTTAGGAACAAATGGGTGTCAACAGAAATACATATATTCGTAATAAGCTTTCAATAAAATAATTAGGTTAATTATGAAACTAATTTGTTTATACTATTTCATCAGATAAATATAATTACACAATTTAAAATAATAATAATCAAATTTGCAAATTTTGAAATGTAAACAAAATATACAGGAATATATACATGAAATTGTTTGAAATTCATTTATTAGGAATAATAAGAAAAGTGAAATAGCTCAATTTCTAGAATTTTTAACCAGGTTTAGTTGACCAGAACGACAAATAACTTTAAGAAGAATTTTCGAGCAGATTACTAAAAATGACGTGGTATTTTTCGTATTTATTAATAGAAAATTTCGCGCTTTTAAAAGAGGCGAACTCAAGAATTTTTAAGGAATTATTTTAGCCAAAAAAAAAACACTTTACAAGTTCTAATTATGCATTCAAAATATTTTTCATTTTTATTAAAACGTATAAAAAATACAAATATTTAATATTTTATTAAAAACGGTTTTGTGGCTACATCAACGACCTGTTGTTGGTGCCATAACCCCACGCCAACGGCTGGGCAAGCCATAGTTTTTCTTCCGCAATAAGAAATCTATAAAATTAATATGCATTTTAGATAATAGCAAACCATAGAGAGTAACAAAATATACCGGGAATCCAACTAGACTCTCAAATCTGGGTTTAATAAATGTCCATGCTCCCATATTTTGAGGCTCCTCTTGACACCATAAGAATACTGAAATTCAATTGAGGATATTCTTTAAGAAATTACTTATATATTTGATAGTGACTGTATTCTTGAATATAATTAAAATAAAATGTGTTGAAACCAAGCACCAAAATTATTTTTGTCACTAGTTAATTATTTGTAAAAACACTGTAAGGAGAAATGAATCTAACCTATTTATAATTAGTATTAGTGAAATTGGTCCATCATGGTATTGATGAAATTATTTAGATTATACAAATGAGACACCTATAAATACAATATAATTGTAAAACATATAGTAAACTGTTTCAACCAAAAACGTGGGTTAAGTTTTCTAATTCTACTACTTTAAAGCTCCAAAAAGTATAGAATTTATGTAACTTTTAATTAATAGATATTTTTGCATTAAAACCTATTAGTTTACATAGAAACAAATAAAAGACATGTATTTTATAAATTAACCTTACACATAAATAAAGGGCAATCTTAACATCTAGAATTTAATACTTTTTGTTTACTTTATTATGGCAACATCAAATGTATATGCAAAGATAATTTTAGGTTATTTTTGTCTTAATAGCATTAACCAATAAATGTTAATAGTTGTAATATCAAGAACATTTAAAGAAAATCTAAATAACCCTTTTTTAACTTCAATTTTTCGTCTACTGACTGCTACTTTTAAATCATTCACTATATTCAAAAACATACCCTTTGCACGTTTATAATTTGCTAATTCTTGTTGCAATTCTAAAGTAGGAAATGGACAAAAAGACTCCACCCTAATTATAGCTGTGTTTGTCACACCAAGACTTTGGCGTTTCTCCATTAATGTATAATAATGTTTTCCAGAAGTTAAAAATACTTTTTCAACCTTTTCAGGTTTGCACATCTTATCGCCTAAAAATATAATTATTGCTCTTTAGAAAATTTCTTCAAATTCATAGAAATTACCGAGTACAGGTTTAAATGACGTAGTTGGTTCCATATCTTCTAAAGATGATGTAGCGGCAGGTAACCTTAATAATGTTTTGGGTGTTATAACAATCAAAGGTTTCCTAAAGTTTCTAATCATCTATTAAAAAAAAGAAAAATAAAAGAACAAAATTATATAAACGAGAACAAATATACTTGTCTCCTGAGAAGATGAAAATATTGAGCCGGTGTGCTTGGTTGACACACTTGCATATTAATATTATCACCGTCTGGTTTATGTTCTTTGGAATCAGTCATTTGCAAAAAACGTTCTATCCTGGCTGAACTATGCTCTGGGCCGGCACCATCGTAACCATGCGGAAGTAAAACAGTAAGACCGGAACTCCACAACCATTTTGCTGAAAGTGATAATTCTCTTTTCTTAATTGAATAAAAAAGAATCATAATGATATTTGATATATAACGCAAGAAATGGCAGATTGATTTCTAAATAATATGCAAAAATTAATATTGTATATTGTCTTTCGTAAAGGGCAACAATTAATCTACTTGACTTCCTTTAACTTCAAGACAGAAGTACTATTTTTTGGAAATAATAGGTCTAATACTTCAATTTAATTATTTAAGTCATCATCAGCATTCCAAAGCAAACTTATAGTGGATGAGATCTATATATTGTGTAAAATAAATTAATTCTGGCATGATCATAAATATATAACCCCTTTCCACAATTATTTTGTAAATTCTATATATTGTGTAAAATAAATTAATTCTGGTTTAAAGTTCAGTTAATATTTGGTAATCAAAGGGATCTTGGATCTTGGCAGCAACGAAAAATCAAAAATTTAACGTGATATTTGAAAACCCAAAATCATGATTTTATATTTTAAAAGGGTTTTAGTGGATAGTGTAAATTGTTTTGGAAAGGGCTCAAGTGAATTGCGATTGGAACCTTAATGGTCTTCGATTGAAATTACAATTCGCTATTATATTTAGGAACATATATAATAAGTTCTAAAAATAATGATTTTCGATTTGATACGAAAAAGTATTTTACATAAATTAGTTACATTTTGCATATAATTATGCACTTTTACGATGTTTAATTCTCCGCGCGGGACTCGAACTCTCGATCTTATTCTCACCGGGAACGTGCCACTACCATAAGAACACGGAGATAATCAATTCCAGTCCTTCTGATGTGCTATAAATTGCATTATGGAAACAGTTATTAAATGAAAACCCACGGTAGGTTATTAATTCCATATAATTATGTATTTTTACGATGTTAAACTGAAAAATTCTAATTTTAACCGTTTCTTACATCGTATAAGTAATGCAGAAGTGTTTGAAAAAATTTCCGTTCTCCGTGCAGAATTCCCCCGGGATTTCATTCTCTCCGGGAATATACTATCACCATTACACCACGGTGACAGTAAATTCGAATTCTTCTAATGAGCCATTAATTGCATTATGGAAAAAGTTATTAAATGAAAATTCACGATAGGTTATTAATTGCATATAATAACACTCAAACTCAACTATTATGAATCACTTAAGGTTGATATATAACCCCTTTCCACATTAATTTTCGTAATTCTGTATACGTATTTCGACAACTAAGTTGTTATCATCAGTAGATAATTAAACCGTACCGCTGAAAGCCAAGACGTACACTGTGTACGTCTTGGCTTTCGGCGGTACGGGTATTTCTTGCCATAATTCTCCAGGTGCGACACTGCCTAATTATCTGTTGATGATGACAACTTAGTTGTCGAAAAACGTATACAGGATTACGAAAATTAATGTGGAAAGGGGTTATATATCAACCTTTAGTGATTAGGTTAATCAACCACAGGCTACATCAAAATCAACTATTATGAAGTCAGATCAACTCAGTTTATATATTTTGGTAGATGATCAATAGCACTATAGATAGTATTCTTTAAATAGCCCTAAAGAAAAATGACTTAGAATTATTCGCCTGTACAGTATATAAAAATACACATAATCAAGAAAAATACAATCATAAAGATCAATGGTTTTAACTGGATGTATAGGTCAAAGAAATGTACATATAATAAAGCGCAAGAATAAGAAAATCATCGATATACATATAATTTTCGAAAAAAAAGTGAAATATATCTGAAGTTTATTTCAAAAATTTGTGTATATCCGTAATCTACACTTACTTTAATCAAAAAGGTAAAAAACCCTTATCATATTAATGTTCGTATTCTATTACCATAGATACATATCTCGACAAGTAAGTTGTCAGCTTCAGTGGTAATTAAACAATATAGAACATGAGCACATAATGTGCACACGTGTGTTATTGTTCAATACTGCTGTCATTGTAAATGACAACTTAGTTGCTGAAATACGTATCTAATAGTATGCAAATATTAATCTACCAAGGGGTTTTTTACCTTATTGATTTTGTACTTAGACACAGTCTCCGAGTAATTTGCATACACTTACTTTCTCCACTAGAAATGAAGGTATCAAATATAATTTGTGCACCATTAAAAAAGTCGCCGAATTGCGCTTCCCATATAACGAGGTTATTGGGATTCTCGATACTCATTCCATATTCATAACCTAACACCGCCTCTTCTGATAAAATACTATTAGCTACCTATAAAATAAACAGAAATTTTGCTTTTTTTTATATTAAGTTGTGAAATAAATTTTGCAGTTCCTGTGAACAAAATATGTAACACAAACTTATTGTGTTTAGTCACTGACTAAATTATCGTTTAACCGATAACAGGAAATTAAAGCTGATCCTGTTCAAATTCAGCGGTTAGGTGTTTTGAAGATTGATTTTTTTTAATACGAAATTACAATCGCGAAGAAACACGCCAATCGACTGTACATCATGGTATGCAAAGACTAGCAGCAACTTAAAAGAGTGAACGCCGCGTCGTCAATATGTATCCTACTCGGATATCTGTATATTCGAAAAAAGTGACGTAGCGGTCTTCTAGGAATTCTGGCTCAACACATATCGTACTGACTATATACCATATACCTTCCCGCTGTAGTACATACTAAAATAGCTTTCATTTTGTTCTCCCTTATATGTTGATTGTGGATCGTACATATACATATGTTAGTTTAGATGTAGATCGTATGTCTATAATTCTAATTTTGGCCTTTATATAGATTTAAAATTTGTTGAACAATAAAAAATATATTACGCATACAGCTATTATGAAAACACAGAAATTATTCAAAACCCAAATATTTAGTAATTAAGTTGCTGAAAATCTCTCAAAAATAGAAGCTTACTATTTTGGCAAAATTCATTTATTTTATTCAAAGTAGTCGCCTTCGGCTTCAATACAACGTTTTGCACGGTCAATTAACATGTCGAATCAATTGTTAAGTTCATCTTTAGATGTGTCCTTCAAGATCGCTGTCGATGCCTTTTTAATGGCTTCGACGTCGGCATAACTTTCATCGGCAAATGTAGTTTGGAGAATAGATAAAAATCACAGGGTGCCAAATCTGGTGAATATGATGAATAGTGGATGGTTAAAATACCATTTGTAGTTAAAAAATCAGTGATAAGCGTCGAGATGGTGCATTATCGTGTAATAAACACCAGCTACCATTGCCACAATATTGAGGGCATACACGACGAATACGCACCAAAAGACGCTACATAATATGAAGATAATATACAGTATTGACTGTTTGACTAGTTGGTATAAACTCTTTGTGCACTATGCCTTTCGACTTATAAAAAGAAATCAACATTATTTTCACTTTTGACTTTTCCAAACGACTTTCTTTCGGTCTATCTTCGCTTGGATGTTTCCATTCTGCGTTTTGACGCTTAGTCTCTGGATCATATTGAAAACATCACGTCTCATCGCTAGTTATAATAGAGTGACCGAAGTTTTCGTCCTTTTTTGAGTCTTTAATCAAGTCTTTACAATGTTGAATTCAGTTAGCTTGAGTGGTACAAATCTTGCATACTCTTTTTCAGTTCCAAATGCTGTGTCAAAATGCGATGAATTGAGTCTTTGAACATATTTAATTCTATTCCCACGTATCGTAATGAGAATTTCGGCTCATTTCTGATAAATTCACGCACAAGTTCGATGTTACGTTCCGTAACAACAGATTTTTTTGCACTAGGATGTTCGTCGTCATTTATGTCCGTACAACCGTCTTTAAATACACTCGTCCGTGATAAACACGCATCATACATTTGCTTCATCAAATTAAACGTTTCAGTAAACGATTTTCCGAGTTCAAAACAGAACTTAACATTTGCTCTTTGTTCAAAATTCATTTTTCGACCAATGCCAAATACTCCCTGTTACTTTATGCACAATTTCTCTGCTTCTAATGATAATACTTTGACATAACATTCGTGAAAGATCTACCTTACCGACGTATATTTTTTTAATAGATGCCGCCAACAAGAATTATTATTTAAAAAAAGTTCGGTTTTCTCTGCAACAGACTGCGTATTAAGCAAAGACAGAAGATGCAATAATTAATGTGAGGAGAAGAATTCAATGAATCGCCTTTCATTGAATACGTCATTACTGTGAAACAAAACACACCTCTAAAAATCCAGTTTGATTAGGATCTATTGAATTTAACGGGATATAAGTGTTGTTAGTAACTTGGTCCACTAACATAGCGTGCCTTTGCGAAAATGTGCCTCTGCCTACATCTTGACCGCTTATTCTGATATTATAACCTGCAAAAGAATTCTTTTAGTTTTAAACACACTATTACGAAGCGTGTTCCTGTTGATACCTTGATATAGCAAGGATCCGAATGCTAAAGCCTCAGCTGTTGACCAATCTACATCATAATCCTCCGAAATCTTCGTGAGTCTATTATGAATATGGTGTTTTAAAAGATTCTGATGAACATTCTAAAAAGTGTAGAGAGAATAAATTATTTTTGTAATAAAATGCAATGTGCAAACAATCTTACAAAACCTTCAGGATATTCAACTGATTTTGCACCAATGTGTTTTAATAATGGTATGTCTACTCCAGTACTCCAAGTTGTAATGACTTCTTTGGCCTGCTCATATTCCTCCCATTGCCTTTTAAAACACGGATCCTATTAAACATAAAATCAGTCACAATTTCAATTACTATTCTGTTTCCTTACGTCGGGATTAAATTTATCTACTTCTTTTAAATTCTCATTCAACCAATTCTTGTGTTGATTCACGACCTTTTCCGCATCTTCTTTGGTCCATATATTTTCTTTAATTAACTTTTCTGCGTATAAATTAGGTACTGTGCTGAAAAAAATATCCATGAAAGATACGTTTCGAGTTTTTAAGTAATTTTTACTCTCTGGCATGGATTATTTTGTATGTGGCTGGATTAGTAAATGTAGGATCATCTAGTTCATTGTGACCCCACTGTCTGTAGCAATTCATATCGATGAAGACATCCTTTCTAAATCTTCGTTGATATGCGAAAGCTATCTTTGTGGCTTTTAAAATCGTCTACACTTAAAATCGATATAATGATTATTCACCTAATATATTTAATTATATAGAAATATACCTCCGGATCATCACCATTCACATGTAATACCGGCGCTGAAACAATTTTAGCTAGATCTGTACAATATAAGGATGATCTACCCCTCTTAGCCGGGGTTGTATAACCCAATTGGTTATTAACAACTAAATGCACACTGCCACCGATTTCAAAATGAGGTATTTGACTCAATTCCAAGCATTCTTGATTCACACCTTGTCCGGAAAGTGCGGCATCGCCATGTACCTAAAATTTCAAGTTGTTATTTTGGAAAAGAAGGCGCTTATATTAAAATGTGGTAAATATCTACCTGTAAATTTAAAATTTTATCACTCCATCTGTTATTGGATTTTGAATAATCGCCATCTTTACTTGCCATTTGTTTAGCGCGCGTTTTACCCATAGATACTGGATTTACCGCTTCCAAATGTGAAGGATTGTACAAAAGGGAAATGTGAAGTATTTTCTTATTAATGTCTATATCGGTGGAAGCAACTACAATGCATTTCTTAATTAGTCATAACGATTTTGTTTTGATAATGAAATATTTCAAATTCAAAAACGGTCATTAAAAATGTAAGTAAAAAAGAGTTAAAGTCCATTAATTTAATATTTAAAGATAGCATTTACACGGATACAATCCACAAGCACGAAATCCGTTTTTTATTATATCCGTTTTACAAAATGAACTAGCGCCATCTGTTGCAAAAGTATGTCATTACATTCCCAGCAACCTAATAATATTGGGTGGAAATAACGATATGCTAACGTGTCTGCTTTTTATCAACAAAGGTCATACATAACTTACTAAAATGGCTCAGGACATCGCCAGTCGCTTCAAAAGTACTCGGAAAATCGGGTTTGCCTTTTAATTTGGCAAATATTTTTACAGGTGGAAAATTTAGAAATCCAGTTAGAATATTTAAGCGGCCTCGATGAGGCATTCCAATAACGATTTCTTCAATTGACTCTAAAATATGGCCCAGAAAATAGAAAGACAAAAAACCAATATTTTTCTTTACTTACCAGAAGCACACAACTTAAAAAATTCTCGAAAGAAAGCCATCATACCTTCTGCTCCTTCACCGCCATATCTTTTTACACTGACAAATTTGTTCGCCAAAAAGTTGTCGAACCCTTGAGATTTTAGCAAGTCCACAGCTATCTGAACTTTTGTTTTATTATCGATCTCTTCTGACATAGACAATTCAAAATTTTCAGCAAACCATTCTGTTTCCTCTTTGGTCTAGTATTTACAGAAATAGTTACAATTTAACAATGTTTATTTTATCAATCAGTACACTAACAATAATAAAACTTAAAACGTTTTAGGAAATCTAATTATGAATTTACTTCTCCAGACTTCATTTGCCACAGTAAAAAATACTGATTTTCCTAAAAATTTTTGCTTCCAAATCTTCAATTTTTCAGGAAGAAATTTACAATTGATGAAAATTAAACAATGACAAAGAATATGCGAAAGAATAATTTCCAATGCCTTTTTGCACCTTTTTTTGAAAATTATTTTATAAAATACAAACTTAGAATATTTCAAGAATACACTACTAATATAAAAATAAATAAATATTCATTTTGCATTATTTTACAAAAGTAATACGTAGGTTGTTTTTAAAATTTTGCGGATAATAAAAAATTTTAACCAATTTTTTTTATTATTTTTCAAAATATTCACTTTTATGACCTGAGTATAATACTTCTGCATTCGGTGGATTCAGTTCTTAAAACACTGGTCCCATTATTCTTCAGTCACCTCAGATACGAAGTTTTCGTAGGTTTTCACAGTCGTTTTTCCTCGTCCTTGAAGATCCATTAAGCCGATTGTTGCTTGCTTTTTGGCTCGTAACAATAAATCCAGCTTTCGTCACCTGTAACTGATTTTGCTCGACCTCGGTTGAATTTTTTAAGCATTTTCTTTGCGCCAATTTATACGCACTTATTTTTGAATTTCCATTAAATTATGTGGTATTTATCGAGCGCAAAGCTTTTTAACGGCAAGATGATCATGCAGAATAGTTCTGATTTGGGTCATACGTGTGCCCAATGATGCAAGAATATTTCTGTATATGCAGTGGTTGTCTGTCTTTACAATGTCGTACACGGCGTCGATGTGTTCTGGAGTAATTGCAGTCGCCGACCATCCCTTAGGATGCTCGGTTTTAAGCGAAACACGTTCACACTGGAACACGTTGTTCCACCGTTCAACAATCTCTTGCCGAATGAGACCATTTTTAAAATCGTAGAAAATCATGCCTCGAAAATTTTCGTGTGGAATTTTCTTTTTTCACAAAACTCACTTTATTTAAAAAGTTACTAAAAAGAGACAACAGCATATGCTAGCATTTACAGATTTATGCTATTCGGACTAAAAAATCGAATAGGACAAAAATATTTCCGGCAGCAATACCTTACGGGAAGTAGCTGAATGGCAAAATTTTAAAGCAACCTACGTATAAAATAACTGTTATTGAAATAAAATCAGCAATATTTTTTGTACTCAGGACTAAGAAATGTCAGACGAAAGTATAGATGAACATAAACCCCTACGTGAAATATTCCTTTACACTTCATAATACGAAGCAAAAAAGTTTTTGGCCACCAGCAAGGAGTTCATGGGTTTATCGTTATCGCTAGTAGTAGTTTTATCAAGTTCGTAGCGATTTTATTGAACTTAAAATTTATTAATTTGTTAACAAATAACATACATGGACTTAGACAAGAATATATTTGCATTTCCTTTCCTTTTTTTTTCCGATTGCCTCCCAACGATCTGACAAATTTTTGATTCTGTGCGTAAAGAAATTTGATCGTTTGGAAGTGAAGAAATCGTTAAGCCAATTTTGAAGCACATCATTATTAAAAGAGATTTGCGAATACTCGCAGACAATTTTTGCTATAGTTTAAATGTTAATATAATATATATTTCGTGCAGATTCCGAAAACATTCATTTTATTAAGAAGTATGAGTGTGATTTTTAAAAAAACAATATTATTGTACATACAATGAATATAGACAACATAATAAGGTTACACAATACGTCAGTATTTATATTTCAATACTCATCATTGGTATGTCGGTTATTAAAAGACATAAAGCAACTGTTAAATAGGGAATGTTTTTAGTATTCAATGCTCGCGGCAAATCTCATTTCGAATTCTCTCTAATTTTTTTCAATTTTAAAATAATTTGAAAAATTTGCCGATTTCAATTTTCCTCAATAATTCTATAACACCTTATGTGACCACTTCTAAAGTTTTACATTGTTGAATCACCTTTCTAAGAGAATTTTTTTTATATAAACAGAAATCACCGATTCACATTTGGTTTGAAGTTGTTTGTGCTATTTTTTGTTTTTCATAAGATAGATTAGATTTTTGGTTAGTCAGAGTTTTTTAAAAAGAACTTTTCAACGATGTATAATATACCCCAAAAATTTTTAATTCCGAAGGAAATAATAACAAAAAAATAAATTAATGTCTAATATGAGATTAGGCTACAGACAAGGAGAAATGAAAGCGAAAAGATATGCTAAGTAATACTGTAAAAACGAAAAAACAGAATACCCAATAAAATTAGTAAGCAGTGGAATTAAATGTCAGTGTGAAAGAAAATTGTAAGCTGTCGAAGTAAAAGTAATGGTGCAGAGATTGGTTAATTAAAATGTTTTGTACTCGTAGTTATTAATAAGTAATTATTTTTAAGAATTAAGATTAATAAATATTCATAATGGCACATAACTAATCAAATGAAGAAAACGCTGATAAGCTGGAAGTGTACTTCAAAGCAAATAGAAACTCTAAAAATGCCTGCACCAGTTGCACTGACTGTTTTCCAGAAAGACAGCAGCGCACAGAACAAATTTTAGAAGGACAATTCATTTTTGATTACGATTTAACTGTGAGACAAATTATTAATCATAACAACATACAAAACACAACATGATGGTTGTGAGTTAATAACATTCATAACGTGCAACATTTTTTGAGAAAAGACTTTAATGAGAGAGTGGTTTCAAATAACGGTCGGGTGATATCGCAGGCCATTGCCTAATAACAAATAAAAATAAACAAATAAAAAGGGGGTAAAGTTGGGTGATATCGAAGGCAATGGCCTGCGATATCAACCAGCTTTATCCCCTTTTTATTTTTTTATTTTTATTCGTTTACTAAAAATTAAACATATAATTTTGAGCAGCCAGAAACTTTAAAAGAAAAAAGTACTAAATGTGAAATCCTCT
Organism: Dermolepida albohirtum; assembly: GCA_031893035.1. Lineage (NCBI taxonomy): Eukaryota > Metazoa > Arthropoda > Insecta > Coleoptera > Scarabaeidae > Dermolepida > Dermolepida albohirtum. Next base: position 25,744 of record JAVIWB010002851.1, on the reverse strand, counting down.
TTCCGTATTTTACAGTATTACTTAATTTACATTTCTTATCGATGTTGTAGCGTAGTAATTTCGTATTAGAAAATCTATGTTTTTGCAAATAAAATCCTTATACCTTCATGCATGATAGCGGTGTCAATTATCATAAGACAAAATCTCGGTGAATTTGCAAGTGCTTCCATGAACAGGGAATTTCTTCTAACGCTATTAAAAATGTGCGAAGCGTATTGAAATTTGTACTTTTTTCAAGAAAAAATATCGCCATTCTAGAATCGAAGGACAATATCCAAGATGGCAAGCAAAATGATCGCATGATTAAGGAGTTAATAAAAGCCTGCATGGAAAGTATGCCGAAGAGGGTACGAGCAGTGATGAGAGCGAAGGATAGAATTGCGAAATATTAGTAACTTCTTCAAAAGCGTTACTTCGGTATTACTTACAATAAATATTTTTCATTAAACTATATTTTGTTTTAATATACGACGAAAAACGTTATATTTTCAGGTAGCGTTAATATTTTGGCCAGAAACTGTATGCATCAACCTGTTATGTCTTCCTTTTATTATATTTGTGTTGTTTTTCATTGTGATATGGTTTTAATATTAAAATAATTTTAGAATTATGGTCATTAAGTCTTATAAGATACCGACTAAAAATTCAAGTTAAGCAACAAACTATAAAAGACACTTAAAAACGGCGGAAAAAACTTCGAGGTATACATATTTGCATACATTCAGTATTTTCTGTTTTATGAATTCAATTTACAATTCGTATAATGGAAATTCGAATTAAGAAGAAACTGTTGACAATGTGAAACAAAGTAATAAATGCAAATGACTGTCTAACAAAACGATCACGACGATTGTTTCGTCCAAAGCCAAGGCTCGACAGGTAATTCAACGGTGTCGATAATTCTAGTATAGCGGTAGGTATTATTATCAATGTTAAGAAACACTCATATGATACTAGATTTTTTAGGATATCGTTTTATAAATTTAAGGTTATTACGGGTTCTATCAAAACTAGACATATAACTTAACATACCTCTAAATGCGAAAATTCTGCACCAATATTATGACAGTAAACTGACTTTAAGAATTCCACACCATCTTTAACAGTCCCTTCCTTTTGACCACTATTTATAATACCCTTAAAATTAACCGTTTCCGTCTCTTTGAGGCCATAATATTTGGGATCTAATTGGGGAATACTATAAAAAAAAATTAATTCTTCATTAACTTTAATCGAGATGCATGGATTTATTACGATTAATATCCTAAAATTTGACACTTTGAAGTTTTCATTATCATCGTCAACATAATTACTTAAATATTTTTAATTTAAAAATGGTATTTTTTGATGATATAATACCGGAGTACGGAGAGTGCTCGAATTAAACTCGCTCGCAAACGAATTCAATTCGAGCGAGTTATATTTTCTATATTAAAAAGAACTATTCTTACGAGTTGAGTGTGCTCGCGAGTTTCATAATAAAACTCGCGAGCACAAATTTTAAAACGTACGAATTTAATAAAATTGTGCTCGCGAGCGGAATTTTTTCCTACTCTGTATAATACAGATAGTTAATGCCCTCTGTTGCTTACAAGAAATTCTCTAGATTAATTACAGACAAGTAGTTTTCCAAATTTCGAATATTATACCGACATATTATAGTTCAACGTAACCCAAATGTTTTCGCCTCAGTACTTAGAAGAAAATATAAGTCATAGATCACGTGATCCTGTTTCGACCAATAAAATATAAAGAAATACCTAGTTATGTATTATTTCAGCAGTAATAATTTACCTTATTTTAATGTACTGATGCGTTTTCGTTTTAAAAAGAGAAACAAGTTTCTGAACCCCAAGTGATAGTTAATTTCCATTGGTTGCGAGCAAGGCAAAATCACATAGTCATATCTATAATAACGTATTATTTAAACTTTTTTAAACTAATAAATAAAATTACATGTTTTATTTTTAGCTTGTAATTTGGGCGTGGGGTCTATTCAGAAATTTGTCTCTCTCTGTTTGAAACACAGTATATACGTTTCATATGACAATTTATACTCAAATTAGATTCATATGTTTTTTATTTGTCAATTTTCTCTTGTCAAACTATGATGAACAATCCATAATTTCTTAATCGGTAGTTCCAATTCCGCTTTTCAGTTTCAACAAAATTATTAATAATAATCATACCAATTAAATAATAGTGAAATCAAAGCAAGCTGAAAAGATTCACTGAAAATCATTTTATAAGAATAGTAATTTCTTGAAGAACTATTTATAAAATAATCGAAAAAGTATCTAAAAACTAAAATGTCATTTTTTTGTTTTGAATTCTGAATAGTGTTTGTACTTATCTGTTTAAATTTTGCAGTATTACCAAAAAGTTCTTGTACCACCGTAAAACAATGCCGAGATGAAAAGGGAAAGTAAAGCTGGACTTATGTATTAGCAAAATGCGAATTGTGAAAAGTAAAAAGAATTCTTATTAGTCAATTTCGAATTCATTTTTTGACACTGCAAAATGTTTAAAATTTCCACGATTTCGCTTAATTTGAACTTTGACGGACGGGAAAATAGAAACAGTTTTCATTTATGTGCAAATTTGCATTCAATATATTATCTAGCGCATTATAATGCGTGTTTTCAAAGTTTCAAAATATTTTTGCTCAAGGTTAAATTTCAATTAAGTAAATAGCCAGTAGAATTTAAATTAAATAATACAATGTATAGAAAATAATTCTAAAACCCTACATGATTTTTCAAAGTGCTGACAATACAGCCCAAAACAACACCAACAGAAATAATCAAAATTACTAGTTCAACTTATAGAATCGCAAGCCTATATAATATCGTTTTCATATTCGGCGAAATCGAAATTTCGCATTTCGTTATTGCATAAATCCGGCTTAAAACGCATTTTACCAATGTTAAGTTGGTAGCACGTAAAGTTTAAGTATTTACGCTATTTCTTTAACTACTAATTATTACAATACTTCAATGACAAAAGCATAAACAACAATTGAATATGTACATAACCTTTTCTAATTGACAATTCATGGCTATTGCCATTATAACCTGGTGTATTAATTAAATTATATTGAAGACCAATTAATTTTATGTGTTTTATCAATGCATATAATAAATGTAAGTACATACGCAATTTACATATGTAATTTACCTTGTAACTTTAGATAAAGCAATTGGATTAACATCTGCGATTTTATGAGCGTAGTTACGGTACGCTGTAACTAACCTATAAAAGTTACTGTGTTCATTTCTATTGCGTCTAATTTCATCGTCCACTGAAATTGAAGCCTTTTATTGACAAAAATTAATGCTTAATATATTGTAATTACCCTTATAGTTATTCAATTCTTTTCTTTTAAAACCGAACACATTTTCACTTTCGTAATGACGTCTCCAGAGATGATTGCACTTATTTTTATGAAACGTAAATAAACGCACACATTTACTGCACCTGCCGCTATACATTTTTTTGGACAACGTCGTAACTATGTTTAATAGAAGTATGGTAGTTTCGTAAGTAAATAATGATAAATTTTTAACCCGTGTTTCGCTTACATTTGACCTCAAAAAAGTAGAATAGATATAACTATCATTATGTGTGTGTGTGTGTAAGAGATGTGTTATAATAATAATTGTGACGTGTGAAAAGCCTTTTTATCATTTATTGACTTCATACTTTCATTATGTATGTAATGGTAACGTTGTATTTCGAAAACAAATATTTTTAAGTTTTGCGTAAATGCAATAACAGTGAAGTAACAAACGCTATTATAAATCACACATTCTACGTTAAAAACGAATATTTTTGCAAAAGAAACTTTATCTAAAACTTATTCAAACATTCTATTTTTATCAAAGGTTTTAATTATATTTAATTACAACCTTAATAAAAGTTTAAAATGAGTTAAATATTCAGAATTTATGGAAATATGTATGTACACATGTGCATTTTTGATTTCGTTATTCGATAATAAAGTTTTTGTAAGGTCGATTATTAAAATTACGTTAATTGCTAATTAGAATACTTTTTTGCATATCGGTATTGTTTTAAAAAAGTATTCGTCCTTGAAAATTCGTTTTGAAGTGTGTGTTGTATGTATGTGTATGTTGAATATCATCCAATTTATATATCTGGCTATAATAAAGCATATTTACTCCCATTTAGCAATGCTAAAAATCACTAAAAACCTCTAATATCAATATGAAAACTGTTATTCATTTTTATAAGATCTTCCCTATTGCAAGCCATAAATTTAAAACGAATTAGGTAAATCCTCTTCATAGTATCACGTATTTGTAAAAAATAAGCCTTTGATTTCACAAAGATGAGTTATAAAAGTAAACACATGCCTGGTAATATCCGCGAGTTAACACTACACAAAAGAAAAGCCCTTACCATTACCCAAATTTATCGCGTGTTCTGCAGTACCAATTAGAAAAATATATTCAAAATATCCTAAACTATTGAAATTGTACCGCGAAGTAGACGTGTAAAGATTTTATATGAGCGCGATCAGGGGACTGCTACAAGTGGAATGAGTTAAAATTCATGGATAAGTTCACAGAGGATAGTTGTACAGATGGAATTTGAAACTGGAAAGACAGTACAGTAAGAAAATACGAAGGACCTAATTTGTATCCTCGCGGAACGCCTGATTTTAGATAAAAATCAGCTGATCTAATATTTTTATATTCAACATATTTCTTTCTTCCTGAAATGTAGGACTTCAAAAGTATTAAAGGTACAGGCGAGAAACCAATTCGTGATAGCTACTGCAGAAAACAAAGTAATCAATGTGGTCCGAGGTATTTTGGAAGTTAGCATATATAACATCTACTTGTTCACGCTGATCCAGTACGTCAAATAAACAACGTAATCCCAGTCTTGGGCATTATTTTTTATATATAAATAGTACATATAAGACAATACCAATAAATTTTTAAATGTTTAACGTTTGAGCAGCGCTGGCATAACATATGCTCGAAATATTGCAGCCGTTAATAAGGTTCGCAAAAGTCAGCCCGATCGTAGCCCCCATAAGTACGTAATTGCTATTACCGACCGTTCTGTATAGGTCAGTGTCTCGCTAAACACCATGCAGAGTAGTTTATTCGCAAAGAAGCATCACTTTTTCAACAATTTGCTTCGTTATACTGCCCTTATTATTATTGTTGCTATTGTTTTTAGTTCTTTATTAGCGATACTTATACTTTTTAATTAGTTTTTTAGTGTTTGTATATTTATTGCGTACTTTTTCTACTATTCGAATATTGAACTAACAGACATTGTGATAATGTGCAGATCTTCAAACGAAAGTATTGGAACGGCTTCTAGAATGTTCGAAAAACGGTTTTCGAATCGGGTACCCCCTGCCCCACCCAGAAGATTCTTGAATTTGGTACAAAAGGCACGTAATTTAAGCTGAGTGTGTCAGCCTCTCTCAAAATATGAATTGAAACAATAAAACTTTGTCATTATGAAACATTTTTATATATAATCACACGACTATACAACTATAATTCAAAAGCCCACTAGACTAGTAACACCCTGTATATTGCGTAACTGAAGAACGTCTGTGCATGAACCGGTTTGTAAGGATGACATCATACTCTTGACAGAAGCATAAATCTTGTCATGTAATATCGAATCAAATACATTAAAGAAATTACACTGTAGAGATATTGGTAATCTGTAATTTTTATATTTCCTGGAATCTTTCTTGAAAACTAGTTTTTGTATTGGTTAATATAACCCTCTGATCCGAAGAATTTTTTAATTAGTTTTAATGGCACAATTTTGACGAAATTAGTCTACTGACAAGAGACTAGTTTATACAATATGGACCTTCACGTTCATAATCCTTAAAAATTCTCCATTTTGTTGACTAGAAGCCAAGATATTTTATGTTTTTCGCTAAAAAAATGATTGAAGGACAAAGAATCAAGAAATGTTACACTCCAAGTACTTCTTTTTCACGGACACAAGTTTTTAAGTAGCATTGACAATTCAGGGAAGATGGAAAATGTGGACCCAATTGCTTATGGAGATAATTGTTATGGATAATGTGGGTGATGATAAACGTTCAAGTCTGTCAATTGAGACCATGATAGAAGAAAATGTCGAAAAAGTACGTGATTTCGTGAAAGTTCAAAGAAATCTTTAATGAAATTCATGGATGTGAACTTGATCTTCGGAAGTTACATTCAAGGTTTGTTCTCATCGATTGACGCATGACCAAAACTTGTACCGAATTGGGTATCGCAAAGACCTTATTAAAGACGCTTAAGGAGACGAACACCGAAATTCAAAATGCTGAATGGCGACAGTCAGACTAAGCAGATCACGTTAGTAGAAGTAAAGAATTAAACCAATACTCGTTGCTTTTTACGATTTAGGGGGATCATACACAAAGTTTGTTTCAAGTGATACAATAATTAATGCTGTTGATTATTTTGGTGTATTATTTAGTAACTTGCGTTTGTTTAAATAGCGAGAACCAGATAGTTAGCGATCGCCGAATGATAATGCACCGCCGTATCGTTTGTCAATTGCCATTGATTTTTTTAATCAAACATAATTTCATTTTTTTGGGTTCTCAATTTGCCGATATGAATATTTTTTGTTCTCCAAGCTGCATTTAGCGAATATTAACACTGCTTTATTCTTAAAAATTGAAAAAGAATTATTATAGATTAAACAAAGAAGGTAAACGAATCAGTTTTAATATCGTCTCTGCTGAATATCTAAGTAATAAAAATACGAGAGGGTATTAATATCTAGTTAGCCTGAAACGTTTTTGGTAGAAAAAATTGAATAAGGTTGCTATGATATTTTATAAATAAGATGTCAAACTTCGACACCGGTCAGTTGAACAGTGAATTTTTGAAAACAGCATATCTGAGAAAAGATTACATTACGAAAAAATCAAGTTATTACAGTTTTTAAGTATTTATTTTGTAAAGGGTTATCTGGAAAAAAATAATTTTTACTGTTATGACAGAACTCTTATGACGTAGTGTCCTTCATACGCTACTATTAAACACTGGGTTGCGGAATTTAAAAAGGGAAAATTAGATATCAAAGCCCTGAAAGGCCAATTTCTATGACCACTTCGGATAATTCTGTCCATAATATGGTTTTAGAAGATGGAAAAATTAAGTGGAAGGATTGCACATTTCCTATAAAAGTGAATAATTGCCAAAAATGTACTCTTTTTGTACAATGCTCTTGCTTACAAGTCATTGATTGCATTGTAAAAAAGATAATGAAACTGTTTGACCATCCACGCTAGTCTCCGAATTTACCATCGTCGAGAGTCTCAAAAAACATTAGAATTTGCAAATTTAGTATTTACGCACCGACTATGTAGCTTACATAAAAACTGGAATTTTAAGAATTTTTTCATAAACAATACACGTTCGCTATTTTAAAAAAACTAAGTTTAATTTCTAAATTCAATATCAATTTCAAAATGATGTAATTATACAGGATGCCTACTAAATATAGGACAAAAATTTTAAGGGTTATTCCTGGGGCTATTCTAAAATTTTTTTGTCCTCAACTGATTTTCGGAAAGACTTTTTATTTTAAAGATACGGGGCCATAAATGTTTTTAAAAAGAAAATACTTTATTACTTACTATTACATTTAAAAGTTCTAAGTTCTACAAAAAGTGCTGACAATGACTATCACCAATTAGAGATTCAACTTTCTCAAGGTAGTAAGGATATAAATTTAAAAAATACACTAAAATAAAACTCGCATTTTGTATACAAAACAATATCTTTAAAAATTGAGCAGAATGAAGTTAAGCATCTGCATTTCAGCCAATAAAAAAACAAGGATGAGTTTTAAATAAGCTGCAAAAAAAAGTTGTAGTCGTTACAAAGTAAGGGTTGCAAGTGAAGATATTGTACTATTCAAGCAGCATTCTTTAATATTTCTTATATTCGTTAAACTCAATGCAGTGCATCGTAATTTTACTTAAGATTCACTAATAATTTTCCTAATATCCTATACCTTTCTGATCTGCCTTGTATGTTCGCAACGAGAGAACAAAAAATCTTAAAATTGTCCAAGGGATAATCCCCTGAATTTTTGATCCATATTTAATAAACAGATTGTAAAATATAAATATGTTGTGTTGGTTTAGTAGATAGATCACTAGACTATAACAAGATTTTAACCCTTATACAGCAATAATGATGGCACTTTTTTTGGATCTCAGCTCAAGTAAGGATAATCAAAAATGTATGTTTGGTGTAATAATACACTGTAGTAACACACATATTGTGTTACAGTCTTATGTTTCTTCAAGGCATGTTATGTGAAACCACTATACTTATATTGTAAATTAATAAATACGATACATAAATACACTATCAAAGAGAAGGTGTCCTCATAATCTTTAGACGGACTTTTTCATTGATTACACTCATCACGCATACGAAAAGAATAAAAAACGATTTTTTATTAAAAAGAAAAAATAAAACAGTATTAATACAAATATATATATATATATATATATATATATATATATATATATATATATAGAAAACAATATGAGAAGAATTTTACTTATTATATTTCAGGAAATGCACTTCCAATCATATTTTTGCCGCGATAACGGAATGTGTAAGTCCTAATGATGAAATTCTTTCCATCGAACCTCAACGGACAAACTTTATCAGGCTTCAGTAAGAAACAAGTTGAGTACAATGCTATTTCCAACTCGGGACTTGTGCCAATAAACATGGAACCTACGGGTTTATCTTTTCCATGCAATACAAAGTGGTATTTTAAAATCGCTCCTTTCTAAAACAATAAATGATCTATAAGGACACAAAATTCGTTAAAATGCTGATTAAATTACATTATTATTCAGTTCAAATTTCTTCAAGTATCCTAAATAATTAGCATTGTTGTGTGCTTCTGCATCGTGAAAGTATAGCCAATTATGAAGACCAGAAATGTCTTCGCCTTTTATTTCAGCTAAGAAGACATGTTCAAAGCCACTGGATCCAATCTTGCCTTTTCCGCGAGAGTACATATTGAACCATATTTCTTTAAGCTTATCTTTGAACGATTTTGGATCTTTATCGATGGCACCTATAAAAAGAATTTAAATTGAAAATATTTATTGTAAAATCGATTATTTAAATGTCAAATCAAGAAAAGAGTTGACCTTTTTGTATTAAGAAGTTCCTGGTATACTGCATCACTGATGTTGATAGTAGAGTATCCAATAGTGCATTCTCCTCAATTCTTTCTTGAGCGCTAACATGTTCATTTACATTCGTTTCTAAAATGTAATTGTTGTGTAATGCCAGTAAGTTAGCTATGCTTTCAATACCATACGCATCTTTGTGTATAGTTAATAATCTGAAAAAAATGTAAAATAATATTCTCGCAGAAAATATATTTACAAATTGTAAAGTTAGTTGTAAAGAAAATTGCGAATTAAAAAATTAATTCAATACGAATTAGATTATTGCTGTGGAAACTCAATTTGCAGTTTTTCCTCAGACAAAGTTACCATCCGTTCCATCTCAAAGTCGAACATAGGACTCTAACATGCTATGAAACATTTTAGATGATTATTGCTCGCCAATTTTATTGATATGAGAGGTAATGGTATTGATAGAAAGACAAAGTTATTGCCAATCAAGTGATATGAACAAGACTAAAAGTGTAATTTTTTTTGAAAATATAAAGTTTGACAGTTTTTAAATATGATTAGCCTTGCTTTTAAAAACAGACAACATTTGTCAAATTATTTTGTAATTAGTTTGCATGAGTGAATAATTTTCTGTATTATTGTTTATTTATTTGTGATTTGATCAATAAGGTTGATATATAACCCCTTTCCACAATTAACTATTTGTAAATTCTGTATACGCATTTCGACAACCAAGTTGTCATCATCAGCAGATAATTTCAAAGTGTCGCACCTGGTAAAACACGGCGAAAAAATTGTACGAAAAAACAAACTCCGTACGCGATCCGCACCGTTGAAAACCAAGATGTGCACTGTTTTCAGCATGTTTTCAATGGTGCGGATCGCGTACGGAGTTTGTTTTTTCGTACAATTTTTTCGCCGTGTTTTACCAGGTGCGACACTTTGAAATTATCTGCTGATGATGACAACTTGGTTGTCGAAATGCGTATACAGAATTTACAAATAGTTAATTGTGGAAAGGGGTTATATATCAACCTTATTGATCAAGTCAATCAACCACAGGCTCCATCAAATTCAACTATTTATTTGTGAGTAAAAATTGGAGGTTAAGGCTTAAGTTAGGGTTTATTTGCGGAACAATGAATAATTGAGCCAATGAATAAAGGTTTTTATAATGAAAACCTTTTATAGTGGCTCGAGTTTGCGGCGAGTTTGAGATTTGTTTGTCGTTAAATTTAATACTACACCATCTGTAAGCATTATTCACAAATATGTGCAAAATTGTAAGACGTGTAAATATTTCTATAGAATTGGGTCGTAAGGATGGTAAGCAATAACAATTATCTTTACTGAAAGAATAAAGTGTTCTAAATAACAATCATATCACATGAAGTAGACAACTAATTGATGGCACAGAGGAACGTGTTTTGGCGATAGTTAATGCGGATCCAACACACAGTTTGAGGTAAACTTCTCTTGAAGCTAGTTTATCGAAGTCATGAGTATGGAAAATTCTAAAAAAAAATACAAATATCGCGCATGTAAACCACAACGTCATCAAGAAATTTTTGCTATTGATGAACGTAGGAGTGCGTTTTGATACGAAATGTAATAATAGTCGCTTTCAATCATCGACATTCTTCACTGACGTGTACTTTCACCTTAAATGATGAACCAAATGTTCAGAATACACGATGTTGGGTTCAAGAAAATCCTAAAGCTATGCTGACCAGAACTTTAATATTCTCAAAAAATAAATATCTGGGCTAGAATTTTTAATATTACTGGATAATTTGAAATTAAAGAAAACTTAAATGCAGGCATATTTGGAACTTTTAATAAGGAAGGTAGGACCTGCATTGGAAAAAATCGCAAGGGAAGATCCGGAGATCTTTCATGATGACTGTCCTGCGCATTTTGGTTTAGATATTATAAATTTTTTAAATGATTCATTTCCAAATCATTGGATTGGTAGAGGCGATGCTATATATTGACAAGCAAGATCAGCCGCTAGGATGACCGGAAAACGCTTGTCTCAGCACAACCATGGACACTCAGACTGTATGCCAGGTCGCACCATGTTGTTGGAAAGTTTTGTCTTATTTCTGTAGATAAAAAAATCTGAAATGATCAGAATTCAATTGCTGGATTTCCCCCAGCCTTACTCAAAAAATGTAGGATTATCCTTAACGCCGAAACTGTACACCAGGCAACTACTTTCTCTGAATGTTGTAGTCTTCTGTGCAATTCTTGTGCCCTATTGTTTTGTTGAGGGTACGTTTTAGCTTTCGGCGGTACAGATCGTGTACGGAATTTATTTTGTGCGAGTTTTGCCGAAGTTTTCCAGGTGCGACACTCTTTAATTATCTGCTGATGATGACAACTTAGTTGTCGAAATATACAGAATACGAAAATTAATGTGGAAAGGGGTTTATATCAACCTTAAGTGATTAAGCTATTGTTTGGCCAGTAACAGAAATTTTGTTAGTTGATGAAGCCACTAAGATGAAAGAAAACCTCATCATTCATCCAAAGATTGTGCAACACGTTATCGTTATCATTAATGAATTACATTTTTGTTGTTCACAAAACGTTAATATAGAATATTTAGAGATTGCATTTTGAAAAATGGTAGTGAAAGTCTGTATGCAAAATTCTTCTTTGTAGTAAAGGTTAATCCAAAACTTAAGTTTGATCGTCGAATGAATCTTGGTGGGCTCCCTTCAATTCAATTTCGTATTGCTTGAATATTATCTGTTTTATATATATATCATCTGTGCGCAACATTTTTGCCACTATTTCCACTTCTTCTGTGATGTTAAACCATTAATTTTAAAGTTTCTAACTCACAATAGCATTGTGAATTAGAACCCAGTATACAAGGTGGTAAACGGTATGCTCATCGCTCGAGGACGGACGAAACTTTCTCCACTTTAGTAACATGCTTTAACGGCACATGCGCGTACACCTGACCAAGCTCCCATAGTTTCTAACTTCCTGATTTCTAGAATCATAAAGATGATGAGTCATCTCCGCTTTCTTTCTACTTTCCTTGCAGCGGGCTTCCAAATCGTCCCGTTTCATTGGCTCACTCTGTATAGTCACATAAAAACCGACTGTTAGAAGTTGAAAAATGCTTTGTCCCTGAAAAAATTTTCTTCTTTCATTTTTACCAGACTTCTCGCTTCACCTTTATATAGCGTAGATATCATCAGAGCACGTAAGTCTGCGTAAAAGGGAATGTAATGCATATCGGTTAAATACGTACACTTCTTAGAAATTTAAATATATTCTACAACTAAGTTACTGATCCTAGGAATATTATTATAACACATGCATTTGATGTTATTTAGACAAACTGGTAATATAAAAAGACAATACATAGAAATTTTCTCTTGATAACACGAGTTTGTAACCACAACTTTATACAGGCGGCACTTACAGACTGACGAGTAACATTTATTTGTTATTTGGCAAATATTTAAAGTGAATGAGTGAAAAATAACAAGTGTAAATAGGTGTTTATTTGACAAAGAGTTACGCATACAAATTTATTGGTTAAATATTAAGTGTATTGTTTTCTAATACCCTTCCCCTTTACATAGACTTACACACTACAGTGATATTTTACTGTATACACAATATACAAATTATACACTCCACCAAAACATAAATGCAACCTACCAAATTGTAAAAGTACATTTTTACAAAAATAGATATGCATTATGAATATAATGAAATAACTTTACATTTACTTTTTTTTCTTGAAAAATAAAAATTTTAACTTACGGTAACGGTGCTTGATCGACTGGAGATCTAGATGTAGTTTTCCCTTGATAATTAATCGTCACATATTTTCCTACATTGTTCACATCTTTTTGCAACAAAGTCTCCGCAAATTGCCTTAACTCTTCATCTTCATCTACTACTACCTTACTCTGATTTCTTGTCTGTAGTACCGACCCTGTCATAGTTTTAGATTGTTGAATATTATTAACATTTGCAGTACGATTTTGGCTGTTAGCCATTTGCAATACTGGTCTTTGATTGTAATTAATATTTGGTGAGCTCTCTTGGGTGCGTTTATTTGGAACCACCGGCGTTACCCAACTCACTCGTCCATTTGAATCAGTTTGTTTATTTGAATTTTGTCTTTGTGCTGCAATAGCGTAATTTTGGCCAGTAGATGGTGAATTTACATTTTGTTTTATTCCTGAGTTATTTTGATTATTCTGGTTATTAAAACCTAGTCCATAAGACAAATCAATACCTACATTTCCAGAGCCGATTACCTTATTACTACCCTTACTTTGACCTATGTTGCCACTGGAGGTAGCTCCATATGATAAAAGAATGCCTTCGTTTGTATTTCGAATATGATGGTGATCTGGCTTGTTAGTATTAGACTGTGAGCTGTAGGATTTTCTTGCGCCTAAAGCCGGCCAAGGAGTTGTAGGTGGACCCTGCCATTCTATATTGCTATTAGCATTGATTGTGGAATTTTGACGTTTTGCCCAAATGTTGGTTTCAAAATCCGATGGTGTTGCATGAAGCCCTTTAGATAAGGGTTGCTTTAAATTTCTTTTTTAATTATTAAAAAATTGATTAGTATGGAAAGTTATGTAAAAGGCATTAAACCCAGCATTTGTGAATATGAATTTTGTGGATTGACAGAGGTAAAAATGAAGCATATTTATGTATATTATACAATATAAATGATTGCTTATTATATGTTCCCCACCGGTGGTTTATTAAATTTACTGTGAACTATTATACATTATATTCAGTTACTACTGAAGATGTGTGCAGAGCGCACGAAATGTATATTTAGTTTTTTAAAATTAAAACTTATTTTGCGAAAAAGTAAGCTCTTTTGTTTCAATAATTTATTGGTTGTTCATAAGTGCTCAACTACTTATAGTATATATGTATATCAGATATTAAATGATTTTTAACACTTATTAACAATGCTAGATGTATCTGGTATTGTTAACAAGTGTTAATTTTATCGTTATTTTTGCTAAGTCAGCCTACAAATAAAGACGCAAAGATATAAATTACGAATTCAAAAGGAAATACATTTAAGCGTAAATTTGTTAGAAAACAATTTTTTAAGAAAGGATTACTTCAGCAATGAATAAGTTTGGCTAAGTTTTGTACTTCTGATCAATCTTTCTATTTATATCTTTTCTGTTAATTTTTGCCATAAAAATGACTGTAAATTTTCATCCAAATAAACAATTTCTTATATATACTACTTTAAAGAAATTTAAGTTTATTTAAATCAAAGCCAAACTAGTTCAAAATTACAATACGATAATAGTTGGAGACGCTTCTAACCACTACGATTCTGCATTGCTTCTGTTAAAGAATATGGTTAGATTGAATTTAGATTAAATTATTTGAGGTGTCCATAAAGTCTAATCCACTGTGACTATTTCAGATCTATTGTAGTTCTTATGTCTTTCTGGATATATTAGCTTTTTTACATATGCTTGTTGAAGTTGGCGTTCTCTATGGCTCTTTTACCTATATGTAACCTTGGTCGTGTTTCACCAGATTTTTCACTTTAGCTTTAGAAATTCCAGATCACTTTGTTGACCAAGTCTTCCAATCAGATGTTGCAACTACTTCTTTTACTATTTCAGCTCTCACGGCTTTATGTATTTTCATCTGTGCAGGTGACTCTAGTTCATGGATGGTTCTTACCTTGCAGCTTTAGAACCATTCGCGAAAACTTCAGATATTCTATTGCAACTGGCGATGAGACGTGGTATTTTCAATATGAACCAGAAACCAAGCGTCAAAGCTCTGAATGGAAGCATCCAAGCGGAGAAAGACCCAAAAAAAGCCGTTTGGAGAAGTCAAAAGTGAAGACAATGTTGATTTGTTTCTATGATTCGAAAGACATAGTGCACAAAGACTTTGTACCAACTAATCAAACAGTCGATGGTATATATTATCTTGGTGTTTTGAAGCGTCTTTTGGCACGTATTCGTCATGTACGCCCTCAATATGAAAATGATAGCTGGTGTTTGTTACATGATAATGCACCATCTCATCGCTCGACATTTATCGCTGATTTTCTATCTACGAATGGCATTTTAACCATGAACCATTCACCGGATTTGGTCCCCTGTGATTTCTATCTATTCTTCAAACTACATTTGCCGATGAAAGAACAACGTTATACTGACGCCGAAGCCATTAAAAAGACTTCGACAGCGATCTTGAAAAACATCTCTAAAAATGATCTTAAAAATCCATTCGACATGTTAATTGACCGTACAAAACGTTGAAGTCGAAGGCGACTACTTTGAATAAAATAAATGAATTTTACCAAAATAGTCTTTTCATTTTAAAAAAGTTCGGTTTTCTCTGCGACAGACTGTGTATATCAAAAACTGATAATTGAAATTTCATTTTACTGGTAAAAATTTTTATGTAATTTTTTTAAGAGGATAATATAGCTAAGACTCAGGTCTTGGTATCTATTCTAAGCATGTTTTCTAACATCTGAGGCAGGTTAGATGCAATTTGTAAACAAGATTTCAGGGAATTTTGAAATGAAAAAAAGTTTGCTAAACACTAATATTATACTATTTTTCAAGTCACAATCCAACGATGCGAATAAAGATAGTTTTCAAGAATTTCGTAGGGAAAAAACACAATTGAAAATGTATTTTCTCTCCAATATTCTAAATATTTATATAAATAATCAAAATAAATATTTACATATGTCATAATCAAAAATTGTTCCTGATAATGCGACTTTTTAAAATAACAATTCAGTAAATTATAACGATTTTAAAGAATCTGTATTTGTTGAGTACACATGTGGACATGTATCTGATAATTAAATAGTTAGTGAACCTTCAACTTATTTTTGTTTCGAATATTAAATACGTATATGTACAATTTGCAGAATAATAATTTATGTGCTACCCCTACCTAAAATCGAATTACGTGGGACGGTCTGTACGTCTACAATGTATTTGTAAAATTTTAAAAACGCTTTAAAGCGATCATTGTTATTGTTCACTATGTTTATACGTTAGGAATCACTTCTATTTTCAAATAAAAACTTAAAGCTAGCAAAAATATAAATCTTACGAAAATGATTCCTATTTTATGTTCTATTATCTATATTATCTACAACCATGCTCAGATGTATTAGACACCCCAGGTAAAAACTCTTATTCTCGGTATTATCCAAGTCTGACGGAAATTAACCGTAAAAATAGTTAATGGTATTTACAAAAATGCGTTTTTGAATACCTTAGTTAATCCTCTATTGAAAAGAATAGGTGGAAAGGGGAAATTGTGGATTTTAGAAATTTAGTGTCATTCTAGCAGTGTGTGAGCAACGTGCGTTTGTGAGTTTGTGGTAGAGATCAATTAGATTATCATATTTTTTCACGTTGTGTCAGTTATTTGTTGAAGAAAAATGCCTAAAACACGCGAGTTGTCGGTAGGGGAACGCGCCCAAATAGTGCTACTGCATTCCCAGAAGTTATCAATAGCTGCAATTGCAAAAAAAAAATGTTCGCGATGTGCAGTCCGTACAACCATTAGTCGCTATCAGGAGAGTGGGTCGTTTGTTAACAGACCAAAAAGTGGCAGAAAACCCTGTACCTCGATTAGAGAAGACAGAATTTTACAAAGACTAGCTCTCAGTGATAGGAAAAAATCGTCGAAACAGCTCGCCAGTGAGCTAAAACAGCGTTATCGCGTAACAGTTTCTGCGCAGACAGTGAGAAGGCGTCTCCAGCGTGCTGGTTTACGAGGGTGTAAAGCGCGACGTAAACCGCTTTTAACTGACGCTCATAAAAAGAAGCGGTATTTATGGGCCAAACGACATGAAAATTGGACAATCGAGAAGTTGTCGAAGATTCTTTGGTCTGATGAATCGAATATCGAGGTATGTAAGTACATCTTCATGACTAATATTCTTATCGTTGTATGCAATTCAGTCTACATGTAACATTAAATAAAATTAATCCTGTCTAAGTGCTAACTTTCTTCTTTTGCCTGGCAGCTTTGGGAACTACCTGGGACGCTATACTTTCGGCGTAGGCAAGGGGAAACTTATCAACCACAATGTATCATTCCCACAGTAAAATTTGGAGGTGGTAGTATCATGGTTTGGGGTTGTATGTCTGCATACGGTGTTGGAGAAGTGTACCTGTGCGATGGACGGATGAATAGCCAACGCTATTTAGCCATGTTGGAGGAAGTATTAGAACCGTCTGTGCTAAAACTATTCGTCCAGGATATTCCACAATACATTTTTCAGCAAGATAATGCGCCATGCCACAAATCGGGAGCTGTAATGCGTTGGTTCGAAGAAAACACAGTGGAGGTATTGGATTGGCCGCCACAAACTCCCGATTTGTCGCCCATTGAAAATTTGTGGCGTATCTTAAAAACTAAGATCACGGAACATAAATGCCTGTCAAAAGCAGAATTATTAACAAAAATTCGCGAAATATGGGCTGCAATACCACCGGCAGAGTGTTACAATTTAGTAACAAGTATGCCTCGACGAGTGCGAGCTGTCATTAAGGCCAAGGGCGGAGCGACAAAATATTGATAAATTGTACTATATTACTAAATAACACTTTGTACATAATTTTCACAACAGTTTTATTTTCCTCGCCTCTCTTTTGACTAAACTATATAAACTATATATGTATGTATGTACATAAATTCGAAAGAAAGGTGTCTAATACATTTGAGCATGGTTGTATTTTTATATAATTTACCAATATTTTTCGTAATTTTTCTAAAAATTATAGCAGTCGTTTTTAGTAATCATGTAAGGGAATTAAATGTAGTAAAAAATATACAAATGAAAACATAACTTACGGCTATTTATAACTAATAAACCAAAAAAGATGTAAGTATATAGTGTGGCTGTAAAAGCACGCTGTGATACATTCAGTAATGTTACGAATTCAAATAGTATCGAATTTCAGATTTGTTCACTGGGAAGGCGATTTGCTTGGGTAAACAAGAAAATTCCAAGATTTCGCCAAAAACATCCTTTAAGATAGATTGTTTTAGTTAATTTAAATTGATGTGTATTCTATACTATCCGACTGAATTAAATATATTTAGACTCGTTTGAAAGTGATATAGTCTTCATTCATTGGCTTTTGATATTTTTACAAAAATGTGTAGTCTTAAACAAAGCTTATTTCAAGTTTTTATTAAACAAATTAATGAAAATTGCCATAAAAGCAAATTTAGATTATTTGACAGTTCGGCAGGGTCATTGGAAAGAAAGAGTTTATAATTATAGCAATATATATATAACTATTCATTTTTTGTGTATTGAATGTGCCTATTTTGCCGAATTTCTAGTAAATGTTTCAATGCAACTGGAGAATCTGCAGATAGAAGTAAAGCGTGTCCTACTCTATGATCGAATTCGCTTTTACGTATTTGCATAAAGTATTTTTAGGTACTGATTTTGAGTGAATAACTTATTATTGGTTTAGTAATATGCATAAATTACGAAAAATATGGACATCATTTAAAAATAGATAATATAGAGCATAAATTAGGAATCATTTTCTTAAAAGATTTATATTTTTGCTTACAGGTAGCTTTAAGTTTTTATTTGAAAATAGAAGTGATTCCTAGTGTATAAACATACCCAACAATGAACGGGTCAAAACGTTATCAGAACTTTTGTAAATACACTGTAGTTGTGTAGATCGTCCTACATAATTCACTTTTAAGAGTAGGACAAGTTATTTGGCTGACCGAACATGCTATTATTTGACATAGTTCCAAAATTAAATTTATTTTGTCTAAAGAAAAATGAACTGTAGATTCGCGGTAATTAATTCAATTTTATTTAAAATATAGTCACGTAGAAGTAAAAATTGGAAATAAAAATATTTTTATTTCAAAAGTTTAAATACAACAATAAAACAATCAGAGTATGGACATAGAAATTGCAATGCATTAAATTTTGGACAATTTTCAATATATTATATACACTATTTCACGTTAAAAAAATAGTTAATTACCAAATTGAATAAAAATTTTGGATGAAATCATGCATTAAAATAAAGCAAACGTCTTTATTGTGTCAACAAAGCAATGAGGTTAGTTTTACTGACTTACATAAAAATTCACCGGTGATTAACAAAATAACTATCACAAAAGGCGCAGCTTGCCATAATGAAGGCATTTTTTACAATAATGGCTAGGATACCATCCGGATTAGAAATACTTTTCACATTTGTTTTGAATCATAGGTCAAATCAAAGATTACGTACTAAATAGGATGGAACATTTTATATATGTGCAAAAAATCCTATAAGTAGTTGTGAAAGTGACCTCGTAAATACTTACAAATTTATACACTAGATAGCGGCACCATACAAATATAAAATAATACACGTTACATTTTAATGCAATCTGTAATTTATTTAAATTTAACTATAACATTTTTTTTCTTTATTATACATAAAACAACAAACATATAATTCTAATAATCTCCATCAATATTTGATACAGTTGCGCAGTCAAGTTACGTGTTGGTTTCTACAGGCTAGATATTTATTCCAATAGTGGAAAGAATATACAAGCCCAGACAAAAAAACAAACTAACAAACCAATAAACGTGTAGGTTTTCTGAGTGTCCCAAGCTACGAGAATATTTTTTTCCTTACGTTTGGAACTGTCGGGTTGGGAAATTTCTGCCTATAAAAAATAAAAATATGAGTTATTTATATGAAACCACATAATTGCGTATGAAGAAAATATTGTTTTCGTATCTAAATATTTATAAGCAATGAGAAGTCAACTAGATTGATAAAATAGGATAGCACTATTATACATATACTATATACTTATATATTTAATTAATTAACTATATATATATATATATATATATATATATATATATATATACATATGTATATAGTCATGTGCACGAAAATAGCAGTCATAAATTAATACTTATAAATAACATATACAACGGACCATTCTGATGCAGTTATATTTGAATTATTTAATATCCCTGAATATATATGGTTTCCGGTAAAGTACCGAATAGGAGGGGGAATTACTGAATTTTCTAGTCGTGCCTTGTTATTTGCCTGTGTGTTAAAATAGCAGTAGTATAGCTGGCGGCACCAAACGTAGGCGTATAAAGTTCCGTCTGTTGCAGAATAATTCAACAATTTCGTAGTGGAAAAAGCAAAACTAGCCCTAGGGAAGACAGAAACATTATAATTTGTGCAAAGAAGACACCGTTCATAAGTTCAACTGCAATTAAAAGTGAGTTACATCTTTGTTTAAGCACGTCTATTTATTATTACACGAGGATTGATTCAAGGAAAGTTGTGTGCAAGAAGGCTTAGGAAGGTACTATTATTAAATAAAAGGCAAATGCAAAGTAGATCGTCGTTTATTGATGAGAACGTACAATGGGACGCAAAAAGTGGCGTATTGTACTGTGGTCCAATGAAATCGAAAATAGTTTTATTTAATTCCGGTGCACACCAGCAACACGTACGAAGATCACTATTGACAGCATTTTATCCCCAATACACCAAAAAGACGATAAAATTTGAAGGGTCAAGTATCATGCTGTGGGGGTATGTTTCGTGGCATGGCGCATGCCCTTTACACAAGATAGAAGGCGTAACGAATGCTAATGTCTATGTGAACATATTACAAACTGTTCTTCTATCATATACAGAGGAAGAAATGCCATTAAAGTGATTATATATGCAGGATAACGATCCGAAGCATATTTCTAGTAAAGCGAAAACGTGGTTTCGAGATAAAAACGTTCGGGTTTTGGGTTGACCGGCACAATCGCCAGATTTATACTCCAGTGAAAATTTATGGGTGGACTAGAAAAAGACTGTATCTGCTGCTGAGCCGCAAAATATTGACGATCTGTGGATAGCATGGCAAGCCGAATGGCAATCAATTTCAATACAAACATTAGGCAACTGGTGAACTCGTTTCCCCACAGGTGTCAAAAGGTAATTAACAATAAAAGTCGAGCAACAAAATTAAGTGTTTCTATCCAATTAACTAAGAAAAAATGACATTTGGTTAGTATTTTGGCATGACTGCTATTTTAATGCGCAATTATTTTATTTGTCCTAGAGTATAAACAGTTTTATTTTCTCTTTGGTGTTAAGAACCTACTTATTTATTATTATAATTTTGTAACATATTGAAATAAAGAGTTCAATAAACTTGAATTTCTTTTATTTAACGTATAAATTGATATTTCAGATCACTGCTGTTTTCGTTCACATTACTGTATATATCTATATCGGGTAAACGTTTTTTCCAGATGACTCACCCAACATGTAAAATTGATATTAACATTTTTAATTTATTTGTTCTTCATTCTTTGTCAATAAACTGGTTAGCAGAAAAATTCTATGTTTAATTATAGAATTAATTGCTACGTGATTTTTAAGTAATTGTTGAAGGACATACATCCTCAAGTATTAATTATATAACTAAATGCAATATCTAATCTAAGATTTTTATCAAGTAAATTTAAATTAAATTGTATATATTTATATATATATATATATATATATATATATATATAAAATGGGTGTCCCAAAATTAACGCAAGATTTGAATTTGTCGCCATTTGTGCAGTAAAGTGTTGTCAGCCCTAAAAAAAACAATTCGATAGCTGACAGTTTAGGGTTAGTAAAAGTGGAGCGTTACACGATAGAACAACGTGTCTTCATTATTGAACAATATTTCAAAAATAATGAAAGCTTGGCAGCCGCAGTTCGAAAATTTCATACAAAATATGGTCGGAATAGTGTTTTAACTTCGTCAACTGTGAAGAGATTAATTGAAAAATTCAGGGAGACTGGATCCGTTGGAGACGCCAAACACACTGGTCGTCCAAAAACAAGCCGTTCAAATGTCAATATCGAAGTAATGCGTGAGAGTGTCGGTGACAATCCAGGAACCTCAATTCGGCGTTGTGGGCAAGAATTGCAAATTTAAAGAAGCTCTCTACAGCGTATACTCATTAAAGATCTGTGTCTCCATGCTTACAAAATTCAATTAACACAACAACTAAAGCCTAATGTCCATGCACAGCGAAGTGAGTTCGTTGAATGGATTATTGAACATTAACAAATGGATGCTGATTTTTCGAGCAAAATCATCCTAAGCCATGAAGCACATTTTCACCTTGATAATTTTGTTAATCGCCAAAATTGCCGTTTTTGGGGTTTTGAGAACCCACATCTGATTGTCAAAAAACAAATGCATCCATAACGTGTCACTGTTTGGTGTGGATTTTGGGCTGGAGGCATAATTGGACCATACTTTTTTGAAAATAAGGCTGGTCAAGCAGTGACTGTTACTGGTGCTCGATATCGCGACATGATAGCACAGTTCTTTCTGCCGAAATTGGATGATATTAATGTGGCCAATATGTGGCTTCAACAAGACGGTGCCACATGCCATACAGCCCGTGAAACAATTCAATTACTGCATGAGACATTTCCAGGTCGTGTACTCTCTCGTTTCAGTGATCAGAATTGCTCCCTAGATTGTTTAGATTATTTGAAATCACAGGTCTAAGTCGACAAGCCCACAACCACCCGTGCATTAAAGGAGGAGATTCAACGCTGCATCAACGAATCAACGAAATTCAGTCACATTTATGCAAAATGGTCATGGAAAATTTCGACAAATGAGTGTTTATGTGCATGCAAAGCCGTGGAGGCCATTTGCCCGATGTGTTATTCCATAAATAACCCTATCCTATGTACTTTATGATTCAATAAAAAAATAACAATCAAAAGACTAAAAACTGTGTTTCTATTTAATTCAAATCTTGCGTTAATTTTGGGACATCTTTATATATATATATATGTATGTATACATACATACACACATACAAATAAACTACTGAAATTTTCGATAGGTGTATAAATAAAACGGATAACGGATAAATTCATAAATTAAGAAAACATCTTTAGCATTAAATTATGCAAAATAAATAAATTTTAATAAAAAAAAGTTAACTAAAGACCTAACTAGTTTAAAAATAATTTAGTAGCTTAAATCAACTGGATTTAATTCATGCCTTCCAAAGGCTTATTCTGATTTAAGGTAAATTGAAGACGAAATGTCACGCAGCAGTAATGATGTTCTTTATATGTATATGAAATTTCAAAAAACATTGCATTTTACAGATTTCAGTTATTTTAAATTATTTTTAAATATTTTCATTTATGTCTTGATCCGTCTTAAAGAATATCAAAGTATCACACGAGAGAAATACTTTGATACAAATGTACTGGTTTGGAATGAAAATAAAATTGACAATTAACTTTAAGGAAAATTCTATGCAATCGTTTAAGTTTACATATTATGTTGAGATATGATATTTAGTACAGTAAAATTTTAAAAAGTGCTAACTAGAAAAGATATTGCCACCAGTAAACATACGCGGTCTACGAGCAAGAACGAAAAACTCATAGAAAGATCACTCATACTTGTCTCAGAATAAGGACTGATTTAAATATCCCACTAAAACGCGGAACATATAGCTTAAAAATGTAACTTATCGTAAAAACGAAACATAAACAATTATGAATGTAGTAGTTTGTCAACAATATTAATTTTTTTCTTTATTATATAAAAATAAATTTTAAAAAAAATCATTTTAATGGAAGTGTGGTTGTAGAAACCTTATGCTTTGGATTAATATATTCAACCTATCCAAAATTAAGATGAAATATTATTAAAATAAAATAATGCAAAAATGTAATTAAACATTTACAGGTTATGAAAAATGGCGGATATTTGGCATTCATTTATCCATATTAAACTTGCCTGTTCAAGAAGCAGTGAAATCTCTTTAAAAAAAATCACTCCATTCTGAAACAAGCTATAGACGATTCAAGAAAGTGCACGTTCAACAAGAACATTCGCGATATCCAACAGGTATATATAAGCAGCGGAGATTATGCATCGATAATCAATAGTATTACTGGCTTTGATACGTGAAGATGGTTGTTATCAGTATTAATTAAGAGATATTTGTATACAGGCACTAAAGGATGGGCCTGACAAATACGTAATATTATCAAATTAAAATTGTATCAATCTACCTCTTTCTCTCTATTCAACATCTATTGAATACTACGAATTAATTTAATTTACAAGATAATATATTAAAACAAACGAAACTGAAAAATAATTGATTTCTGGGAATGTGTTTGCTAATAGGTACGTTTTGTTTTTTTTTAATATAGGGTAATAAAGTTAAGTTTGTTTACTATAATTTTGAAACATCCTGTATACGCATTTATCCCATTAAACTAAGTATAATATATAAATAAATGAGTCGAACAAATAAATTTAATATTTCAGTCGTTAAAAATAAAAGTTTTAGAAAAGGGTAAAATGGTTAAAACGTAAAAAATGTCTTTTACCCATCGACTTTAATCATGACTGCAGACATGTTCAAAATTAATTAAATACTAATTACAAGTCTCGTCAATAAGTACAAAAATAACATTTATAGATAAAATTGTTTGTATATTAATTCTATCATTAATAGGATTATTACAGGAACAAAAGAATGTAAGATAACTAAATAAATTCCTATATCGTATATATATATATATATATATATATATATATATATATATATATATAATATAATAAACATATCTGCTAATATACAGTGTGCATCAAAATTATTTTCACGACTGGAAAATCTACTCGTATGGATATACGAACATGTTATGTTGAACGCCATATGTAAAATGTTTCCGAATCTTAGTACACTCCGCGCAACATGAATAGGACCACCCGACTTGTTGCAAGCTTTCGGTGGTTTGAAAAACAATTCATTTACTAAAAATACAATGCAAGTTTGTAATGGTATGATATGGCAAATAATACGCATTATTGCGCAATAGTGCCTAACGTTATGCATTGGGTGACGTAAGTACCACATACATATAAAATGCACCGCGCCGGTTGGATACGACCAGTATTTAATAGTAAGCTACCGGATGAGTGTCGAGTTACAACGTGTATCCGGATAAACAAACATCTGTAATTAAGGGTATTGTGCAACGATGGGACGACAGAAGTGCTTAAGTATGGAAGAAATTGGAAAAATTAAAGCGTTCCATCAAGAAGGGTATTCCTCAAGGGCTACTGCAAAGAAAATAAGTCGATCACACCAGGTTGTAAACAATTTTATTAGGGATCCCGAGAATTATGGAAAACGTTCTAAAGGGCGAACAACATCCGTTACAACTAAGAGAGAACGTCGAGCCATATTACGCGAAGCATCGAATTCGGCATTAACGGCAAGACAAATCGCGAATAACGTTGGAACGAATGCATCGGTAAGAACTGTACAGAAGTTACTGAAGGCCTGTCCGCATTTAAAACGTTTGAAAATTAAACGACGGCCTCCTTTAAGGGAATTTCAGCGCACTGCACGTCTTCAGTTTGCTCAAGCAAAAATGGGGTGGACAAGAGAATGACAAA